>VXBU01011176.1:391756-562332 GCA_013400315.1 Bombycilla garrulus
GCCCATTAACAGGAGATGGTCCGGGGGAGGAGGTAAGGAAAACACTGCCCCTCCTGATTTAACAGGTCATGAAGATGGACGTAGAATACAGACCTTCTGGAATATTTCACATTGTAACCTAGGACACTTAGCCATGTTGTTTAAAACATTTGCATTTCACAAGCTTTCACATAATCCTCTTCTTTTCCCTTTATGAATTTTTTTTGATAAAAAATATAAGTGTTGATGGATCTGTGGATTGAAATACATCTTGTGTTGAGTTCAATTCTCTAGCTGGGAATGCATCTGTAAAGGATTGTCAGGCTGGGGACCCTGGACACATTTGCGACCCTGCTACAAGAAGGGAAGACAACATGCATCACATAACGCTGCTGCTTCCAAAAATCACGGTAGACTTTTATTGTGAACCCTTATCCTTTCACAAAAGGATGTGCTGTGACACTGGAATAGGAAGAAATATAGGGAGTAGAAGCACAACCTGATGTTTGCTTTCTGTAGGATCACAGCAGGAGCTGTGCTCAGCACCTGTTACGGAGTGATAGGGAGACTATAACACACAGTAGTGGCTGTGTTTGTTGTGGAATCACAAAAAAAAGGAGTCAAACAAATCTAACCCAGATATGTGAGGAAGGATGAAGTGAGAGGATGAAAAGACTTAGAGACTTGAGTTCATATCTGTAAATAATTTTTTGTCAGAAATGGGTGTGAAGCAGAGTTTGAACTTTCAAAAGAGTAAAAGCATTCTTTTTTTCAGTCTGGAAAGCAGGCAAGTCATGATATTAAGATTCATATCCAAGTTCAGATTTGCAACGGACTTTTGTCAGAAAAATACTAGAAAAGAAAGCCTGAATCTTTTTGTGTTCTTTTCGACCATTTCTCTTTTTTGACCAAAATAAAAATAAAACTATTGCCCACCAGCTGAACTCATGTTACTTCCAACAATTTTATTTAAATTGTATTCCCAACTGGACTAAAGTAAAGTGATAACATAATTTACAATGAAATAACCATCTGACATCATTAAAAAATATCTCAATCAGGATAATGATTATCCCTTACTTGAGTCTCAGGACAGGTGTCCTGTGGAATAGAAGGGATAGTGTGGAAATCCCAGTGTTTCTGTCACTTCTAAAATACCATTTATTTAAAGCCAATTTGGAAAGAGCCCTTAACATAAGAAAATTAAGTGGAAAAGATTTCTATAAAGCAGCCTCCTCATGCCGAACTTCATGCAAGTAGAATGAGTAAATTTCAAAACTTTGGCATCTTTGTTTAATTAAGGGTCTATTTTGTGAAAAAATGTCAGAACCTCAGAAAAAGACATGATCATATTATTCCACTAAAATGGCTGTGTGGACACTACTTCCAAGAGAAAATGTATTATCCTGAGAAATTATGTAGAGGTAGCATCTGCATTAATATACATGCATTTCACAGATAACTTTAGGAAAAATTAGCCTTGTCCCAAAGGGACCATCACTAAACATAATTTATTCTGTCCTTTGCTAGATCCTGACTTGCCCTTGAGAAGACATTTCCCATTAAGCAAAAGTGAGCTTAGCTCATATATGTTAGGTATCTGGTGTTGACTATTCCCACTAAAAGTCAACAAATTAATTTGAAAGTCTCAGTATTGATTGGTAATCTGAACTTTAGCATCCCTGTCCTTATATCGCTCTGAACACTGTAAAAATAATTTAAACAAAACTGAATAAGTGCAAAAAAGGGTAAGAAAGCAGGTTGTGAAAAAGAATATATAGTACTTTAATTATACTTAATTAAGCTGAGGCTGTTAACTAGTTTGGTGACTTTTGAATTTATTTTGTTTTGTGCCTAATAGGAACTGTGGCTGAAAATAATAATTCAGTTAATATACCATTACAATAAGAAGATTTACATTTTTCTTTATAGTAATAGTTAAAAGTCACAGAGATTTTTTGCTTATTGGTTAATTTGAAATGATTAAAAGAAATTAATAGAAATAATCTGATTTTTACAATTAAAAAAACTAAAATACAAAGAATTCAAGCAGTCTTTCCAAGGCTTCACAGTAAATCCTATCAGAACCACAAATTATTCTTTATATTTTCCATAAAGTATAATGAAAAAAATGTAGACATGGAAAAAGGGGAATTCCAGTTCTCTTATCTAGGAAATACATAGCTTGATATCTGTGGTATATTTTTCTTCCTGGCCCAATTGCTCTTATTCTTATGCAATTACACATGCACCCCTTAATGAAAAAAATAAACCTCCACTTGTATCCAAGTTGAAATAATCCTGTGCAAATGAACTCTCTGACCTTCTCTTTAAACTTTTGAGGAAATTGGCCCAATAAGCTATAGGCAGAGAAGGAAAGAAAAATCCTTAGTAATTTGTTTTTAGTAACTACTTTATAAAGACACTCTATCAATTTGAAGGTGATTGTCTTCAGTTGAAATCTGGTGTGTATTTTTAGCCATCCATATTTCTGTTGAAAGGAAGGACAGTATGCTGAGTAGAGCTTGAGGCATGGTGATTACTCAGCCATCTTTATTAAAAGCTTTAAAATACTATTTAACTGTAAGCATATACATAGCAGGGCTGGGCTCAGAGGCCAGAGGTCATGTGGGGAAGTTTGTGTGCACAAATATGACACCACAGAAGTAGTTGGTAGTGGATCTATGCACACTTATGTGCTCCTCTTCACATAATTGGGAACCCAGGTTCACAGCTGAGCATTAGTAATGGGAGAAACAAATACTGGTGCTTTAAATCTAGCCATCCATTTTTCTAGTAAATTTGCTCCCATGTGTTTACATGTGTATAATAAGAAAGTTGTAATTAGAGGGTACAGCACCTTTAGTCTTTTCATAAAAATCATGTTATGTATTTAGCAGAAAAACCTGCTAAATAACTATTTTCTTCTCTGTTAACAGACCAGTTTGCCACTTCTACTGACTTCATAGAATGACCCCAAACATTTTGCTGTAAATACATTTAAATTGAGAGAGGACTTAAAAGAAGCTTTCAGAAAGAATTAAACTCCAATTTATAAGGGACCAGCAGATGTTTTTCCTCTAGTTTCACCTTTCCAAAAAGTCATTTTCTGAAAAGAATGTATAAGTTAAGATGGTGCTGTATGAAGAAGCTTATTTTTCTTTTCCCACAAATTGCCCTCTCTCTCCAAATTTGGTTTTATAACTATAGCCACATTTATTTTTTTAACATGGATCTTCAAACCTCCATTATAAGTTTCTTTGTGAATCAAACTGTTCAAAACACAATAGATTTACAAGGAAGACAAATTCATTTCATAACAGAGGCATGTTACAGCTGCTTGGGAGTCTCTTCACCTGATAATTTAGATATTGACAAAAAGCCTTACTTGGTACATGATATCTGTGTGTGTCTCACTAAAAAATTCAGCAGCATTGATGTTTGGATAATAAGTGTTGTTCATAGTATTTGCCTCTGCACCTCAAAAAATGGATTTTTCCAAATAGCGGGATGTTGGACGGGGTTTAATACAAGGACAGAAATAAAAGTAATTGTCTTGTAAGGTTGTGTCTACATACCTTACAGGTTTGAAAATTCCCAAGGTATTAATATACATTTTATCTTCTAGAATGGTTATGCACTCTCTGAAGTCTAAAAATAATATATCAAATACCCAAGGCTCAACAGGCCCTGATCTGCATGAATACTAGCTGGAATTTTTTAAAAGCACTTTCATTAAAATTAAACAGTGACTTCTTTTACATTGATGGGTCTGTGACTGATGGCTCTGAAATTCATGTCACAAATAAATGAATGGTCCTTCAACTATTTCACATGTACTTACAGACAGGCAAATGTGATATATTGCGTCCATAGACATCTCAATGAACATAATCATGATACCACAATATATCATGTTACACTTGTATATGTTCGGGTCACATAATTTACCATCAGCAGTGTGAGGCTTAACAGGGTTGAATTATATGGATGCTGCATAGAACACTTTGGATGCATTATGCTGATGCTTTGGACTTTAAAATGTTAATATTGCAAATGAAAGGTACACTTTGTGTATCATAAATCTGAGTGTCTATTCTTCCTGTGTACTCAATAAATACACTTCTCATCAACTTTTAATTATGCTGTTTGCATTATTCTGTCCTGAAGAGGATAACACTCTGTAAATCATCCACTTCTAATGTACACTGCAGCATAAGTTTAGTTAATTAAACCATATATTTTATTAGTACTTGCACTTCCATCTTGTAAAACTGCTGAAAAAAAATAGAGAGAGGTTTTTATTTATTACAGCTGAGTTTAAGATGACATTACAAAAGTTTAGCAGTGTTAGATGTGTTTATTGCTGTTGCCTGTAGCTTATTTGCAAATACCCATTCTCAGAAACTTACTGTCTACCTACTGCTGTGAAAGTGGGAAGCTTCTTGAACATGTTGGTGTGTGTTGATGTCCTCACTGAGCCACTTCCGTGTATTTAATGACTGGCATAATCAGAATTGAATCAAGTACGTACTTGTCCATTTGTGCGGAATTTGTTTTGTTAAATCACCAAAGAGAATTCCCTTATAATGAAATTCATGGTAAGTGGAATTAGGAGATCCTTTTTACTTTTTTTACCTTAAAGTTTCCTCTTTTTTTATTAAATCCAGTTTTTCAAAGCACAGTGTTCATCAGCAGAGCCATTTTATGGTTTGGTGTAGCTGGAGAGTCATCCCAAGGGATGCCATGAGGCATGAAAAACATTAAGATACTGTGTGACAAATAGAATGAGATGTGTAAACACTTGCCATAGCATCTATAACTCTCTGAGGATTAAAGCCACCTTTGGGTAGAGTCCCTAGTATTATCTGTTCAGATGAAATAAATAAATAAATAACTTAATTTGAACTTCAAGGTACAAGTGCCTAAAGAAAGAATCTGACTTTGAGACTGTTTCTGATTGACATAAAGACACTTTGATACTGACAAAGATGATTCTGAACTAAAACCCTCGAATGACTCAGTCTTTAACACCCCGGCTTAAATGCCAAAATAAATTTTTTTCCAGAGGGATTCTTTTGCAGAATGGTTTGAAATTAAATATATATTCAGGATTCTCTTCATTAATGCCAAATAAATTTATTCTATCTATAGAGTCTAGAGCTATATAGTGTGCTTAGGTGGAAATGCAGCACTACTGAATAAGAGGGAGTGTTACATTTTACTCTGTAGATGTTATTTTCCAGATTTCAGAAGAATATTTGGGAAAAAGTCTCAAAAAATAGCAACCTCTTAACATTAAATTATAATAATATTAAATTATAATCGCAAGGAAAAAAAAAATGTAAAAAGACCATCAGAGAACAGCAAACCCAAGAGAATAGTGTTTAAGAAAGTTGTTAGTGTGATGTAGTAATCAAATTATTGGGACTGAATTTATGGACTGTTTTCCTCACTCTACATTTAAAGCTGTCCTTTGACATGTTTTCAGGTTCACTGATTACATACAAAATGGGAAATAGAAGTTAAAATGTAATCCTTTTCTTAAAAATATGAAGGAAATACGAAGGAGTTTTCAGATCTGTGCCATGAGGAGATCAAGTATGAATAATTACTTAAAATATGTTCATTTTGAGTGCTCATGCCCTGCAGATTGAGGAAGTAGAGGTGTTTCTGTGGTATAAATATAAACCACACTCTCATTAATCAAGTCCTCTTTAGCAGAAATAACTAGGTCTTGACTCACACATGATGTAATTAATACTCCTAAATTATTTGCACTTGAATTTGACAAGGACTTTGGCGTTAAGATTTTCATCTGTGTTTCTTGACTACTGTCTGTGTTGCCATGTAGGATGGCTTTAATTAAGAATTAAGCCAAATGAAAAAGGCTTCTTTTCTACTCAAAATTTACAGAACCATGTCCTTAAAAAAAAGAAAAAAAAAAAAAAAAGGCAATATCTGCAAAAGAAGTGGGACTTGAGCAGGTTTACTCCTTGACATTACTTCATAGTTGATACTTGTCTTTTTAGGTTAGCCTTTTCTTTTTTTCTCTAAATTTTAATTTCATGCATATTAAAAGAGGCTAGATATTAGTGTGAGGCATTCTGTGATAGAGAGCATTGTTGGTCGTTTTTTTCGCTTTTGATACAACTGCCTGAACGCCCTTTGTTACATGGTAAATCATGGCCTGCTCCCACTGGTTAAAACAGAGACGTTAGCAGGATTCTTCCACACTTTTTTGAATTTTTGCCCAAAAATGCCTATTTTCACTTCATGTGAACACATGAGGACACAGAAGGAAAGGGAAAACTATAGTTGCTAGGTAGCACAAGCACTTAGAAAATTGGTGAGTTTTAGATGAGGCTCTTAAATGAATATAAGGAACTGCAACTCCCTAGGAAAACGGGCAGGATTTAGTTGAAACAGTACAGGATGGACTTTTTTGTTAAGAACAAAAAAAGCCTTTTTCTCTCTTTGCTACTGCTGAGGCAATTAAGAACCCTGTATACTTTTTAAACCCCTCAGGGCAGCTGTGTTTTATTGACAGAATGGACTCTCCTCTAACCCCAGCTCTGAATCAGCAGGCCTGGCTTTAAACCCAAACAGCAGGGCTGCAACTTATGACATTTACTCACATTATTATCACCAGCCAGAGAGGGGCACAGGAGGGAGGAGCTGCTCTTTCTGTGACTCTGTGCACCGTGCCCCAGAGGCAGGCACTGCCTCTGCAATGGATGCCAGCTGGCCAGGGTTGCGTGGGGAAGTTCTCCGACCCGGAGCACCTCCAGCTTTGGGTCTGTGTGTAGGGCTGATATGATGGGGCAGCTGATCCCCAAGTGTAGTTTGCAGGCTGCAGTAAGCTGATATTTGGAGACAAACCTCTGCAGAGCAGTCCCATTTCCTCTCTCTCATCAATATTTACCAGTTCTGTTCCATCTTCAGAGGTCCTTCCAATATGTTTTAAATATATTTTCCTTCTACAAATTGAAATTATTTTAAATGCTTCAAGAAAAGTGATTTATTTCATAAGGTGACTGAGATGATTTGAAATGCCAGAGTTTTGCTCAGAGTGATGACAGCCAGCAGGGTCTGCAGGGACTGTGCTCGGGCCACAGAGAGGGCTCAGCAAACCCTGCAATCTCTGCCTGCATGGAGCACCAGGCTTCACTCGGAACACAAAGGCTCAGGGTTACCACTTAAACACTGAGATTTTCTCTCTATCATTCCTACACACACATATGAGTACATTCATTACTTGTATCAGCAGAACTGGGATTTGGGGAGCTGGGGAAAGTGAGACTGAGGAGTTAAATCCTAATGGGGATTTCAGGGCCTCAGCTGGAAAATCTCCACAAGCTTGGAGCAATCAAATGCAGCTGAGGCCAATTTAAAACAAAACAAAAAACATCAACAAAAATCTGTCTGTTCTCATGGCAGGGGGATTTGCAGAGCTGTTGCTGAACAATAGGTCTCAGGGTATAAAAGACTTGTTCAGAAGTTACCTCCTTTTTAAGCATGTTAAGGTATGTGGTGGGTAGAGTGTCTGCGTGTGCAAGCATGTGTGAGTAAAAGATGGGTGTTTTTTTGAATAAGAAACCCAAAAATAAACATGTAGCATCAGAGAAGTATTTCACTGTTTAAGCAGAGCACTACCTGATATTTCATACAGTGGTTATTTTCTGTCCCTGCCATAAAACCTGCAGGATGAGTAAGAAAAAAATATTTTTGCTTTCCCAAAATATGTATTTTCTCTGACTAGTGAAACGTTTTTTCATATGAGGTTTGTTCAGGATGTTTAAATTTAGTTGTTTTGTTTTTTTAAATTTAATTTGCTAATTAAACTTTCTCATAAAATTTGCAGCTAACTGAGAATTGCATTTAGTAGCTTTCTCATGAGTTGTTGCTGTATTAAGGATTTGACATTTGGTAGGTTGAAATCAGTTGTGTAAATCCATGGATATGTGTTGTTTTGGGTTTTTTTTCTACTAACTATATCTACAAAACTAACATATTTATATAAATATTTATGGCTAAGTGCCTTTTAATCCTCAGTGCTGTACTTATTTAAAGCTTGCTATTTCTGCTTGCACTACTGTCAATAGACTGATTTTTTAGATTTATGCAAAGTGTGTAGTAAATATTGCCACTAAATTTTAATTGCTCCTTTTAGCAGTTTAAAAAAAATTCAGCCTTTTTTTTCCAGGGAGGAGACTTGGCTTTTTTTGCATTTCCTTCCAGGTAGGATATGATAAGTCCCAAATGAGTTTATTACCGATTGTATCACGTCATCTTTCACTAACTTAAAATGCCCTGTATATATCATGTGTCATTGCAGAACAGAATTCAAATTTGAATATCATGGTAATTGTACTCTACAGAAAACTACCTTCCTGATAAAATTCATATGACAACTTGTATTCTAGTTCTTTCTATTTTTGTTTGTTGGTTTTGTTTTAAGGAAAACCTCACGCTATATTCATTCAAAGCTTTCTGAAGCTTTGTTTTTCCCTAGAAGATGTCCTAGATTTTATTCTTTAATGTTGTCCCTGATTTATTGAATGTCCATGTTTCCCTGGATAGTACCATCTTTTGAGTTATACATCATCGGAGTGACTCATTCCGATGATGTATTGCATTAATACATCATCAAAGCGCCTTGCTCTGCTGTTGCACTAATGATATGTTAGTATAATACATCATCAGAGTGAACTGCACTGATGATGTATTACTCAGATGGTGATGGCATTCTGTGAAGAAAAGGTTGAGGAGCAGGTTCAATACAGTCACAGGAGAAAAATTAGTCAATACAGAGTATAACTGTTTCTCCAGTAGTGATGCTGATGCTAAATTAGCACCATAGCCCCTGATCTGTACCCTTGCAGAAACACTGAGACATGCATTATCCCCGAAAGAGGAATGAATTCAGAGCACTCAGCTAAAGGATTTTACAGAAGAGAGGAGAGGTGTAACCATACATATCACTGGAAAGCTAAAGGTTATATATATAGCTATAATTATTGGCTACCAAGAGATCGAATGAATCAAACGGGGCCAAAATAAGACCAAAGTGTAGATATGTTCAGTAGCTGCCTCTCTGGTGGAGAATGTGACACACAGGGAGACAGAGATATAAGGGCTATAAATATGTGGTCTGAATTAAGACAGCTGCCACTTAGAAACACCAAACAGGGATGTTAAAATATTCTGAGGCATGTAGGAAGGCTGTGCTACAGTATTTTTTTTTCTAACTTTAAATTAAATATTTTTTTGTCATGCTATGTTACAGGCAGAACACCGCTGTCTCAGTGCTGTGTTCTCTCTCATGATCTCCAGGTGTGCTCAGTTATCGACAAATTTCTAAGTGTGCAAAGCTGACACACATAGAAACTAAAAGGTGTTAAAACTTTTGGTGTTTAAGTTCCTTAAAATTTTGTTTTTCGGAGACTAAAAGGATAAAACAGTGTATGTACATGTATGGCTGGAAATCCTGCAAAGTCAGACTGGTGTTATGCTGGTAGATTTGCAAAAGTGACACTTGATATGAGTTGCATTTAATTTCTTTTACTGTTACATCTCTATCTCTTGGTTTGATCTTGGGAAGGAGGTTCTGGCACAACTACCTTCTGAGTTCACTCTCCAGAAAGGTGGAGGTGAAAAGAGTCTTAAAATGAAACCTGTCAAGCTTGTAGAGAAGAGAGAAAAGATATTATTCCCAGATTTATTTATCTAATACAAGGGATGGGCTGTGACATACTTTTCTATATGAGAACAAAACATAATACAGGTACAAAGTGTTGTGACATGGTGTTCATGTTCCTGCAGATCTTGCTTTCCCACCTTCTCCCTCATTCTGTTAACTCCTAATTCCCTTCTTCATTTTTGTCAGTTGCTTTGCAGCTAGTGCAAGGTGGGTTTCATGCTCCACCATTCTACACACCCCTGCACTCCTGCCCTGCATCACCTGCAGAGCTGGGGGGGGCCTGGCCTTTCCCTGGGATGTGTGGGAGCACGCCAGGCTGTAGCTCGAGGGACCTTTTGCAAGAAGGGTCCGTGCACAGCTTGTTGGTGCTCTCCTTGCCCCAGAGCTGCATTTTGGCTGGGCTGGCAACAGGATCAACTCCCAGTCTGGGTCACTTCCATCTCTGAAACTGGGGGAGAAATTTCCCTTATAATCAGGGATTCCCCTCTACCATCACACAGGTGATTCCCACACTCACCATTGCCCTCTTAGTCTCCTTGATGCCAGACCAAACAAAACTCCCAAGAAGCAGCTAAAGCTGTTTAGTGTCCCCAGTCAGTTTGAAGAGCATTGATGCACTGAGGGCAGTGCCCCTGAGCTGCAGCATGGGACTGTGCCTCCTGACAGCAGGAAGGGAGCACTCTTCCTGTCCTTCCTGTCTCAGCAGCCTCCTTACAAAACTCTGTGAGGACTCCTACTCCTGCCTGTTTCATGGTGTATTATATAAGCTTCCAAACCATTCCTTCTTTCTTCCATTTCTCTCCTGATCATCTGTCTCCTATAACAGAGAGAGAGAGGCTTAAGATACTCCTTTGCTCTCTCTTGCTCTCTCTCTCTGTCTTTTTCCTTTTATTCTCCCCTTCCTTTTCTTCTATCCCATTTGTATCTCACTTCCATTCCAGCTCTTTCTTTATATAGCTGGTTGCTTTAAACTTGTATTATGTCATCAAGATACACTTTAGATAAGTTAGCTTTAAAAAGAAACCATATTGTGCCCATGCTTGAAAAAATCACAATACTTTGTGGTGATATTCCCAAGATATTTATCAATGCAGCGAGTAATTGTTTCGCATTATTTTCAAATATTGCTAGACTCTGCTCTCGGGAACTGAAATCACTCTTTCAAGCTTTTATTTGGAAATGAATACTTCAGAACTACTCAATATTTCTATCACTACTACAGCTATTTTCATAACAGTCCTCTCTTGTGATCCTTTGGAGTCTGTTTATAAGAAACAGAACAATAGATAAGATTTTTTTAAAGAAAATCAGGAAATTAGTGAACTTATTTTTTGTGTGTGGGTTTCTGATATCACTTTTAGACAAAATAATTTTGATGGTGTTCCATAAAGGGCATTGGAAACATTTTAATTATTTTTTTTAGTAATATTTTCAGCATTCAGATTTAGTATCTGATTTGCCATTTTCCATTTGTGGATTTGCAGTAAAGCCTTAATGTTGCAAACATTAAGGCTTAGTTAGAAAAATTGCAGATGTCATGAAAAGTAACCAGGTTCCCTCTAGATATGTATAAAATATTACTTCTGTATCCTAATTAGCAGTAATGACTTAATAATGCAAGAACTAGAACCTACCCTTTGGGTCTGGACAAACAAAGCCTTAGTTTTCAATGTGGCTCATACATATGTTTCGTTTCATCTAAGACAATCTGCCGTAACATAGGACAAAACAAGATGTTCTGATTTTCTATAAATAAAGCTTGCTTTGGTTAAGATAGAAACTGCCAATTGCAGAAATACACACGTTGTTCATAATTTATAAACAATAAACACTTCTTTTGGCAGGCTGCCATGCAGTTCCTTTCTGCTCAAGGTCTAAACTGTGAATGAGAAATGATTTGAAAGTTACAAATGGAATAGCTGAGGGACCTGGCAGGGTTTGAAGTGATATTGGTGCCAATCCAAATCCATGCTAGTCTCCGTTAGGATAGGCCAGTTCAAAGATGTGGTACAACTTATTGGAAGTGGCTATATCAATGAAATGTCAAGTGAAATATATATAGTAGTCTAATTGCCATGTGGTAATGACAGAATATTGCTGAGGCTTTTCTCATTCCTGCCTTTCATATTGTGGTGGAGATGCAGATAAGCAGTTACTTGTGCATCTGGATTGCAAATGGTTGAAACTTCAGTTAGTTTTATGTTTATAAGAGTGATGTTGGATAAAATGAACCTTTTTGGGGAAAAGCGTAGATAGATTTAGAGATCAGATGAGCAATAACTGGCAAATTGTTGGATACACATTGCTTTGAATATGAAAATAGCCCCTTTGAAGTAATTTGCTTTCCCTCTCCAGTCTCCTCTGCCATGCCTCATTACAGCTTTAGTGTGGGATCACCTCTGGAGTTGTTTCCTTCTGCTCCTCCTCTCCCAATCAGCGCAAAGGGGATACCCTACTGAAATGGGTGCTCCAGGCTGACTCGTGTCACGTGGATATCATGATCAGGATTTTTATGGGGGCAGTGGACTGGCTTTCTTGTGCCAGCAATCCAAACACTTATTACTTCCCACTTATTTTTTCCCACTCCTTCAGGGATGGGAAGTTGCTAAAACTTCAGGCTTTTTTATTTGTCTGAAATCAGTCAGATTTGGGTGGGAGAACCTTCTTTTGAAAATGTTTGTACTTCTGTACTTCTGTCAAGTGGTCAGCATGTCACTGCTCTCACAGCAATCTACACTGTTAGAGCTCTGCTCTAACAGGCTGTCAGATTTTCCTGAGCTGGTAGGGTTTCAGCAGGCTCCAACATTTCCTTGCCTAATCCAAGAGTTTTCCTGCGTATATTTCCTATAGCCCATTGCTAGACTGCAGTGATATATGTACTTGACCTTTTTGACACTGCACAACACATTTTTGTCTCTTCAGAAAGCACACCTACTGTTGCATTGCACCCCCCACAGGCAGAGTGGCCAGACCAAGAAGAAATGTGAAGTTGTCTTCATCCCCCATAACAGGTAAAGAGCCTGGGAATTCTTTCCCAGTTTGGAAGTGTTCTGAACCAGGACACTTCAATGGACCCCCTGGACATCACCTCACCCCTGGAGCTACCTGGATTGGACGAGTGCCAAAGCCCTGCCTGAGCCATCAATGATAAAAAGCACTGGAGGGATGAACCTGGTGGCATTTTGGGGGTGTTAAGGCAGAGACATGGACCTCTGGTCTCTGGCGCAGCTTTTTCTCCTTAGAGAGTTTGTTATTTTGGAAGTTAATAAACCTCTTTTGTTTCCAACACCGCCCAAGGTGCCCATCCTGCTATTTTAAGCCACCAGGTATTTGTAAGACAAAAACCCAAACAGGGACGGGAGCTCTGAGGGCTCACAGCACCTGGCCCAAGGAGAGATCCCATCAACCTACAGTTTAATGAAGCTCATAAATTTAGATAATTCCTTTTAAAAGTGTTGATTTTCAGTGAATTAAGAATCTGAACATTATTTCTATTCATTTGCAGTTTACCATCTCTATCAGTGTCCCTTTCTAAGGCAGTGTTTGCTACTCTCTCGCATCTGGAACTTAACCTCCTCTTCCAGTATAATTTATATACTGAAATTGTAATTCTCCATTGATCCAAAATCAAAAAGCCCATTGATTTTTGTCATTCTGCTTTTTCAGAAATGCTTTGTTGCATTGACTACAGGCCTGAGTTGAATCTCACTGAAGTCAATGGATGTCTTTCAGCTAACTCTTGACAAGCACTGGATCAAATTCTAAAATGCATCTTTCCACTAAACAAAAAACAAGAAACAAAAAAAAACAAAAAAAAAACAACCAAACAAACAAACAAAAAAAAACAGCAAAAGTTTTCCAGATCGTCAGCAGATGAGTGCTGTAGGCAGAAGACCAAATCTGTGTGTATGCATGCATTGTCCCTCTGGGACATTCCCCTAGAACTGCAGACAGCAGTATAATAAATCAATTATCTGATTAAAACAAAAATAATTAATATGCAATTATGACAGATGTCAGGCCAATTAATATGTAAATATTCATAAACTACCTGACAAGTTGCACATATGCAAGGAGAAATCTTTAAATATGAACACCCCGCTGTGTTTGTTGAACATAAGGGCAGGATGTTTCTAATTTGGTTGGGGAAAATAGCAACATGTATTTCAAAATAATTTTGTTTTCGTTTATCAAATACACATTCCCAAGAGTGAACAATGAGCTGTGATGTGTATAAACAAATAAAGTCTTTATGTGTCTCAGCACTCCAAAACTTAAAATGTTTGCTTAAAATTGGCAGAAATAATATAAATCCAAGAGTCATTCAAGCTTGATAACATTAAGAAAATGTGTATGTGTTAAGTTAAGAAGCTGCAGTTCTTCACCAAGCTATCAGGTTTAACTAATTAATGACTCCTTAATTATTAACCTGGGTTAATTGGTATATCCCCATCAATCATTAACTTTTTCATTCATTGATCACTTTGTCAATTTAATGCATGTTCACCACCCATAACTAGATTTACACATTAGCTACTTTTAAGGTAACCTACACAAATTAATTTCTTTTCTGGGTTAATTACTAGCTAATTCCCTTGGTAATTTTCCACTAGTTTAATTATTATTTACCTTGCATTCATTATCTAGTCTTCAGTTAATAATTGTAGAAACTATTTTCTCTGTTAATTTTTAACTAGACATCCTTTATTAACTATTAAATAACCCCATCACTAGCATATATGTTCCCAACTTTTGTTTATGGATCTCATCACCATGTGACAGTAAATTATCCATTTGATAGCTTTGTTAAATTTAACAGGCCAGTATCTGAGCTAGAATAAATTTTGTCTCTTTTCCTGGCACCCAACTTGTCAGAATGAAAGTGCTACTCATGAATGGGCCATATTCATTTTTTGTACAAAGCATGGACATAATCATTTCTATGACTCTTTATTTTTTTAGGTGTCTAAGTTTCCCTTCAGCTTTGTCATAGTTGCAAAGAAGACTTCAGACATTAGTAAGTCCAGAAGCAGATTTTTTTTTTCAGTCAGAGATAACTTCTTTAAGAACGTGTGGCAAGACAGAGGAATAAGAAGAACATTGTGAAATCTCCAGGGTGAAAGAGTTAAAGGACAACTCTTCTGTCAGGACTTTTTTTTTTTCAATATGGAAGAAGGCTAACTCTCATGGGTAATTAAATCCTTTTTTCTCCTAATTTAGCAAATTTCATGATTGAATGGCTGGAGACCCCTCCTGCTTTGCAACATACATACAGGTGACAATTTCTTCATCCACACACTATGGATCTCTCATAAACAGTTATAACCAGAATTGGGCACAGTTTCTCTATTAAAACTTTTCTCCAGAAACAGAATCTTCTCTAAGGGAAGTCTTTAAAACATAGCATTTACATTGCAGCAGATGTAGGCCATAGCAAGAAGTAGTACAAGAGACCACAGGGAAGAGGTAAATGCTAGACCCCTGTGAGGTACCTGCCCTTCTGAAGCAATCAGTTTGATTGGTGCAATATGAAATGCTTTGCTGTTTTTATATGGCTCCATTTGTCTTTAATAATTTCCCACTCCACTTTTCCCAAGTTATCTTCAAATTCTTTGTAGAAGAGTATATTGCAATTATGTTCTTTCTATGGGGATGGAGGAATTCTCAATGGTGACATTGCAGAGTCATTGTGGTTTCAAAACACTGGTATTTATGTTTAAGTTACAATTTGTTTTGTTTTTAACCAAAATAATATATTTCAAATGGGGTAAAGATGATTTCCTAAAATAAGAAGAAAAAGACTTAAGATACTTGCTCTGAGTGCTGGTGACAGAATGCAGCAGAAGATAAATGGAAGCCTTTTATATGTTAAACTCAATTGTTCTAAAATTAATTATTTTAAATTTGTTTATTTAATTTGTCTCTACTGAATTTTCATAGAAAATATAAGAATGCCTATTGCTTGCTAGCAATTTAATCTATTTTACATATGTTTAAATATTAAAAATATAAAAATAAAAGCTCATCTGTAGACATTAGAGAGAGTGAGACAGAAATGTGTTGTTTTCCTCCACAAAACTAAACCCAGAAATGTTTCCATAGTGTTTATACCTATTTTGATATCAAAAACAATTACTGTAAAATTTTTTATCAATTATATTTGACCACAATTTTTTTTGTTTCTTTGAAGAAGTAGAAGCATGATGTTTGTTTCATGATGGATGTTGAGAGAAGAATGTCTTGTTAAAATTTCACCCTTTTAATGGATTTAAATATAGTAAGTTTTTAGACCTTTTAGTGATTGGTTTCACAAAGCAGAAATTCCTTGGTTCTGGTTTACATTAGTATCTATGTTGTGATGACTTCCTCCTCTTTCATTGTACTTACTCTAGTAAAGAATATCCTGTTTCAGCCAGTGATGTCACAGCAGGAAAAAAAAAAGATATGTGTCAGATATAATATGTTTTCGTTAATAAAAAACAAACACCAGGCACGTAAAATCATTTTCTAGAGAAGCAAACAAATTTATTAAATGTTAAGCACACTCTGAGTTAGAAGAGCTGTTTCATTAGTATCAGTTTGCTGATCTTCTGTGCATAGATACCAAGAACCTTTTCTCCATATGCAAGACTGAATCCCTGGTCTTTGACTGAGAATGAGCGTGCAGCAGCAATTTGTGTAGCAAAGGGGTGACAGGAGATAGCAATTTCCCTGTCCTGATATTTTCTTTATGAGAGTTCAGAGTGGGTGTCAGAGTAAAAGACAAGGTGAGTCACTAGCAGTCCTCAGCTCAGAAATTAATCAAGAGGTTTGGTTAAATGACTGGGACAATGGTGTCTTCTTGCTTCAGCTTAGTTAAAAAAGATTATTATGATTTGATTTATTTGCTTTTGGTTATTCAAGCCTTTTTCTAAATTACTCTGGGAAAGTTTTTCAAAGGAGCCTAAGAGACTGTGCACAAAGTTGTCCTGGATAATCTAAATACTTCTGAAAAACTTGTGTGACTTTTATTACTTCTAAAGCACCATGTTGCAGCGTATTAATGTTATGTTTAGCAATTTAATAGTCTTACCTGGCACTGCTCTTTCATTTCTTAACATCTGGCTAATCTAAATGTGAAGCATGGTATATGCCAGCAGCAGTGCCATCCCCATCATCTAGGTGTGTGTTACACAGATCTTTGAAATGTTCAGGGGAGAAATCCCCACATGCCTACACGTTAGCTGTGGCTTCACCTCAGTGTCAGAGATATCTCTCAGCAGTAAAGAAAATCTGGTAGAGAACCTTCAAACCCTTGCATGTGATTAAGTGCAGATCTGATGACTATGCAAGAAATTACTTTCATGGGCTTAAAGACATTTCTTTTTGAAGGTAAAACAAACCATGAAATTATGTGATAACAAGGTTGAGATTTATATATTTAATCCCTTCTAGGCAAATCTCTGGATGAATTACAGTTAGAGGAAACTGTCTTAAGGTAGCCAATATAACCACCAGAATATTAAAAAAAAAAAAAAAAAAAGGTATTAAGGAGCTAGCATAAAAAGGGGAAAGGAGGGGGGAACCCTCCTCAATAAGTCAGAAACTCATGAAATTACTTAAGAAATACTGCCTTCAGTTATGAAGATTACTCCATAACCAACTCTATGTGCAACAAGAGGCAATTAAAGATTTTTGTAAAAGGAAATAAAAACAGTGAAGTGAATAAACAGACAAAAATCTGAAGAGATGAATTCCGTAGTAGCCAAATGCATGAAAGGGCAAACTATAACCAGTAGTTAAAGCTAAAATGGTTTGGTAGGTAGTAAGCTAATACTTTGTTGCAATCATTCTTCTGCTGTTTGCAATTTGCCTGCAAGCAGGTCCTTCTATCTTTTAGAATGCAATTGTTTTAAAATTTTATTTTGATTTTCCAGTGAAACTGGTTTGTCTTAAACAAACACTTGTTTCAGATTTTTGTGACATCTTTTTTATATTGTCAAGTTTTCTATCTCTGTGGAAAAACTTAGAACTTGGATAAGAAAACTTCTGGATCTTCACATGTCATGAAAGGCAATTGCATGAAGTTTGGTTCAAGAGGAATAGAAGCTATACATACAAATTTCTTTTTACTAGTTTAGTTTAACTGATATTTCAGGACCAACTTGCTGTAGCTACTGTTCCTTTACAACTCCAGTGTATCTGCCACTATTTCAGTACCTTTCTTCTGGTAATGAATTCCCCCATGCCATCTTGAGATGTCATCCTTTGTGCTACATTATAGCATTTTTAAGCAAACAAATCTCATTATAGCTTTGTTATCATAGACTGTCTATTTTATTCTTTCTTTGCATATTCTTTTCACTTAAATGATCTCAGGTGTAAATTTGAGATCAACAGTTTTCTCAACCTGTATTGCAAAACATAGCCTTAATTTTTGGTCTTGCTTTCCCCAGACCCAGGAGATGGACAAAGTGGAATTTCAGTATTGTCACAGGCAAGGACTAGAGCTAAAATGAGGAAATTAGCCTATTTGATTTCTGTTATTCATACCTTTTAAAATGATGCTTGGTTTTGCTATCAGGTATCTCTGGTGTGCTATTTGGACAAGATTATGCAATCTTAATTATGGAATTTTAACCACTGGCAGTTAAAATATCTAGTAATAAATTCAGGCCTTCATTTTATCCTTATCTACAAGACTTTATACACAGCTTAGGAACTGATTTTTTTTATCTCAATTTTATTGCTTCCTTTAATAGCTGGCAGAAGAAATGCCATATCACCCTAATCAAATAGTTTCTGGGGCTACAATACCATGAGAGTTAATACTGAACATTGTTTCACTAGCAATGCAGAGCTTCCAGTTTTGATACCATTACTGGCTGCAGAATGCTTTTCATGACAATTAAGATATTCATGTACATATTTTTGAGCACTTGATGTCTCATATGAAAAGTGTAACTTACAAGGTATTTGCCTCTAAAAATAATAGGGATTACCAAGACTATAAAAATAATTCTGCACTGAAATCCTTCTCATAGTCCTTTAATTTCCAGGAACAATAAGAGAAATATTATTTGCTTCCTTACAAAGGAAGTTTATAGGAATAATAAAAATATTATAAATTACTATGTATATTATTAATGCATATTACATGTAGATTTCTGTTGACTGTACACTGAAGTATGCTCAGAAGTTGACTTTTATTTCATATTTGGTTTATAACTACAACAGTTGTAGCTACAGTTGAATAAAGGGCACCAAACTTGTAGTGGTGGACCTGATGATGTATTTCCTTGGTGATTAGCTGCATCTGGAACAGAGGACTTTTATGAAACTGAATACCTACAGCTATTGATAGCAAGTCTGAAAGTATTCAGATTTAAAATGTATCACTTGAGAAAAGTAAGGTTTGGTTTAGCGAAGAGTGAGATTTAATTAATTAAAACTTTATTAATTAAATCAATTAAACGAGGAAGATTTTGTATATCAAGTCATAGATAGATAAAACAAAATGCCTGGCATTAGTAACCAGACAAAGTCTGAAGGAAAAGCTGTTGTGTACCATTATTCCTAACTGAAATTTGCTGCAAAGACCAGAGTGAAAAAAAAAATTTATTTTTGTATTAAGTGGAATTATTTTGACAATTAGGTCCTTATTTAGTGTACTTTTTGGGCGTATCTGAAAAAAAAAATTAGACAAATTCTACTGATGTTTGTTTAAAGGTGCAAATTAAACCTAAATATAGAGATTGGTCTACAATATGGCTGTAAACTATATTTGTTAAAGACTGCTAATACTAGAGTTTGCAAGCATGAGATACAGAAATAAAAGGGCTAATATATTCTATTTTGGACTGCAAGTCTGGGAGACAAAATTGAACTGAGAGATGCTATTCATTAATCCAGTTGCAGGTGAGTATCTCATCTTTTGGACTTCTGAGTTCAAGGCAGACAGATAATGTGCACCTTTTCTACCCCGTTCCTACATGTATCTTTGGGTTCTGTGACCATTATTTTTTCTAGTAAGATCAAAACATTACATAGCAAATAGGTGTGTAGGGTGAATTTGTATCAATTTCCCTCAAATATTTTTTTAGGTAAAAAACTATATTCATTAAAACTAAAATAAGTTTTCATTTCATTTTTTGTAAGGTAGATTTGCTACCTTAAAGTAGTGGCTGTTTTCTAGATACAACTTAAAAATAACTAAACTAAAACTGTCCTTGATTTTACTTCCCTTTTCAATACAGCAAACTGTGAATAATGTTATTAATATCGAAGGATTTGAAAAAATATAAAGTGGAATCATATTTTTAAATCTTTTTTATCACATACTTTTTTCCAACCTTTTTTTTTTTGTTTTCTTTTAAAGGAAAAATAATCTGTCTAACCCGAAACAGATTGTTTTGTCTGTATGGGAACTTCTGTAGATTTGATTAACACTACACTGTCAAGTCTTTGGGGTCAGGGCAGATTGTATTAGAAGCATGACAAGTAGTTAATGAATTTGCATTGACTAATCCATACAAAGCTAAAGATTTTTCTGTCAAGATTAATGTCCAAAAAGAGTAGGACACACTATTTGATACATTATCTTACACTGAATCATACTGTTATTGGACATAAGATTAAGGAACTAGGTTATTTTGTCTTATTGCGTAGCTATACAACTGGGTTTTGCTGTGACACTGATGTATAGTCATTGCTTTAAGAATTCATTTAATCACCAGTAATGTCCTGCTGTAACTCCTCTGTATATGATGTGTGTATTGGCAGTAATAGGATGAGTTCCCAGTCTTGCAAATGTTCCCTTTCTAACCGTTGCTGCTGTGTAGCCATTCCAAATGCAGCGTGGACTCAGATGCTTGCTCCAAACTGTGATCTATGCCTTCAGTATGAACCAAAGTCAAAGACCTGGTGATGAAACACTTTAAGCTTTCAGATTCTGTCTAGATGTAACATGATCAAAAGAGTTGCTGCTGCTTAAAAGTGTAGTGGCCTAACTGAAACGTACACTCAGTAAGTCTGTGAAATCTTAAGAGGCAGAATTTGGTGAGAATTGCTGGAATGCTTTTTCTATGAAAATTAGGCATGCTGTTCTTGTCAAAATGGTCAGAATGGATAGGTGAAACTCTGGGTCTTGAAGATGGAAAAAGTATTTAAAAAGGTGTCTTATCAAATTTCAAATAAAATTCCAGAACCTATGTAAAATAAGAAAGAGAATAAAGATAGCATCCTTCTCATAGGGGGTGTCCATTTAAGTACTGATGTAGAAATTACCGTCCACAATAACAGTAATGAACGTAGGAAAAGTGCACAAGGGGGGAGAAATATGGCAAGATATTCTCCTTGTGCATTTTTTTAAAGGGGACCATTTTGTTGAGGAATAAACCATATAGAATTTATTTAAAGAAAAAGCATTGCAAATTCTAAGTTGACGTCTTCAGTAGATTCAGTTGTCTGTATTACATACAGGAACATTTTTGTAAAAAAAGCCAAATTCCCAAAAAATAAACCAAAATTATTACTGTGTTCAAATTAAATATCAAGGTAAAACATATTTCTTAGCAAAGAGAGGGGTTGTTTGGTTTTCTTTTTTTTTTAGTTAGATATAGAAGATAATAGCTTGATCATTCTTTAATAATATTTCTTAAGAGCATGGATAATATTGATTACAATATATCTTAATATTTAGAATGAAGACACAGGGTTTATAGATGTTTAAATTAAAAAGGTAGTTCAGTTCTCAGTAAATGCTCCAAAAGAATAGCATGTTAGGACTTCCTAGGGAAAGATTAGAAAGCAAACTGAGGAATTATAATGCTGGGTGCTAGTTGTTTTTTTTTTTTTTAAACAGGATGAAGTAGAATTTAGGGAAAACTGAAGGAAAATAAAAAGAACCATGTTCAGCATGGATGATGCAAGGGATGATACCATTTCCATGTGAGCTAAGAACTAACCAAGTAGGAATTTTCAATCTGTAATGAGAGAAATTAAAAAATGTGCAGAGAGAAGAATGTAAAAAAAGCCTGTCACTGTTCCAGACATAGAAATATGAGTAATTATTCACTGTCCATATCAATCCTTAACTAAAATTGCATCCAGTAATGGGTAAACAAAAAATTGTTTCTATTCATAAAGAAAAGCTAGACTGTTAAACTTCTTTGCCACAGGACATTATGACTGTTTACACTACATTGGCTTTTTGAAAAACTACCTGATTGCATGTAATAAAAGTTCTCTAAATTCTGTGAAGTCCAAAGATGCCTCTAAATCAGGGATTGTTGGAGGTTGTATGAGTGTAATGGGAAGATGTTTATGTACCATGCAGTATTTTGTGAGCACTAGTAGTGGGCAGCTAAAAAGTAGGTTCAGACATGATGCAAAGATATCTGTAATGAAGTCCTCTGGTTTAGTTTTGTTTTTCCCTTTTAGGAGATGGCTCAGTCTTTTATTTCAGATAGTTAAGTTGCTCTTTGGGAAATACTTTGTTGTTTGTGGCCCAAGTCTGGTTTACTACAAATACGAATTCATTGCACAGGAAATGCTTAACAACATCTAGAAAGCTTCAGTGGGCTCCACGCTGCTTAAATGTATCCAGAAGAATAATATGAAAATATAAAGGCTAAAAATTAGTTGAAGAAAAATATTGGCCTATAAGATAAGAGCTATGGAAGGTTGTAAATTAATATTTAGGGCACATACTTCAGAAATGGAGAATGCTAAATATGATTTACCCTGCTAGCAAAGCTGTTGGCTGTGTGGATTACATTCATCATTATCACTTATTATAGGCACCTCAAGATGAATGGCACAGGCTGACACCAGCCATTTTGTTCCTGAGGTGAACATGGTCATAGACTTCTCGTAAATAGTACTCATTCCTGTCTCCAGCCTTCTTGTTTTTGATCAACTCTCTGCTGTAAATACTGGTTGCCTACTTCTGTACCACAAGGTACATCCCAGTGCTTTTAAGTATTGTATTTAAGTGCTTTCACAGCTGCTGCAGCTTTTATATCTGCACACACACCTATGTAACTTGAATAAATGTAATGGTAACTATGTCTTCAGAGTGAGCTTCACCGCTTCCATCACTCAAGAGTGTCCTTAGACTCTCTTATATGCATGTGCTCCTCAGTTTCTCCATGCAGTTCATCCACACCAAAAATTGTCTCTCTTTATATTGTCTAAATTTTAGTGTTGGGTTTTTCTTGTTTCATTCAATTTCATTATTACTTTGTGAAATCTCTCTTTATGAACCTGTTCCTGCCTCTCCTATACTATCACTTTTTGACCCCCTTTTTAGACTGCCCATACAGGGGCTGTGTGTCATGGTTTCTTGTTACGTTTTCCAACAACCATTATCTACATATATCATAGCTGAGACAGTGAAAATAATGTTAGAATGCTGAACTTTCTACATGAAGCATGACACAGCCTTCTGTTTCCTTCCACGGGCAGCATCACTCAGCCCTTTTGCTTAGGCAGAACCACACAGCCTTCAGAGAACTGAACTTTAACCTGGGCAGCACCACACAGCCTTCTGATTTCTTCTTCCTTCAGCACATCTGACTCACTCCTTTCTGTCCCTTGCCTGGCCACCTGTCCCTTCCTCCCTCAGCATGGCCAACAGACTCTACACCAGCCAACCCTCTCTTTGCAGGGCTCATTCTTATTGGTTACAGCTGTGGCTTGTTAAGAGTAATCTTTTGAAATTAGTATAGCTGCCCACAGCTGTGGATGTTTTCAATTCTTATTTTAGCTAATTAAAAGGGAGTGAGGCAACACAACAGCTCTCAAAACTACATTTGCTCTCTAGTTCCAGTCATTGCAATCACAAGTTAGCTAACTCATCAGTATAAGGTATGACAAAACTGTAGCAATGCACAATGCTAGCAGCTGCTCAGTAAATAAAACCTCTCCTTCAGAAGTCTTGTGGCTTTGCAGGTTGCTTTGTCATTAGAAAAAAGCACCCTTAATAAGAAGCTAGTGTGGTGCTGAAACAGATGACATCAGAGTAAGAGAATCTACTGGAAGTCTTCTAGCAATTACCTAGATGAAGATACAGCTGATCATTTGCAGTGGTCTGCTCTGCAAAGAGGTATGGGCAGTTCTTATCATGGAAACTGGGGCATTCATCAACACAAATATACTAGAAATATCCGTAAAATCTTTCTTTGTTGTATTCCCTTACTAGTTTTGCCATGTCAGATTAGCACTACAGAGGTTTAGGTCTGTTGTATGATGGAGGAAAATACAATCTAGTCATAGCATGTAAGTGACAAAACTATTCACACTGCAGTTACTCTCTGTTTCAGAGTTCTCACCATGCTGGGGGCTTGCACGGCACCCACTCTGAGGGTCTGTGCATCAGTGTGCAAGGACAACCTGTGAAAAGATGCATGCGGGAAAGGAACCGGGGCCTTTAAAAGGTAATGGACTTTTTTTTCTGTTTTCAAGCATATATATTTAGTAGCAATATTAAAGTCATTAATTAATAACTGGTACTGCATTGTTGGTATAATATTGAACCCTTAAAACATTAGAAGAATTAGAAGTGTCTGTGCACACACACAGGGCATGTGTTAAATGTGCTGGAATGTTTTCTGCTGAGATTCCCAGCAGAAGAAAAGCACTAGAGCTACTGTGGAATACAAGCTGGTCTGGCTGATCTCCAGAGAGCTGGAATCAGTCTCTGGGTCACGGTTCAGCAAGAACTGAATACTGCCAGACTAAATTGATTTAAGACTGTCTTAAGGTCAGAGGCAGACAATTCTGTAGGCTTTGCAAACCATTCAAGCTCATTAACAAGCAACAGTTTACACACTAAGGATTCTTGTCTTTCCTTGGGATTTATTTAGCCAATGGGTCTGCATACCTGCAGCCAAGGGTGAAGAAAAATACATGTGGAAGCTGTCCACATTTTTGAAACTTGCTGTAAAGTTAGATAAGGACTTTAGGGTACACACTGTTTGTTTGCATGGTCCATAGTGTCTCATGGTACAGTTATTTCTTAAATAAAGGAAGTGAAAGAATCCTGCGTTTACATGTACAGCATCCTTCCAAAGCAACTGCTGAAACATTATGACTAAGCATTCTGAGAGAATAAAAAAAAAGACATATCTTCATGGAGTAACAAAAAGCTACTGAGGATCACACTGAAGAAATTTGCTTGATGCAAATGGGGTGGTGAAGGAATAAATATTTTTTAATTGAATTATGGGTTGTCAGACTGTTTTCATAGTTCAGTGAAGATCTTATTTTGCAACTAAATAATAGCATTGTCAGTACTAGTACATAAATATCATCGGAATGGGCTTATTTCTGTTGGCTCAAGCTCCTCTTAATCAGAAGGATTTTTTTTAAAAAGTCCTGATTTTGTTGTATTTCACTTCAAAGGAGTTTTATTTATAGTAATTAATGACTTGCTGAGGACCTTTAAATATACCATACATTCAGTAGCCATGGTATGCAGTCAGAGGGAATGCACACAAAGAGATTGGTAGAAGGTAATTATGTGGATTTGACCACTTGACAGCAAACTGTAATGAATCTATCAAAAACTTAATTGTAGATTTTATTAGCTTTTAGATACATCATGGCCTATGTTCAGGAGAGCAGACGTAGTGCTGTAAGAAGTTGTGTTATTAGAAGGATGAAAATTTTTCAAGTGAATGTTTAATCACTTGCAGTGTTATTTTACTGTCTAAAACTAGGTGGGTTTTTGCTTTGTTTTGTTTTCAGAGCCAAGTGATTGTGCTTGTTTGCACCATGTTTTAATTGCATGTCTCTTTACTGTCTCTTTACTGTCTCTGCACATTGGGACAAAATGGTATTTCTAATCTAGGCTGAGATTCTTCTGCTGTGCCCAACTTTTCATACTTAATATGAACAAACCAATGCAAGAGAAAGCTGTTTTAATTGTGTTCTCCTTCCCTGATGAGATTTCAGTTCCAGAAGTATATCAAAGTCAGAATCCTAAATGCTTAAATTCACTACCTCTCACTTTGTGTACAGTTTCATCATAAATTCGCTTTTCTTTTTATTAGATTCAGGTTTTTAAACCATAATTGACTTCATAGAGATAGGTACATAATTAATGCAAACCCAGAAAAAAAATTATTTTCTAGTGGAAGTCTATGATAGATATGTGAATGTATGCAAACATAGTGAATTTCTATCTCAGATTAGTTGCTCTGGTACTGTCTGAATAGTGATTTGAAGGGGGAGTACATTTCTCTTGGTCCCTTGTGGGAGTTAGCTGCTGCTTTTCATCAGTTCACACAAACTGCCAAAGCCAACATCTACCTTACCCTCCTTCCACCTAATGCACTTTCTCTATAAACCCTGGGGATTACACCAAGCTTTTATAACTGGCAGCATGGCATTGCAGGGGATGAAGGCAAGGCAAGAAAAAAGATATTAAAGCTTCTGACTAGGACACCAGGACCATCACTCATCATCAGGGCTGTCCTTGTGAAATGTTGATACTTCCAGCAGTCCTTGGAAAGTCATACTTTCCCACTAAATGGAAAACAGCAATTATGCTCTGATGGATGTTCAAGATTACAGTATTTCTTATTCCCAATTTTTACAGCTTCAAATAAATATCTCCCTTGTTTCCCGCTGTCTTACTGCTCCCAAAGAGTGCATTCACGAGTGAAGAAGTCCTAGACATGTGATAACTAGACTATCTGTGTAATGTCTTTTTCTACTGCCATGAGAAGTCAATATTTCATTTACATTTCTTTCCTCTGAAACCTCATTCTCCTTCATGCTCTCCATTTCCTGAATTTTAGAATCAGGTTGGGCCTTTCCAGCTTGTCCTTTTACCTGTGAACAAACTTCTCTTTGTCATATCCTGCTGCTTTTCCTTTCCAAGTTGTTTATAATTCTAAATTGAAGATTTTGTTTTGTGATTAAAACCTTATTGGAAAAAATGGAACTTTCCTTATAGAGACTGATTGCTACAACTCATGCTGCACACACACAATTTCCTGCTCTTTAGCCCATCCTTTGACATTTTACTATCTCAAGTTTACTAATAGCTCAAGGGAAAAAAGGTCAAGATGTAGTCATTTGAACACCTTAGAAATATAAGCAGGACCTGAGAACAAAGTACTAGACAAAATTCATAGATGGGTATAGGCTGTGTGTTGTAGTTATTTATTAATCCTCAGACACGTCCTTCTTAGACCAGTATTGAGCACCTTAAATGAGGTCTCTGAATTCTGTATTGAATGTGTGAGAATTGTTAAGAATCTCATTATGGCACCTATAGCAGATACCCCAGAATGGAAACACAATGGTGTAGGAAATTCAGAGAGGAATGCCTGATTTATACAGAGATCTGCATCTCCATTAGGAGTACACAAATCTTTTTATAAAGATACCTGT
Source organism: Bombycilla garrulus (assembly GCA_013400315.1). Taxonomy (NCBI): domain Eukaryota; kingdom Metazoa; phylum Chordata; class Aves; order Passeriformes; family Bombycillidae; genus Bombycilla; species Bombycilla garrulus. The sequence goes on from VXBU01011176.1 coordinate 418,821, forward strand.
ATCTCTATAAGGAATGTAGAGTCTTAAATCCTTTCTAGGTTGTAAAATTAAATGCATACCAAAGGGGAAGATAGAGCTTCAACCCTGCTATTTCCAGCTTCACAGAGTTTATTGGTTCCCTATCAGGATCTTCCAATCCTTAAACCTGTTTAGGAATTACTGGACTGGATGTACCCTCCTGGCCTGAAGGATATACCCATTTTGCCTAAAAGAATTAGAGACCAGTTCATGTACTCAGTGAAAATGATGCTTCAGCCCTGAAATTAAATGGTTACATAAGGCAAAAGGTGTAAAATTTCAGTTCCAGAGCTCTGCAGGAAATATCCTGCAGAGTGAGCAGGTAAAGAAGTTTTCTGTGCTGATTGTTATGAAAAGTACTCAGTTGTGAAAAACTCAAATCTATGGATTAAAAACCTTGATGTTTCTCTTCTAATTAATTATTTGTTAAACTATTCAATTCCACAAGCCATAGAAATTTTGATACAATCAAAGAGTGCAAAAATGCATTTTTTATCTCAATGAGATCCCATTTGTAAGCTAAGATCTGCAGACCAATCCAGCAATCAGATTGTGGGTCATAAATATTCCACAAGTTCAGATTAATTTGCTGTAGCTGCAATGATGGTAGCTTACAAATATTGACATTTATAAAATCATGGTATACTGAAAAAAACATCACTTACACCATATTTGATGTTTTGTCCATTTAAAAAAAACTCATTACTTTTAACGGCCTCTTTAAACATCTCGTGATATACTTTTAAACAAATATTAGAGATATGTAATGACATAGAAATAGAATCACTGTGAGAGCAGTGCATGAGTTCAAAATATCAGTGCTTATTCAGAGCAATTTGGGGCACCATGCAGCCCTGACTGCAGGACAGCATTGGTGAGATTTTCATGTCTGAAGTGTAGCAGTAATGTGTGTAGTAGGTTTGATGCTGGCCAAGTGCCAGTGCACCCATGAAAAAAATCATTCACTCGTTCTCTTTTGCTGTAGTTAGACAGAGGAGGGGGAAAGAAAATTCAGAGGGTGAGATAAGGATTAGGAGAAAACACTTTAAGGGCAAAACAGGCTCAAAACTTTAAAAGGTATAAGGAAAAAAATATTAACAGAATTAAAAGAGGATAATGAGAACTAGAAATAAAGTTTTATAGCACCTTTGCTCCCCCCAGCTCTTTTTCCCTTCCCACTGACAGCACAGGGAGACAAAAACATGGGGTTTATAGTCAGTTTGTCACTTCTAAAGTCTTTCTTCAGTTTACAGAACTTCCATAGCTGGCTTCCCCCCCCCCACCAAAAATCAAGCTATTTAAAACCACCACAAAAGTGACAAGAAATGAGCACAAATTAATATGAACTCTACAAATTTCTGTAAACCAGGTAGACAATTTTCTCTTTTGGTGTTGTAGCCACCTTTTCCAAATGTGAATTTTTTTGGTGGTCATTTCCTTTTCATTCACTAGTTTTACACCAGTGGATTTTCTCCTGATTTATATTACTGAAATTCAGAACACTAATTTCTTATAAAAATAATTTTCCAACAGTTTTTTTCACTTTTCAGTTATTTGTATTTATTCCATTTGGTATATTGTCCTTTTTAATAATTTTAGAATTTCTCCTTCTTTTATCTTTACAAATGTATTTATATACAGATATCTCATTGATCCAGAGGCACTGCAAAAAATAGTTAGAAGACCTCTGCACTTAAAGGACCCTTCAATTTCCCTTTCTCACAAACAGTTAAAGGCATAAGAAAAGAATAAGTGAGAATAGAAACCTAGAAAAGATATACAAATGGATCTCTGTAATGGTCTCAATATTTCCCAGATAATAGAGCTGTTAGATTCACATAGATCTTGCTTCCTTATTAGTAGTCACTACAATATGTCTGCTGTCATGACATCATGTATCGAGAGTTCTTTTGATATGTATTTTTAAGCCTGTATTGCTATCCAGGTTTCTATTTCTATTCTTGCCTAGTAAGCAACATCCATTTTCTCCTTGTACTGCAGATTCCTTTTGCCTACTTTATTGACTTCATGCCTTTATCAGAATCAGCGCAGCTTTTACTGTAACTAGTGAGCCTGTCATTAGGGACTTGATGGAAGCCTTCCTCAAATTGTAAATAAATTATACTTTATGTACGGCCATTATCATCTTTCTCTAGGGGTTTCAATGGCTCCAAGCTTTTGTGGTATAGCCCATATCCCTTTAGGCAAGATATCCCTTCAGGATATTTCCTTCAGGCATGATATGCTGGTTGTAGTCATTACAATATTACTTTGATTATTCTCTAAATTACCCGTCATTACTGTACATTTTCTTTGCTTTTCTCATTACAGATGTAAACATTGTGTGTCTGTTTTGTTTTCAGTCATCCTTCCAGTCAACTTCCTAATATACAGCTTCTCTCAGAAATTCTTGATGGGTTTGAAAAAAAAAAAAACAAACCAAAAGGGTTTCTAGCCATGTATGTCACGTTTAAAAATATGGGAATTCAAAATATATTTTTTTTATTTAATTTAGTGTGAGTAAGTAACTAATTAGTCACATAGTATATTAAAAGGCATCTTTATGACTCTTTTGGGAAGTATTAAGGAAAAGGTCTTGCTCTACATCTTGACTGTCAACTGACCTGGGCTCTATCAAAGCTATAATAAGAGAAGTAAATTTCAGAGGTGAAGGGCTTTAGCTAAGAATTTTCTGTCAACATCCCCTGACATTTATGTCTAGGGTCTCAAGTGTTGCAGCTGACCCCAGCTGTCATGGTGGAACACAAGAGGAGAAGTAGGTTACTTAATTACAGTCATTCAAAACCTTGCCGATGCTTACAAGTTCTCTGTTACGATCCCCTTTGGACTACATGATTTCATGGACATGAACACTATTGTCTATTACATCACATCCTATGGGAGCATGAGAGCATTTATTAGGGAGAAAAGAATTTGTATAACAGCATCTTAAGCTGACATATTCAGAAAGTTCTTACAACCTTAATGACTTCATTGTTAGGTATTTTAGCATTAGATGCATGCCCCGAGTATGCACACATAACATATAAAATACAGTTTCTGTAAGTACAAATCTGTAAAACAGAAGCAGAACTCTTGAAGATTCACAGAAATGTGAGTCTCCCTTTAACAAGATCTTCATCCTTCAGTGCCTATAACAGTCTGAAGACCATTTAGAAGTGTGAAGTGTTCCTGTTATCATCCCTTTTCATAAACTCATAGGCTGATCTTCACTTCCAGCAGTCTTTTCACTCACTGTTGACATATAAGTTAATTTATATTCTGTTTCCACAGAAGACATTAACCTTGTATTTGAATTCGTGCTCAGAAGAACTCATGAAAACAGATTTGTGGGTAAATTTCCTTTTCCTTTCTAGGACTTCTGGTTTTATAAAAGTAATTGGAATTACCATTTTTCTAAGAAGCAGAATTAATAAAATAATTACTCTAGTACACCCACCACCACCTGTTCCTACCAAGTGCTTGACAGTGTTGAAATTAGTCTGGAGCATTAGCTATATTTTAAGGAAGTAACCTGGTATTGTGTGAAATTTCAACATTATTGTTGCAATGCTGATCGTTTAATTTATTCAGCAATGACTTGGATGAAGGGACAAAGGCCTTCTCAGCAAGTTCACTGACAGCACAAAGCTGGGAGGAGTGGTCAATACCTCAGCCTGTGCAGCCCCTCAGAAAGACCTCAACAATTTGGAGGGATGGGAGGAGAAGAACCATTTGAAATTCAACAAAGGCAAGTGCAGGATCCTGCACCTGGAGAAGAATAACCCCAAGGATCAGGATAGCTTAGGGCCTGATCTGCTGGGAAGCAGCTCTGTGGAGAAGGACCTTGGTGTCCTAGTGGACAACAAGCTGTCCATGATCCAGCCGTGTGTCCTGGTGGCCAAGAAGGCAGGAGTATCCTGGGGATATGAAGAACATTGCCAAGATGTCAAGGGAATTGATCCTGCCCCTCTACTCACCCTGGTGAGGTGCATCTGGAATGTTGTGTCCAGTTCTGGACTCCTCAATGCACAAGAGACATGGAGCTCCTGGCGCAGGTCCAGCAGAGGGTGACAAAGATGATTAGGATGGAAGTGTCACTCTAAGAGGATGGACTGAGAGATTTGGGCCTGTTCAGCCTCAAGAAGAGACAACTGAGAGCAGACTTTATCCAGTGCCTCTAAGTGTCTGGAGGGAAGGTGTCAGAAAATAGAGCCAGGCTCTGCTCAGTGGTGCTGGGCAATAGGACAAGAGGCGATGGGCAGAAACTGATGCCCAGGAAGTTCCACATGAACATGAGGAAGAATTTCTGTGATGTGCAAGATTGCTCAGAGAGGCTGTGGAGAAAGTCTGGGCACAATCCTGTGCCATGTGCACTAAGATGGCCCTGTTTGAGCAAGGAGTCTCACCTCTTGTGATCTCTTCCAGCCTGGCTCCTTCTGTGATCCTATGATTTTTCCTAAGAATATTTAAACCTCCAAAGTAAATGAAAGATTTTAAAGAAGGCATATGCAAATATCCTCACATTCTGCCTTCAAAATAAAGTGCACTTTCTTTACATTGAACAAATAATTCTAGATTTACCCAACAAAGGTCTGAGGCTTTAGTCTCCAGGACATTTATTTTTGTTAAGATAAGCTATCACCTGTAAAGTACCAGTTGTGGCTTTGAAGGAATTATGTACTGCAGATTTTTTTAAAAATTAGTTTTAATATTTTAAGTAGCAACAGTGCTTCAGCAAGAGCTTTAAATAGGCATATGTAAAACACCATGCCAAGAGATATATTGGTCACAAAACTCTTCTCCAACAAGCATTCTTTAGAACTTCGTTTGTTTTTAGTTTCTGTGTGATCTATGAGGGGATAGTTTAGCAATAATAGCAACCTTTATCTATAGACTAATGTCAGAAAATCTTTATATCTTTTCTCACTAGTTCTTCTAGTTGGTGAGGACAAAATTTAAATTAAAATAAATATTGTCTCATGACAGAGACAGTAATTGTCATCACTGATGATTATGAACTACCTGCCTAACAGTCAGGAAATGACTCAATTTTGATGTTATCTATACTTGTTAGAAACCTGAAAGAAGTGCCTCTTCCTAATTGTGTTTCAAGATCTGTTTAGTATCACAAGTAAAAGTTTCTGTCTCCTAGAAGCTCATGCTTAATGGGAAAATATCACTTGATTTTAAGAAAATCAGCTTTCTTTTTTCAGTTGTTGGAATTTTCTTTTTTAAAATGGTCTGCCATCCCATCAGATTTAATTTGCATGTAGAAGTAGATCATTTTACCTCATTATTTTTTGGCTAACTTGAAATGGAGTTTCAATCATCATATAAAATGAGAGAGCTCTTAGTCACATTTGAGAGTTATTACATAAAATCCTTTCTTTCTCCAATGTTGTTTCTCATGTGTGCATGTACTGTCAGATTACAAGTAATTCAAGATTAGTGAAACATGGTCAGCTTGATTAACAACCGACAATTAAATCATTCCCTTGTGGAAGACCTTAATACTTTTTAATTCCTGCTGTTGGGTTGTATAGATCTCGTACCTATTACCCAGCTGCCATCAGGGACAAAGGGAATAGTGTTAGCTGCACTTTGTCAAACTCCAGCAGAGCATGCTGGGACACCACAGGCAGGGTATTGTACACTCCTATGATTCTATCCAGGGAATCTTCTATACAAAGCATCAAAATAACAATATATGGTTATCTATATTACTGGGAATTCCATGCTGCAAAGTTAAATTTCTTCTGGAATAGCAGATTTTTACTTTGCCTGAAAGCAAACTGCAGAGACTTACTGGCATATGTGTTCTTTACCCAATTATGTAAAACTGAACTCTGATGTGAACCTTTTGTGCAACATAAAGTAACGAAGAGGTGTGCAATTATCAATGGTGTGGAGAAATACACAATATAAAAATTAATACTGAAAGAACTAAAGTAAGCATTGCACATATGACTATATATGATACACCAGTAATAAATTGTTTAGAGCCCAGAACAACTTCAAGAGGAAGTCAAATCTTGTGTGTATCCTGTTTAAGGCTTGTTTCCACTGCAAATACTGGTGGAAATTCATCCTTAAAAGCTTGTCTTTTGCTATTTGAGATTGTGTGAGTGAGTCACTGTTTTAAAATTGTCACTGCCTTTTAAAAAAAACCAGAATCAAGCACTGAAATATTTAAATGTATTCTATATTTTCTAACTTATGCAGTTATGGTTCAAAGCCTGCTAGATTTGAGACATAGCGATAAAAGTCTCCGTTGCATGCAGCACGGCTATCTCGGTGGCAGCGCTGCAAACTTTCCCTGTCTGATCTGTCAGCCTCTGGAAAGCATGATGCTCAGCAGCTGATAAAGTGCTCTATGCTGAAACCAAAATTATGGGTTCTAATGAACCTCAGAAATGCTGCTGTCTTTGAAATGTGACTCCCTGTCCAGTGAGAATTGGGCTGTTTTCACAGTATTGAACAGCCACTGGATGATAATGACCTTCAATAGCTACAGCTTGGGGCTAGATTTGAGTTTGATACTAAGAGGTGAAAAGCTTTCAAACTCAGTACCAGTCCCTTGAGCTATTTAGTCCTTCCAATGACTTATGTCTTGGTAAACATAAATCCCCTTTGTCCTCATCATGCTTGTTGCTCTGCAGCAGGTTTTCTACAGGCTTTGTATCATTTTTTACTGCAGATTTTCTATAGATTTGAACCTTATTCACATCATCTGATGTATGCTCTTGAAATGATGTTGTGTTTCAAAGTCCAGCAAAATGAATTAACTGTGGCTTTGCTGGGTTTTGAGGCTTCAGTGAAGAGAATTTGGGCAGCTGCACATTTCTTTGTTCTTTTCCTTGGTACAATCTGAAGCTCAAGCTCAATGGTTTGGTACATACTTCTCAGAAACCTCATGAAGTCAAATCAACTTTGTTACCAATGCTGAGGATAAAGAATACACCTTTATGGAAATGCGTGAATGAAAGGAAAAAAGAAAGATAATCTCTCAATATTACTAACAACTCAGATTTTCTCTTTAGCATAGATAAAACATTCTGCCCAGGATTCTTCTTTCCTCCTCGTCACTTCTGTTTTCCTCTTGATTGAGTAGGTCAGTAATGTAAACTGATAAACTGCTGAGAAACATGATGTGGACATGAGGGCTTTCAACAAGCTTATCATTTTAGAATGGCCTCAGGTGAAAAACTTGTATACCTACATGCTTGTACATGTTTGCTTTATACTGAATGTTTGCTAAATATTTTCATGATCGCTGTAAAACAATAAGGTTCATACTGTAGTCCTGCATTTTGGGGAACATACTGTGACACAGAGAATTCACACTAAATCTACAGCTCTAAAGCATTTTTAAAGTAATATTCTTCTTGACTATATCCTTTCCTTACCTGGCATAGCACCCACATGTATCGTTTTCTTCCCTTAAACATTTCCTTTGAAATTTTTTTTCAGTTGTTTTTTTCATTTTTTTTTCTTTCTTTTTAATTTTTTCTGAAACCACTGGCTGATTATTATTGTATTTAGACCATGCCTTGTCCCTGCACATTTACTCACTCTAAATTGTGTCCTCTTGCAAACAGATTAATTCAAATCTATTCAAATATAGCTTGGCTTGCAATACATGTTTACAATGTACTTGATTTTAAAGACCCTAGTAGACTGCAAGCTTTATCAAACTAAGAATATAAAGCATAAAACCTTGTGTGCCTTCGTTGTTGTACTTTAATTCTGTTAATCGCCCTAGGTAAAGATTAGCTGCTGTTGTCAATTTAATTCAGCTTCAAACAAAGCAACAAGGTCACTTCTTTTTTTTTTTTTCTTTTTTTAAGCAAACAGGATTGAGTTGTCATGTAGTTCTAATAGGCAGCACAGGGAATCATTAGTCCACCTCAGCTCCCTGACTGATGGGCATTTCACTTCAGTCATCTGACTGAGCACTAGTGGCCCAGTACTATTGACACCATGTCAGAGCTGAGAGAAGATGCCTTAATCGGCTCAGACACTCTCTGCATTGATTTGACAAGTTGCTGTAATGACCTTCTTGTTTTTCTGAAGGATTACTGTTTACCCAGGGAGGTGCTGCTGAAAGCATGTGCTGCATTGTCATGGAAACTATTATTGTTGCATCTTGATCCCATTAATGCTCTGGTGTGTGACACTGATATGAGACACTGAATATTTCAATGAAGCGCATTCCACCTCAATAATATTAATCACCGATGATTCATGAGATGTACAAAATTTACGGGTAGTTCTGTGTAGCTTGGCCAGCAGCAACAGAAGGGCAGTGGCTGCTTAGGGCACTTTCCTGCCTTGATTTGATATTTTATGTCCCAGGCAGCTTCTTTACTTTGAAGGAAGAAGGTGCCACTGTTTATTTTGTTTGTTTTCTTTCCTAATTTTTGCTCTTTGAGTTAGGTAGCTTGCAAGTAATTTAGGATGATTCTGGTTGAAGAAAAAAATAAGAAAACCAAGATGGGAAAAAACCCTCATACTTGAGTTATATATATATCCATATGGAAAAACAGTATTTTGGAGAGAGGAGGGTTAGGTGATATATGGAACATTTTCTTCATCATGTTGAAAGTGTAGCAGCCTGTAACTAATATTTTTTTCCCTCTTTCCTTGTAGCTTTAGGGTAATGGCAAGTGGAAGACATATCTCACAGCTCACGATTCTAAATTCTCACTTGTTCAGTGGAGGCATATTTTTCTCAGCCATTTCCTTCTTGTGTTTGGTATACTGAGGGTGTGATCTTTACTGTCTCCAGAAATTAGTTTCTTAGTACACCACATCTGGTTGAAACAAGCATGGTTCCAGAAGTGATTTAGGCAAAAAAGTGTGAAAAGGAGCCACTGATATGAAAGAAAAAATCCTAACAGGTTAGAAGACACGACAGCTGTTTCCTTGGAAAAGGTAGCATAGCAGGCTGTCTTGCAGGCTAGGTCTAATGATCAAGCTGCAACAGAAATGGTTATTCTGACAAATTTGAGCAATTTCCTCTACATTGATTTTTGATGAGAGGAAAGGAAAAATCTTCAAAGTTTTTTACGTGAAGAATCATCTTTCATACACAGCTTAGTAATTGGGAAATACTGTTTGAAAACATGTCAATACAGGCTGAGCTCTTATCTAGGGGCCATGGGCAGCAAATGAAAGAATGGTGCTATAGAAGAACACTTTACGAAAAGGGGGTTTTATTTGAAAATTAAGAATTATTTCGGTTTTACTCTTCACTCTTCATCTCAAGTGTTGCAAGGCTACCCAGGCCTAGGATGTATTATATCATAAGCAATCTGACTGAAGGAGATGTTGAAATCAGTGCTTAGCTGCAGTAGCTTACCATTTTTCTCCATTCAATCCAATACACAATCATCCAATCATCAGCTAATAGTTAAGGTTATTGACAGAAGTGTCTTATTGACTTTCTTGTTTAACCTAATAAATAATGAAATGTCTTTCCCAATATTTGAGGAAGTACTGAGTAATATTTCCCCACACATTGAAATCAGTTTTTATCTGATCACAGAATCATTAATATTTCTGCTTTAATTCTTAGTTGTCTAAGGTATTGTCAGAGTGTCTTAGCACTTCATTCACAGTACAGGCTACTGAATGCTCTTTGTGGCATTTGCCTTTGAGAAAGATGCGCAAAAATCACAGTTCTTGAAAGATTTATATCTCAGAACACAAACTAGGAAAGTTGTCCAGTAAAAGGATATATAACAAAACTTATTAATAGATTAATTATTTCACATGCTGTGCTATGCTCAGAGGTGATTATCGTTATAATTACCGTTCCTTTTCAATGGAGAGGAAAAAAACATTTCACAAATATAGAATGTCCCAAATTCTTTTCAAAAGAGGTATTCTTGAGAGGCAGATTACTTGCTCCTGTATTTGCATTTATAGTTATTTCTTGCTGGCCCCCAGGGTGATTCCTAACATGGGAAATGTTCACTTCATATTAAGAAAAATTTTGCTTTACAATATGTTTTTACTTAAGCCTGACTAAGTTTATCTAAAGAACTCTAGCTTAGAAAATATTTGTCAAGTTCACATTCTGAGCTTTTTTTTTTATTTGCTTGGAACTTCCCAGTCCTCTAGGACAATGTTGCGACAATGAAAATTCTGGGTAGCTGTAGTTTAATGCTACTCAGCAAATGCAGTGAGCAAGCTCTGGAATTAGTCAGGGTCTGGAATTAGTCATGGTAAGGAAGCAATGTCTTCATTTTTTGACTTTCAAAGGTGCAGAGGTATACTTGGTTCTATTACATAGAAGAATCCATCTGATCGAGACAAAAAAATGCTTCCTTCATCTTCTTCATTCATGTCCATACACAGGCAGTTGCTTGTTACAGAGAAGAGAAAACACAGGCAGGAATTCTCCTTTCCTGTTCCAAATAAACCTGCCGTTCTGTTATGCTGCAGATGCTTTTTTGCTCAGTAAAATTACAGCCTTAGGTTGTCAACATTAAATAACCAGGCATAAATAAATATAAGTAGTAGTCTCAATTTTAGAATTTTTTAGGTATTAATCTTATACATTCAGAAAGTATTTATGTGTGAGCTATATACATATTTCATGTATTAAATAAAATGTGTTACTAAACCAAGAAATCAGACAGGAAAAGACAAGAATATGTACTATTTGTAAGTAGAAGTGTTTGAAGTTGAAGGAGTATTATGTGGTACTCAGTTAAATAATATTAAAACTCCAGACTCCAGAAAACGTTCACTGTAAAACTGCTAGTAGACAGTATGTTTGCTGCTATATCCATATTACATTACCTGCAATTCAAATTAAAGACTGAGCCAATGTGGGATTATTGTATTAGCTTGAATTGAAATGTATTTAAAAGTGAAAGCTCAGCATATTGCAAAATGCCTATATGGCATCAGAATGTTGATTTAGCCAAGAGGGATACGACTTGCAGCCAAAGTGGCCCTTAATGGCACTGAAATTAGGAGTGTAATCACCTTTTTTTTAAATTTTTTTTCTATACATAGCTTTGAATGAGACCCTTTAGGCTGAAATAGAATATTTAGGCTTAATTTTATTTTATTTTTATTACCGATCTACTAAAAGCAGCCTTGGTCCTGTTCAAGAATTGAAGTAGATATTTTTGCATTTGGAAGAAGTTTTTCTGAATGCTAATTTTGTGGGACATTAAAAATGAAGTAATTTTGAAATCTTCTCTATTTAACTACTTGCTGTGTTTGTTCTTCACTTTTATAAAGATGCAAGATCTACTGGTTGTTTATTAATCTTTCACAATTGCTGTTCCAGTGCTAAGCATTCAATATCATCCTAGAGGACTCCTCCCTTCTCAAATCAAGTTCTTAGGTTTTACAGGCCAAAAGTGAAAACTTTTGTGGGCCTTTTTTTTTTTCCCAGAATGTTGGTTTTTTTGTCCTTTTAAGAAAATATTTTTCCTTATCAAGGATTCCTCTTTGTTCTGGTTTTTTATTCCTCTATTGTATAGTTCACCACAACACTCTATGAACAATGCACATAGCTGTTGGTGATTTATGCAAAATAGTGTAATTTAGAGACAAATTTTAAATTCCGCATCTGAAAATAAATGAAACAGCAGTCTTTATCATTAAAGCCTGCCTCAGCCTTTTCCTGGTCAGCTTTCATGGTGATTCTCATAAGAGCTTGATATTCAGACGAGGGAGAAAAGGAGTTATCCTTGCCATATAAACCAGCCAGTAGAACTGTGAAACAGCTGCGCCTAGGACTAGTGGGCAGGGTTCTGTACTTACTAGTATGTTAAAGGACTTCATCATAATCTAAACCCAGTTTAACACACTGATCACTGAGTTCTCTTGCTTTACTCATTGAGCCTCTTCTTACAGAGTTGGTTCATACTCATACTTTGGATATTGTGTGCAGTTTTGGTCACCACCATATAAAAAGGTATTTAGCCAGCAGAATGCAAAAGAGGGCAATGAAGATGCTGCAGGGCCTTGAAATGAAGCCATATGTGGAGAGCTCAGGTCACCTGGTCTGTTCAGTCTGGAGAAGAAGAGACTGGGGAGAAATCTCACTGTGCTCTTCAACATCCTCATGAAGGGAAGCTGAGGGGGAGACATTGAACTTTCCTCTCTGGTGACCAGTGAAAGGACTCAAGAAAACATCCTGAAGCTGACTCAGGGGAGGTTTAGGTTGGATATCATGAAATGGTTCCTCACCAGAGGGTGGCTGGGCACTGGAACAGCTCCCCAGGGCAGTGGTCACAGCACCAGCCTGGCAGAGCTCAAGAAGTGTTTGGAAAATGCTCTCAGGCACACGGTGTGACTCTTGGGGATGTCCTGTGCAGGGGCAGGAGTTGGACTCAGTGATCTTTCTGAGTCCTTTCTAACTCATCATGGTCGGTGATTCTGTGATATGCCTGAATAGAATACAAGGATATGAAACCATCAGGTTTCTGCTGCAGTTTTAAAGCCAGTAGTTTTATGACTAGTATTGTGTGGAAAGATTGCGCCTGGCAACCAAGGACTAACTTTTAAAACTCTGTACTTCACAATTTACTAAAGCTACCAGCTGAAACTTCAGGAAGAGTCTGCAGAATAGAGGCAAGCTTTGGTAAAACAGCAAGACAAATTGGCCATTATTTCCTTATTCAGTTGTGGTATTTCTGTCCTTCACACAATCTTGCTGTTACTACAATTTAAAATGACAGGAAAAAACTCTGTTGAAGCATTTGATATTATTAGGTACAAAGTGTGAATTTTAAGGTTAGGCCAACAAAAAAATAACTTGACACTACACAGAAAGTAAGACAAACTGCAAGTAGACCAGATGCTGCTTTGAATCTGAATGAGTGTGGAAGAAGATGAGATGATTTTTCCTACAATCAAGCTGTGAACTTGTCTTCCCTGAACATGAATTGCAAGTCTTACACACACACACACACACACACACACACACACACATATTCAAAAAATGTGCTCAAAAACTCAATTTATTTTTTGAGACATGAGTCAGCTCCTGTATTGATTATCTAGTTTGCTTTTTGTGGCTCAGGTTGCTATATCTCAGCTCTATCACAGAATAGTCTTAGGCAACAGTTGTTATGCCATAGATTCATGGGACTTTACCATCTCCACAGGGACCCTTCTGAAACCTGATCAGGCATAAGATGTGCCAGTTTTTGTGCCATTATAAAAATGGTGAGAATGAAAAATAGGCCACTAGATACTAAGGCATTTCTCTTTGTGGTGAGACATATTAGACCATATCTGCAGTCAGACTGTTGGAGGTTGGGTTCATGCAACTAAAACCAGATAGGACAAAGAATTTGTAAAATAATAAGTTTTTACTGGCATTGTAGTGGGCAACTTATTCAATTTTCAGTAGTTATTTAAGATCATTATTTTTTATTTGCAATATGTAGTTTCACGGGGCCAGAATATTCAAAACAGAAAAAACAAAGAGGTTTTACAAAAGAAATCCCTCTTGTGGTATGCCCAGACTTGCATTAACTGGAATGAGTAGTTCCAATTTGAAGAGCTTCTTGATGATGGCCAACTCCTGTAGCAATTTTTTTTCAGGTGAGACTTCAACAGTCACAATATTTGCTGTCTCTCCTGGCAGGAATATACTTGCTTGCTGAAACCAGTACAAAAATATTTTCAACCAAATTTTCCAATTGCTTGTCTGGTAGCATTAAAAGATTCTTTAAGCCAAGATTTAAAATTTTATTAGTACTTTACCATATATGAAATATAAAGACATGCCAGCTGTGTATTGTGCATAAAGTATCTCATTTAATTGGTTTTGAATTATTTTTTATGATGTTTCCTCTTATTTCTCTTAGCAGGGCACTAAATATTCTCAAATTGAAATCTGATCAATTTTCATTTTGCCATTTGCAATTTTGTTGGTCTTCAAGTATCCTGTAGCTATCCAACTTTTTCAAACTTAATAACTATGAAATTTTTACAGTTTTCAATAGATCTATGTCCCATCATGCTTCTCTCTATTTCCTCTTTATGGATCTCTTCAATTCTGTTCTATTGTACTTCTCATGAGGGAAAAACATAAGAATACTTTACATGAGGGCATCCTATTGTGCAGCACAAAGAAGACTCAGCTCTTCCAAATACTTTTTTTTATTTTTATTCTATATTAATTATGCTTCACATAGTAGTCATAGAAAATAAGACTTTCTGAAGAAAATTTCTGTTGAAGTCAATGTGGAAAAAAAAAGTCTGTTGGCAGTTATGTGAAGATCATGGAGAGTAAGAATATAAACATTATTCTTCTGAATCTTTCATTGAAAATGTAACTTTTCTAGAATAACTAAGGGTAGTTGAACAGTGAGTTGGGGTTTGTTTTTGGTTGGTTGGCTTTTTAGGGAGAGGATATAATTAATTTCTTGTTTGTAGTGCTACCTAATCTGCCATAATTAATATTGCCGTGGAAAATCATTTTAGGCAGCCATAGGAAATAGACCTAGTTCTCCCTGTGTCATTCAGAATCATACATTATCGCTGCATAATAATTCATAGCAACAAAAAATTTTTGTCGCTTTGCTCTTTTTTGTTCCCCAAGTTTTTTGATTCTTACATTACACTTTATATTTTCCTTTAGGTACATTCTCCCCTTATGTAGAGGGGTAGCACAAGCTGTTATTTTCTCAAAAAAAACTTATGCAGGACTTTGCATCCAGCACCTGGGCTGAAGTTCAGCTCATACTTTTATGACACTGCCCTTGAAGCTACTTTTCATTTGATTTTGGGGGGAGCCCACTGTTGTTTTTCATTCAGCAGGACACCTAATGAACTCTTGAGTCTTTTCCTGCATTTGGCTGTTTAAACCTCAGTTATGACCATACCAACAGCTGTCCTGAATGTGAACAGGAGCGGACTCAGGAAGCAGCAGTCGTGTTCTGGTGATTTCCAGCACACATGGTAGGCGTGGCACAGCTCACAACCTTGGGTGATGGGAGCAGGTGACAGTGTGTTTGAAGTTTAGCAGAATGTCCACAGCGGTGGTTGTGGCTACAGAGTAGGGAATCACGTTCTTCTTTAGCTTAAGATATATAAGTAAGAGTAAGCATAATTCTTGTGGCAGCATTCCTGGCTTGACTTTCCTCTTTTGGGTCAATGTGAACAACAGGCACACCAAACTGAAGAGCAAGTCTAGAGTTTGATTTATTAATTTAAATATCTCAGTGTTACTACATTGATCAGTTTCTTTTGCAAATTCTCCACTCTGTTTCTGTGTTTTCTATTGAATCACCTCAGTTTTTTTTCTTTCTCTTTGAAACTCTCTTTTTAAGAATATTTTCAACACTTTTTCATATTCTAAACTTATAAAGAGAAAAGCTGCTCAAATTAACTACTTATAGTCTCACTAGCAAATTTGGGTAGCACTTTGAATTATTTTGTGGTGAGAGATTGGTGATTTCTTTGGCTATGTCTATGCACCATAAAATTTAGAGAACAGATATTTCCTTGGAATTTTATGATAGGCCTGTTGCATTTTCTGTTGAGATGCAGCAGTCTTTAAAATTTTTCTTTGTGTTCTACCACAGAGCAAAGAGTAGATACACCTGTCAGCAAGGAAAGGAAAACAGCCTTTGCTGATACTGTCTTGCAGTTCACCACATTGTGTCATGGAAAACGTTATTTATTGATTGTGCTGACAGTGAGAGTAAATAGAGCTAAGTCTGTTTTACATTGCAGATGAGAATGTGTATCTCATAACTCTTAATGCACAATCTGACTTCAAATCACTTCTCCGTGTCTCCTTTCCCCATATAAAACAAACGTGTTTTTCTATTTTATTACGTGAACATGAATTAAAACAGAGGGGAAATAAGAGACGTTGTTTCTATTGCATATTTTTTCAACATGCAAGTCTTCTTTGACTTCTTAGTAAAAATTAAGGACTACAAATTCCATTTCATCTGTGAACCCTGTTATAGATTGCATTATTCACTCAATTGACTGGAACAGTTACGGCGATTACCATCTGTGATCTAAATATCTGTTTATATTGGAATGCAGAAAGTATTTCATTATTAATGCCATCTTATAAATCCAAATCTCATTTAGATGACAATCAGTTCACTTTATGACAACCAGAGTGTGTTCTAATTCTTGCTGCTGTTTGATCATTGTGTGCAGGTTGCAGACTCATTTGAAATGTTTCTGAATAAGGCATGCAGGTGTGCATTAATCTTGCACTTTGCTCAGTAGATCACATACCCATGATAGCTGTAAAACCATATACTAAAATATTCATGGCAAGTTTGTGTAAAGGACTGTGCAATATTGTATTTTAATCAAAGGGAAAAAAGCATTTACTTTGAAGTAGCTGGAGTAACAGCTCAAAATGTGATTTCTCAAAGCTGTGAAAAACTCATTGTAATTTGCTCAAACAATATTCAGACTAACAGATTTCTAAAATTTTTTTATACATAAGAACCAACAAGTCCAACAAGTTGGTCTCTAGCCTCAATCATGTTTCTTCTGTACTTTTAAGACATTTAAAAATGCATCTTTTGGGATAGATGAACTTCATATCACTATAATTTCCATTTCTGTTTGCCTGCCATGCTAAAATTTATTTACAAAATTTAGCTGAGTTAGTATGACTTACAGGTCTCTTTCCCTGATACCTTTGTAGAAAATCAAGGGATTGGATAACTGCATATTTCTTATAGTGGATAGAAATCTCTCCACCTGACAATAGGTGTAGCCAATGGTGTTATGATGTCCTACCAGTATTTTTGAAGCTCTCTAGGGTGTAAAGTGATGCAGGGAGAAAGAGGATGCTCTGTGATGGAATTATAATGCTCATATCTGAGTATTCCTTTCAGAAGACAAGCATTTAATAAATGTAATGTGGGTCTTTGGAGGTCCTAGGCTGTACTAAAGCTTGATATTATGTATTAATTGCCTTCAGAAGTTTGTTTCTGCCACAATAAATCAAATTATTCTTTATTATTCTTCCCTAAAATATTTGTCAATTCTTTCTTTTTCACAACTCCTGTAATCTTTCATGTTTAGAATGGCACTGTAACTTAGGTTCAGCATTGTGTGTTCTGTAGTGAGGAAACCTGCTGCCCCTTCCCCTCAAATGAATACAGAATTATCACAGAGTCACATGAATATTGTATATAAACCAATTAAATGAAACTGCTGTATTAGTTCTCATGGGATGTATCTGGTGGATGCAAAAATCTTGTGGGCAATGGCACTGTGTAATGTCACCTGAAGCTAACCACATGTAGCTATTTGGGATGTTTTGAATTCTATTAATTTATACCTTTTGTTTTCAAGCAAACTTAATTATTGTAATTTTAAATTACTAGTGCCTAAATTTATTTCTTTGCGTTCCCTAAGGCTGTAAAATACAATACAATGCTAAAATGCAATGAAGTGTAGTGAGCCTGATTAATGCTGGATTCATTCAGGAGGCAGAAGTAAGAGTGCCAGTGAAAGTTTCTGACTGTGAAGACAGGTTGATTCCGTATCTCCATTCCAATAATATTAACGTCTTGAAAAACAATAAGCCCTTAAAGGTTTTACTGAAGTTTCTGCAGTCACGTGGGACGGGGAAAACTTTTCCTCTGCGAATTTGACTCTGTCACTGGCTGTGAAATGCTAGAGATGTGTAAAGCTGTGTCAGCCATGTCACTGCAAGAGTAAAGTGAGCACAAATGCTGAGACACCAGTTCACTGTAGCCTTGCCAGCCCTGCTCCAAAAATGGTACAGAAATAAATCAGTGGTGCCATATGACCCAGTCCTGGACAGGAAGCCTGTTCAGCACAACCTTACTAAACTGTGCAGATCCCCAAACTGCTAGGAACCTCTACCTGTGCTCTTCGTGAGCTTAAAACTGATAATCCACAAAATCAATTTGTTCTCTCAAGAAGACATCTTGAGATGAAAAGCTGAAATTCAGGTTGCTTATAGTTATTAAACCACATATGGTGCTTTTTAGAGCAGCCAATGAACAGAACAGGCCAAGGTGGGATTTTCAAAGGTGCTTAAGGCATTTAGCAGTATTACTGACACTAAAAGTCTGTGGGATTTACAATCTTACATGCCTCTGGCCGTTGATTAAAAAAATCTAATTTCAGCAGATAGTACTCTGGACTGTTGCTGGGACTTTGGTTCTGCTGATACAGCTCTGACCTGCTGTTGAGGACCTGCTGTTTCAGAGCTTCTGCAACTCTTATCCTTTATTAGCCTTTCAGGCAGGCATTTCTATGGATCTCTGGAGTTATACCATGCAATGGAATGCCCTCATCTCCCTCAGAATTCCTTTGAAGAGATCACATTTTCATAAAGTGAACACTATATTTTAGAAGAGGTTTATGATGAATGTAGCATGGACCTGGGCTTTGATTGCAACATCCGAATAAAACTACAATTCACACAAAAATGTTGCCTTTCATTATTAGGAGAAGCTTGCTGGAATTAAATATTAGCAAAGGGGAAATCTGTAATCTCTCCTTTTTTGTAGATATTTTTAAAAATAATGGACACCAAGCAAACTAATTTGTCAACATTTGGGTGAGTCACTGTGACACTGTAATGCTTTCAAGAAAATGGAAGTTGGAATTATTCAGGCAAAGAACTACTTTTATTGATTTTTTAAAAAAAAAACCCAGAAAACATAATGTATTATTCCAACTTAGAACCTTATTCATGTCAGTGAGTTGCTATCAAATAATCAAGATACTCTCTTGTATATTACATTTATGGCTTTTGTCTGGTCAAGCATAAGTCAATTTTCCATTCAATTTTCTTTACTGACTAGGTCAACAGAAGTGGTTTGGTTCAAGTTTGGTTTTCTTGCATTCAAATGACATATCATATTATATCAAGGATATACAGACAAGCACAAAGCACATAGTTCAATGTGTAAACTGTACGGTTGCACCATAAATGGCTTAAGTATCACATGCTGACATTATTTTCTATTTTAAAAATAAGTGTATACTTTTATTTTATGTTGACTTTCTTTTACAGTCCACTTTGTCAAAGAGTTCTAACGCTGCTTCAGGTTTGCCTACAGATGATGGTTATTGATGTAACAGCTTAACCAATCAAAAAGAGTTTTTATTTTTTCCCATCAATTAACTTCTTTCAAAACTTAGGAAAGATAAATACAGTATTTACATGTAATAATTAGAAAGCCTTGTACAATGAAGCAAGAATTTTAAGATTAATAAATAGCTGAATGTGAGCCTTATAGCCGGCTTAATTAATCACTAAACTGTGGAACCACTGCAATTCATATGTCAATCCAGACTCTTTTATGGAAGTGATTTGAATCTATTGCTAATGAAATTGAGAAATTTAGAAGCAGTTTCTTGACTTCCAATTGACAGAACTCATATTTAACTCAAGAAATGTGACAGTTAATGACAACATAAAAGCACTGTGAATTATTTGCCAGATCATATGAGAATTACAGCATCAACCTATTGAAATAGCTTGTAGCTGATCAGTTTGAAAATAAACAGTCATAATGAAATATTTAAAAATCTATGATGCTCTTTAAAATGTGAGAGATTCTGTTTGAAATAAAGAAAGGATATAATCCTACAAATATAACAATAATACTTCAAGAATTCTTCTATATTGCCACATGCACAAATTTATTCTTACTACTGTTAAAACTGTAATAATCCTTTAGAAATCCTTTATTAAATCAATTGCTTTAAACTGCCAGAGTAGTTTCCTCGGTAATTCTTCTTTTTTAATGTAATTAACATTTTTACTCTTACTCACTTACTTGAATTTAAATTATTCTGCTTTGAATTTGTTTCCTTAACTTCCAGCTACATTTTAATTAATTAAAACTTCATCCAGATAGAGACAGTTATTGTGTGTTAATGGAATATCAGTGGAAAGTGCACTAATCAATAATTAATTTAAATAAGGTGTATATCAGACAATATTGCTATATAATTAACTAAAAACCACACAACACATGCATATTTAAATATTCATTAATAAGTTTTTTAGTAGTTTTAGATCATGCTGTTTTATGAATTTACATGAGACATATAAAAATAAAAGCATTTGCCAGGAGATCCCAAAATACACATTAAGTTCAGTTTCTAATGATTTTGATAGTCATGAAGCAAATTTAGGCAATTGAAGCCCCACTAAGAATGAGAGTGTGCCATCTTGGAGGTAAAAATCTGCAGGATAGATGCGTAAAAACCCTATGAGATGAAGTTACATGCAAGAAAACATACTCTATACCTGAAAAAAATGTGCCTTAGAAAAGATTATGAATAATGGAAGTATATTTGCAATTCCATGGCTAAAGCTGGATCATTCCACTAACACGATCTTCAGACACCCCATGTACTAAGGACTCTGTTCTGTTAATATTGATGAAGTTACCTCATTTGCTCATTGTGAATTACTTTTCATGACAATATACCAATGAATATGCTATTTAAAGGTGCTGCTGATTTGATACATTTGTTAAACTTTTAAATTCCAAATAAATAATACTGCCATGTTTTCTCTGTTTTCAAAATTCATTACAATTTGTTCAATTAATGATTATCAGACCAAATAGTAACTCTTTTTAGCAGGGTATTTAAAATCCATAAAGTTTTATAATTAAAAAGACAATCTCTTCATTGAATATCCTAATCATATTCTGTCTACCAGATGTTCTGCACAAAAGCTTGACTTGA
Source organism: Bombycilla garrulus (assembly GCA_013400315.1). Lineage (NCBI taxonomy): Eukaryota > Metazoa > Chordata > Aves > Passeriformes > Bombycillidae > Bombycilla > Bombycilla garrulus. Next base: position 439,551 of record VXBU01011176.1, read on the forward strand.
TTGAGGACTTTTAAAGTTGAGGTATAAATCCAACTCTCAGACTGACAGCAAGTTCAAACTTTAGTATTGTTCATTGGTAATGAAGAATTCTAATAATTAAGTAATTGTCATGAAAAACTGTGGTTCTTTTAATAATGGAGTCCAACCAGAGTTGGCAGATGGTAGATTGAGAGATTCATGATGCTGAAGTTTTGGAGTAAGTCTTGGCAACTACCTTAAAGTAGCTGGCTAATTTTAAATGACTTATATTTGGTGAGATTAATTTTCACCTATATTGCTTGCATATTCAGTATATGGTTGGAGGTAATTTATGTTAATAACAGCTGATATTTATTTTTTTTACATTTATTTCATGTCGATATGATAGCTTGAACAATAGCTTGAAAAACGACTAATTTTAATTCTATGGCAAACTTCTTTGAATCAGTACACCCTTTAATTATATGATTCAATTTTTTTACTTGTTTAGCAATACAGTTTTTTGGATTGGCAGCATAAGGCAATATTTTATATAAACATTTATTAATAAGTGTTATTATATTTCAAGGGATTTTATTTACATAGAGCCACGAACTTATACTGTGAATAAATGTATAGGTCTTCCTTTCTACACTTTGTAAAAGGAAAGATTGCAAGCTTTCTATTTCAAAACAGTGTATATTAATTATACATTATTTATTCTGCATAGCTTATTTTTACAAATAAGTTGAGCAATTTCAGCCCCAACTCCTCTCTACTTTGTTAAATTACAGGTTTCAAACCCTGGCCAGTACTTTCCCAGAAAGCTGTTAATCAAAATACTAGTTAAGACTGATTTTGAAATATATTTTTCAGAACCTCAAATTCCTATTCAGTTTCTAAGTTACTCCCTCCACATCTGAGCCTGTTATTAAAAAGCGGAAGATAAAGCTGGAAACTGCAATGTTACAGTATTATAACTTCACGGTGGAAATCGAAGAACCAGCACAGAGAGCTCTTTTCTGACCTCTGTTGAGCTCATGCCTGTGAAACTCGGATGTGATCTCACAACATGGGTCCACGAAGACCACATCCAAACCAGAAAGTTTTGTCATGCTGTCAGGTCTGCTGAGCAACCACGTCCCCAGACACAGCTCTCTCCTGGCAAATGCAGGGCTTCTGGTAAGCTCCTGCCTGGGGTGGTGGGGACATCTTCCCAGGTAAATGCTCTCCCAAATTTGAATACCCATAGCATCCAGCATTGTCCTCAATATCACATACTTGCATTTTAAGAATGTTTGTCTCTTGCTCAGTTCTGTTAAACTCCAGCTTGGCTATTTTAAGGTCTTCATTCAGTAGTAATTGCAACTCTTTTACCTATAGTTAATTTTTCACCTCAAATAGAGTGTTTTCCTCTGCAAGGTGTCTCAAAATGCTGCACATACTGCCTTGATACAAAAAAAATTTCTTCCTATCACTACAGAGACAGCAATCTTTGAGCACTCATGGCTCTAATGGCCCTGTGTGAGAGAGAGAACTCAGATGTCACCTGACATTCATCTAATAGTAATTTCAGTACTCTGCCTGAGCTGAATACTTAATGTGCCTGTCACCTTCTCAAAATCACATTTAGCACAGGGAAAATTACGTACACGTGTGACTTCATTACTCCAGGAAGACTAACACATTCAGGGAGAATCGGGCAGTTCCTTTCAGAAGCAGCAGTGTGGTAGACAGAGGCAAGCTGCCTCCTCAGCCCGTTTTGGCAACCACAGGTTAGCACTTAACCACTGAGCACAGATATTTATGCCATTTATCTCTTGTTACTTCTTCTGCCAGCACAATTAAGCTCCCCTTTTGGAGTCCTTGGCTGTTCTGGCCAGACCAGCCAGTGATATTAAAACTACAAAGATATCATTTCCACTGTAAGGAGCTTAATGGAAGCCCCAAATCCATTATTTTCTGTAAAACAAGTTTATCCGCAGTTGAAACTTCATGAAAACTAGTGTCTCAAGAACCACTTAAAAAATTAATTCTTAATATTTAACCAGGGAAATAGTGCCCACAGGTTGTGATAGTAAATTGCTTGATTTTTTATATAAGGAATTGTGTGGATCGTAGGTAAATGAGAAATAATGATACAGTCATACAATTTCCACCTGTGAGTTTGCTGTAGATCTAGGGTTTATTTCTGTCTCTTTACATTGGAATCTAGTATTGGAATACTACCTGTGGACAGGCAAACTTTTTTACATCCTTCCATTGCTGATGTTGGGCCTTAAAACCTAAGACAAGCCTAACTTTGCTTCCACACCAAAATGAACTCAACTCCTCTGAGGTAAAACAAGGCAGCAAATCTGGGCAGTTTATTTTCATAAATAAACTTGGTGACTCATGTCAGACATGACAGTCTCAAGATATATTTGTGTTTACTTGTTTGTCATGAAGCTCATGGTATAACTCAAATTCTATAAAAATAGTGACTGGTAGATGGTGTTTTGTTCTTCCTGCCCAAAGCAGCCTCCTTGTTCATTTTCCTTTTCCAGGGCTTAATGGCCATTTAAGATATATTTCTAAACTTGACCTTTTTTTTTTCTCATTACAGGAAGGGACTCCTCTTTAAGGAATCATGCAGAAATGTGAAATCAAAAAATATTGAAAGGCATTGAAAACATTGCAAATTGTTATTATTAGAAAATGTTATGTTATTTTTATCCTTTTGTAAGTTAAATATTTTCTGATTAAGAACTGTAACATGCCATGTCATACATAGAGTCTCATATGACTTTGGCCTAATGCTTAACATTTTTAATGTTCACTGAAAAACCATAAAAAGGCCTTCCCAATCAGGCCAGCCCCTTTTGTTAACACAAATAGACAAAAGTCTTTTTGCAGCTCTAGCACATGAGGGTGTGATGTGGCTTGCTGTGTCCAGACTCCCCATTTTAAGCCCCAGTTCATAGTCCATCCCGGGCAGTTGTGAGGAGGAAGGTATATTTCCATTTCTTCTGCCAAAGCAATATACCTTAAATACTCTGTTTTGATGCTTAGAGTATACATGGCATGAAATATATATTGCTGCCCAGAAAGAGTTTAGCTCTACAAGCTGGGGGAAGGGGGAGCAGGAGGGGAGAGGAATCTTCCATTTTCTCACTTTTAAAGCCTAAGGATAGTGACGTGACATTAGTCCAATTTACTGAGTATAAAACTAAATTAAATCAATGCTTGAAGCTTTCCTTGAATATGTCTCAAATTCAGTTCATCTACCATTATTGAAAAGTATCACATTTAAGTCTTAATAATTCTTTACACTAGAGTGCTATTAATGTCATCATTATTATTATACTTCCCTATCTTCAATATATTATAGCTGTTAGAATTCAAGTGCAAAAATCAATGGGAAATTTGTATTTGATATTAAATATTCTAATCTATTACAATTAATTTCTTTTCCTGCATTATGTTAATTATACTCTTCTCCACCTGGGAAGAAACCCCTGTTGAATTCTTGACTAGATTTAAATCTAATGTTCATTCCCCAGAGTGCAAATCTTTAATAAAAATTCTATATTTAATGTCTCTTTTCTTCTGCCTTTTGTACACAAATCACAGTGAGAAATATTAAGTGAAAGGTTTGTTTGACCAAAAGGTTTTGAATACAGAAGACATCTGGTCTTCCATGAAATAAAATAAAAAAAAAACAACCTCCCTCAGCTCTTGCTCATGGGCAATTAAGCTGTACATATGCCACTTCAAGATTAAAAGCAGCACTGAAAACCCAGTCATGATTGACTGTTCAACAGTTATATACACATCTAAATAAATATCTTTGGCATTCAGTTTTGTTTCAAGAATTACCTCTTTCTCTTCCTAGCTTGGGGAGAACTTTTCATCCTTTCTTGAGAAATTATTTTGACTAAATTTTCAGTTATTTTTTAAGAACTTACATGCCAGTGAAAATTTTTATGTTTGTTTAATTATACCGATTATTCTTTTAATTTCTTGACATCAACGTCATACTAAAAATTTCCGGCTTTTTCAGACCTTTCCCTAAATGTTAGAGCAAAAAGATTTCTATCAGTCGCCACCTTTTTTACTGTTTTAGGCAAGTCTTCCTTATCTCTGTTTTTTACTGTCTTTTTTCTCCTCCAATTCTTCTTACAGAAATGAATCTCACAGAGCGTGGTCATGAACTCTGGTCAGTCCAGGACCTTGAAAGAGGTATATGTACCAAAGAAAAGTCATCCACTGAAAATAAAAATTCAGAATTATTTTGAATGCCCTGTAAGAGCAAGGCTTGAGTCTAAAGGTTTAGGCTGGTCATACATCTGACTCTGCCCATTTTTAATAGTTTATTTACTTGACTATAAGGTTATCGCTACTGATAGAAAAGAGTTCTCAAACACTACTAAATATTTTTCCTTAAATTTAATAGCATTTACTCAGACTGCAATTTATTTTTCATAGTGAAAAATTTAAATCTTTTCCCAAATGTTCGATAGAAAATTGGTTAGGGGAAGTCTCGAAGAAGGGTCTGCAGTCAGTGTGGGAATTGGGTGACATTACCAGTGTTCAGAAGATATAAAAGGTGAAAGGAAACAGAGACCAGCAATATATACTGGTTCAGCCTGGAACTACTATTGCTTTCTAAACCCAGAATGAACTGATTGTGCTTTGGGATTCTTCCTCCCTTCTTGTGATCTCAAACTTCCACATTACTTGCATAGTTGATAAGTTTTTTCCTTGAGTTTTCCACTTGATTTTGTTTTCAATACATTGTTATATTTGTTGTCTCAGGCATCAAAACTTTGAGTGTGTTTCTGTTTCAGTACTACCTAAGTGTGAACAAAACTCTGTGTGATGGATCATGCTCAATGCCTGTTCTTGGTTGTCCAAGCAGTGTCTAGTTTTGAATTGGCAATCTTATCATGAAGAAACATGTCTTCTTCAGTTCAGAGCCAAGTAGCTTATCTCTCCTCTGAGGCTGCATATCAACCTGAAGGTCTGAAATGAAATGACTTCGGCACGATCAGATCAATTTGCTGTGAGGAGCCCACATCACAATACCAGCCCACATAACTCAGCTGGCTTTGGCAGCTTGCTCAGGAGAGAGCTGGTCCTACATGTGCAGGAGAACTGAATTATTTCTCCTCTCTGGAGATGGAGAGTCAGAAAAGATTCCTTCAGGTCAGGGTTGAAGACTCCTGAGGAAGTTAGCAACGAGGCAGCTAAATTTTACTTCAGTATGCTGGGCACTCAACACTTTTCCAGGCAAAGACAGCAAAGGTCAAGAAGCTAATCTTCTCAAAAGCAGTTTATCACAGAAATTAATGTGACACATCCAAATGTTGCATGTGCCCTCCTAATTATCCTACCTAGTAAGTGTTTTCTCCTAAATTAGAGTCCTTTTCTTTCTTGGAAAATAGTAGTATTTATTCTCTGATTATCCTAAGATGTTGAAGAACTCAAAAATTTTGTCTTACTTTTCCTTTTTAGACACAAATATATTGCCCTTCATAAACTTATTTCATGTTAAAAACATGCTTGACTACTTTTGACATTTAGCATGCATGCGGCAACACAATACATTTTTTCCTTTATTACTGTCAATCAAGTTTTACTTTCCTTTCTGTAGCAATAAAAAGTAGCTTTAGTAGTACATCTGTCAAAATATTTACCTCCTAGGCCACCAAATTTAATGCCAGTATCTGCTAAGTATTTTAATTTCTGGTATCAATGCCAGAGGAAAGCAGATGACAGTAAGACCATGTATTACGCAGCACAAAAGTTACAATAAAAGAATAGTTTTGATTTGGGGTTGATCCTTAAATGTGTGTGAATACTGAATCACATTGACAGTCATCTTAATGCTTAAAGAACTGATGTGTCTAAGTTACCGATATAACTAAATCTATGTTTCCATAAGATAAGCATTGGTGTTAGTGCAGCACTTTTCAATGTTTCTTTTTAGTTTGGATTGGTTTGTAAGGTATTGAGGACCATCAGGTGGATTGGGTTTGTTTGGTTTTTAACCCCAGGTGTCATGAGTTGCTCTCAGACCATAAGTAGGTACATTAAAAGGCCCTTAAAATTGTAAGAAATTATCACTGAATTAGTCAAATTCTTCCGAGATTGGACAGTTTCAGAGTGCTATACTTTTTTCTGTCTCCTTTCTTCATCTAAGTCTTAACAGACTGGTGAAGGGGAGCTTTTCCGGTAGGTTAACTAAATCTCATATTTTAGCACCATATCCTGCTGGGAAAAATAGGATAACTTCCCTTTGAACTAGGGTATCCTTGGTCTTTTTCTGCAGCTTTAAATTGAATTAAGGGATGGAGTATGTTTATGTGGGATGGGGAAGAAGGATAAAAAAGAAATCACTAATTTTTCAAATGCAGAAATATTACATGAAGGAAGCATTACAAATGAGAGATGGTTAAAATTATTTTCCTAAGCCCTCCCTACCCCTTTTACCCCTGCTCTTGTTATCAGCTTGGAGGCAGGGAATATCTATTCCCCTTTCACTTACCCACATTCTCTCTGACACCTTTCACTTACCCACATACATTGTGTTCCCCATGGAGTTTTTCATCTTGTCGTAAAAATGACACTTTCAGGAATATGACTGTAGAGGCTGAAATGTTGATTACCTAGCATTAATCATTTCTGGAAATACCAGTCTCTAAAGACGCTAGTCCTCTGGGGTGCATATAATATGCATGGAAAGGAACAGACTGATAGCGTGTGTGGGAGTGCATGGGACAGTACATATTTACTCTTGGCCATTTTGGCATTGACTTATCCTTTTGTGGTCACACTTTAAAAATATTGTTGACTTCCCATCCTAGTTAATTAATTGAAGAAGTCATCCCCTTTTGGTGTTTGCTCTCCACTGGTTTCATTAATATGTAATGAAATTTTCCTTTGTGCCTTTTTTGTCAATGTTCGAGAGCATATCTGCAGGAAAGGCTCTATACCATCGGTCTGGAATCCCACTTCCCTCTCAGCTGCTTTTCTCCATATTGATGGCATACAGGATAAACAGAACAAGTTAATTTGTAATCCTAGATAGAAAATGATAGCTGCACTGTTTCTGTCATTGAGCACTCTGCCAGTTTAAACAGCTGATTAGTCAGCTTCTGTGGAATCGATCTGAATCAGTTCCACCTGCGTGCACCCACCAGGAACCACTTTATTGTAAATCAATCATTCTGAAAACATCTCACAAAGGGGCCAGTCCTCACTAACAAGCCATCAATTTAGACTGTCTGTCTGGAGAACTCTAGAAATTAGAGGTGCAACATTTATTCTAAAATTATGGAAAGTTGTTTGGTTTGTTGTTGTTTTTCCTCTTTTAAATGATAGCCAGTAATATTTGGTGCTGGTGGTGGTTTTCTTACCTTTTTTACCTTTATTTTACCCCTATGCATTGGGTCACTTCTCAGACATCCCAAAAGTACAAGTACTTTCTCATCGGAAAAAACAATAGGTTTGGAATTTTAACAACAATGGATGGAATGGATGGCCTTTATTACTAGAAGGCAACATTAACAGTAACTCAGAGACTTTATATCCTGCCCTTGTGCCCCTTGGGTGTTAAGATCGATCCCCAGAGTCAGAGAAGTTCTCCTTATTCTTTGACATGATGAATTGCTAAATTTTGCCTGTGCAGAGAGTGGGTCTTCCAGCTGGCAGTGACTGGAGAATCTGCCCCAGGGGAAAGATACAGATATATGACTTGGTCTCCAAACCCTTCCTTTAAGATACTTCATCCTACCCTAAATAAAAGAGAGTGGAGAAAGTGAAGAAGGTATATTCTACCTTCTTTTTTTTTTTTATTGGCCTGTCTAGGCATTTCACTTATGTCAACAAAAAAGCTGTGAGAATCATGTTTTCTGGTTGTTTAGAATCTCCAGAGTCTTATTCAGCTTGAGAAAAAAATATGGTAGCACTTAGTTTGCAAGGTGTAGAGCAAAATACTGTGTGCGATGTTACGCTGTGTAATTACACGCTGCCATGTGATTGCATTGTCAACGCTGTCTCTGATTACAAGGTAATTGCTTAGTTACTAGTTTGGATGCAAAGCCTTTCAGAGACTTGTGTATTAAACAAGTGTCCCACTCTTGGAAATGCAGTCAAAATAGAAGTTCAGTGAGGGCTCACATGATTGTACAGAAACTAATTTTTCACTCAGCTTACACTGGGCCTGATCTATCTCTGCCTAACTCCCGGCTGAAATCCACTCATCTATCATCCCATTTATTGTGGGATACTCTGGTGAGATGTCTCTTATAAAATAGTGTAGGGTATTTACAGCAAGTTCAGAGCTTCAGCTTTTCTCTTTTTGCAGGGAGAAATGTGAAAGACTAAATGTTTATGGTTAAGGACTCAATCAGCCGCTTGCAAAGCAGCAGGTGCTTTTCTGACATGCATGGTAACAGCCCAGGTGCAGAGAGGTGAACATCAATGGATGACCACTGTGGGAATCCAGGACACAGGAATATCTCCTGTGCCTGTCCTGTGAGGTCTTATTCCTCAGGAGAGCACAGCTTTCAGTCTTTGGCCATGGAAAAAGCTTCCAGGACTTTGTGAGAAGTTGAGTTTTGTTAATGCATATAGTAGATAATATTGTAGTTTATCACAGGGTGAAAAAGTAGATTTTTGGGTTTTTTAGCATGATGGTAGTTGGAACAAGATGGAGGACTTTTGAGTGCTGACTCAGTTTCTTCCTTCTTCATCTACTCCATTTTCTGCAGTTTTGGGTAGCACAGTGATTGGTTAGACAAAGTCACAATGCAGATGTTATGTGACTGAAGAATAATTAGGAATTGGTAGAAAAATAAAAATATACTACATGTCAAACTTAATTGGATAAGGTATCTATATAAAAATCCTTGTAATCATCCATTCTGTGTCTTGCTGGCACATATCACCAAAGTGAGCTGAGTCTGCTGTCATCTAAGGCTCTGAACTGTAATGAAGAAATAATAAACAACTGAAGACCGAAGCCAGCGTGTCCTGCTTGTCTCATTCCTGGTTCCTGACCCTGGCACAGACCTTTTTAGAAGGGGGACTCCCACAAATGGTGCCCCGCACATGAGAAGACAAGCAGTCTGTGACATATGGTGCCCCTGTGTGAGGAGACAAGCAGACTCCGACAGACCACCACAATCCAGCCTTTGTTTAGCAAAAAGTTTTGAGATGGGTAATGGAAGAGGACGTTAAGAAGCAGATCCTTTGAGGTGGGACAGGAGTTTTTATCGAGCCAGTGTCCTACCTTGCACAGCTGGCTCAGTTGTAAACACATACCCACCTCTTTTAAATTAGTTTCCTGCTCCTTCTGATGCCATGTTCATGTAGAGCTGGTCCAGCTGCTTGCTGTGTCTCTAAAGATGCTTAAATTACTTCCTCTGTTATGACAGGCTTGTGCTATGTAACCAAGATGATCACTGTTTGGTCAACTCACATTTTTAACACAAGCAATAGTTTTGTCAGTATTGGCCATGATTTCTACTTAATTTATTTTGTACTATCTGATTATCAACAAAATCCCTGAGTTTATTTGTCTTTGTGATATTCATAATGACAGGTTTTGAGCTGAGCATAGATAGATAGAACCAGTGCAAGAATGGCTGTGGTTTCCTGGAAGAGGAATTATTTCAATCTGGGGGAGGAAAATAATTATCTTACTTATATAGGAGAATCATTTATTTAATCAGTATGTATTTGCTGTCTAGTATGTCTTTATCCCAGTTCCATGGACCACTAGCACGGTGGTCTCTATCTTGTCCTCCTGTGACTGCTGAAAAATTTCCATGAGCTAGCAAACTATAAACGTGTTCAATATATGTCTCCATGACCATAGCAGTGAATTTTACTACCTTTGAATCAGGAAAATATGGATGTTTGCATCACATTACCCAGAAAAGTCTATATTATCCAGCAGAGCAAACAGTTACAGAAAATGTAAGGTAAATCATATATGCACCATCATGACTTTAAATGAAAAAAAAACCAAAACAAACTTAAAAATAAGAGAAACTTCTAATTACTAGAAGGATGTTATTTCTTTAAATACCTAATTGTGCTACCCTGATTATTTGTGAAAATGTCTTCATATGAAAAGTCTGAGAATTAAAATAAGTAGCTCTACTGTATACTAAAAATTGTAACTTAACTACTTTCTAACTTCAGAGATGATATTGCACTATGGACATCTGGCTAGTGGCTAGGATCCCCAGGGTCTACAATAATAAAAAATAACATCATATTAGTACCCATGATTATTTTTTTCAGCTTACAAATTAATAATGCAAATAATCTTCCCAAATTCTGTGTGTTCTCTCTGATACAGTTGCCTATTATCTGGCTCCAAATTCTGTGACCTGTCTGTGCAGGAGGATATGGCCTTAGAAATTTGGGTTATTACTGCTATTTTAATGTGACAGTCCTGGTGATTTTATATTGTTGGTAGTTAGCAAGAACGTACTGCATTGATATACTGGAGTGAATGCTGTACAACCAAATAATATAATATATATTTTTAATATGTAAATATTTTTATAATATATATTTTTTAAATAAAAAATATTTTTTTGTTGACAACAGCTATTTCTAGAATGCTTTAACTGAAAGATGAAGATGAGGAAAAGTGCAAACATGGTTACTTTCAGATTATTTAATTTATTATCACACGATGCTGATTTAACAGAAGCTACAGTTGTAATGCCCTGTGTTGGTTGTGCAGGGCCTGGTTTTTCTTAGCAGGGGGTCACAGAGCTCCTTTGCGAAGCTGCTGGAAGCTTCCACCATGTCCAGCAAAGCCAATCCCTGATGGCTCTGAAGATGGACATGCTGCTGGGCAAAACTGGGCCAATTAGAGAGGCTGGTGATTCCTCTGTGATAACAGATTTAAGGAGAAAAAAAGGCACTCAGTTTTCTCCTAGTCAGAGAAGAGGAAGAGGTGAGTACATACGAGGGAAACACCAAGTTCAGTGGAGAAGGAGGGGCAGGAGGTGCTCCAGGGAGCCAAGATTCCCCTGCAGGCTGTGGGGAGACCATGGTGAGGCAGCTGTGCCCCTGCAGCCCATGGGGATCCACCCACAGCCCGTGGGGAGGCCATGATGCAGTGGGAAACCTGGTGGAGAGAGAGGGCCCTTGCTTCCAGGCTGGAGCAGCCTGTCCTTGAAGGACTGCACCCCGTGGGAAGAGGGACCCACGCCACAGCAGCGTTGGGAGGACTGTGTGCCCACGGGGGGGGAATTTACATTGTAGCTGGTGCAGGAGGGCTGCTGCTCGTGAGATTGAAGCCACACTGGAGAAGCTCATGGAGAACTGTCTCCCATGGAGGGACCTCAGGGTGTAGCAGGTGAAGGACTCCTCTCCCAGAGCAGCAAAAGAAAATCTCAGTGGTGAGCTGCCAAGTGCCTCCCTCTAATGTTGGTGGGAAGGAGGGAGGTTTTGGGGGAACAAAAGTTGTTTTTAGGGGTTTATTTTACTTCTCATTATGCTTCTCTGATTTTATCAGCAATAAACTCACTTTGTACTTTTAAGCTGTGCCTGTTTTGCCCTTGGAGTGTTTCTTCCTGGCCCTTATCTCAACTCATGAACCCTTTGTTTAATTTCTGTCTCCTCTGCCCAGCTGTGGCAGGGGAAGGTGAGGAGCGGCTTTCACGGGTGCCTGGCATTTGGCCAGTGTCAAACCATGACATGCCCACATTAAACTGATACCAAATAGTAAATGCTGCAGCTGAAAATATAATGAAAATTGCTACTTTTATGTGATAGAAAAATATTTTAATAGACAGATCAAATCATTTGGTTATTGAGAGAGGTTGTTGTTATCTGTAAGCATCTGGCTCATTGTAGCTTGCTTCTTAAAATCTGAATTTCAAGATCTCTCTAGAGACTCTATCTGACCCTCATGGCTGTCTTGCTGGCTGTATTCCGGTGCCTTTCAGGATGAAATGGGACAACTCAACATAGAATAATAGGCAGAGCTATCTATCTTCCTTTCCCCATCAAACTGGTCATGCATTATGGACTTTTTTCATACTTTTGATCAGGAAACCTATAAGGAGGTGACTAGCAAAGACAGAATATGTGTGTGATGGGGCAGTGTGGTTTTATTGAGCATAAGAAGTTATATTTTTGCTGGAACCCCCACTGTGGGCTGTCTGCAAGACTCTGCAGTTCTGTCCTGAGATGTTAGAGTTCCCTGGCAGGAGCAGTTGACTTCCCTCACATAAAAGAAAGCTCTGGGCACATCCACCATTTCAGCTGCTTCCAGAGTATGGAAGAGCTACGTTAACCAAGATAAAATAAAATAATAATAATAATAATAAAAACACCTCAGAAGTGCTAGGAGTTGAATTGCAGGTACAGCAAAATTATTAGCATGATGACAGCTTGTGCACAAGGGATCAAAGGGCATGAAAAATGGAAACAGCTCCATCTGTTCTTGCCAAAAAGGGCCAGGGTAGAAAATCAAAAGTTTCTTACTGTATTTAGTACACCAGGTGTATGTTCCCTTTGTTGGCTTGCTTAAATTTCCTGTTTTAAGAAGGTACTTCAGTAAAACAGTGTAAAACTGCCATAATTTTAATCCATGCTTAAACATGGATTATTTTTTTCCTAGTCCATCAGTAGTAAAAACACACTCTATTGTAGCTCTCCTACACTCTTGCTGCATAGCTTTGAAAGCGTCTCCATTACATAACATTTGGGGTTTCATATTTATTAGTTTGTGGTATCAGTTGTGCTCAGTTGTAAGCAAAATAAACTATATTTATTTTAAAAGCCAATTCTGCAAACTTGACTTGGGAACTGGGAAAAACAGTTTATTTTTGGAACTGTATTTTGACCCAGGAAGTAACATTTGAGAATTGACAGAAATTTCCATAGCTAAGTTGAGAGAACATATATCAAAATTGTAAACATTGTATGTAAACTAGAAAGAATTGTGCTTCAGTCACTATTGTATTTCAGACCCAGCTGAGCCACAATAATAAAAAATGTTTAAATGCATTTATATCAGTCAGGTGAGCAGATCAAATTTTGGATACATGTGTGAGATGAGCAAATCCTGATCTGTCACTTTAACTTAAGTCATTTATTACTCCATTGATTTAAACTGAATTTCTGTGGACTTAGATGGTGCAATTGAGATCACATTCAGTAAAGTACAGTGAAGTAAAACTCATCTTGTTGTGAATGATGATCTAAATTACACTACTTCATCATTTATAATGTCTTTTCTTTTTCAACCACACTTGATAAACTTCTCAATACTATTTGCTTTCTGACATGTTCTGACTGAGACCACCATTTAACATATGTAGCCTTTTATTCCAGCCTGTATTTTAACAAATTTGGTTCAAGTAGGCCCCTTCAACTTCTTTTGGCTCTGTACTCTAGCAGTTTTGTGTGACTTACACACATATTCAGAATTTTGACTGAATTTAAAGGGTAGCAAGAGCTAAAGAAGATAAGATAAAGATTATAAAACAGGTAATAAGATGAAAAGACTTTAAAATCTGTTTCATTTTAAAAAGGCGTCATATCCTTTGCTTATACTAGAAAGCAGAATACAATATCTATTTAGAATGGTGACTCTCATTGATTAGTTTATTTGAAAAGAGTTTGTTTTTTCTCAGATCTCAGGCAATAGTTTTTTGGATGAGATGGACTACTTGCTGAATAGATAGCAAAGAAACAGAACTGTCATGGGAAGATATATATTTCTGTTGCTTACTGATATTATAGCATTGTTGGCTAAATGCAGAGGTGTGTGTAAAGAGGAACAATGCTCTTCTTAGGCTTCCAGTCCAACACAGAACTCTGCAAAAGGCTACTCTATTAATTACAAAATATATCGGTCTCACTAGCAAGAGTAACAAGACTGATCAATCCTCCTCAGCAATGAAAAATCAGACAGTCTAAAACATTTGTGTGACAACAGTGTATAGTTTGGGTCCTAAGAAGTGCAATGACAATAACAGTAAAAATCCCCATTCATGGGGCACTTTATCAAACAAACATCTCAGGGCACCACACAGTAAAAACGTAAGAAAATGAAATCAGAGCTGTGGGCTTGATTGAAGGGAAGTCATTGATGCCTTTTCCTAGAAGCATAATGAAAAAAACTGAAAACCTTCATCTCTTGAGGTCCAATATAAAAGTTCAAAACCTATTTCAGATGTGCAGAACTAACGTACTGAAGAAGATTTCTTTTCTTGCTGATTCCAGATTTGTTCTGGCAGGGCACAGAATAGGGTGCCTAAAACGATAGATTGAAACTCATTTAGAGTGTGTTTACTGCCTTCTAGTACAAAAGCTTATTCAAGGATTATAGAAAAATGTCTTAAATTTGAGGAAAAGTACAAGAGATTAGCTGATAAAATCTCTCATCCTTCAGATATTATCTCTCCTTTTTTGATATGCCAGCATCTGTCTTTGTTTCAGATTCATGCAGGTGACTCCTGTGTGACTGTACCAAGTCACAAACCAGTTCTGGTCTTTTTCCTGCTTTCTGTACCTCAAATTCCTTTCTGTTGATACTGGGATTCCCGTCCTGCATCCAGCTGCATGATGGAATTATGTCTGTAAATCCTGTTTTCTACCCTCTCAAAGTGCCAGAGTAGGCATTCCTCTTGGCACATAGTTGAGGTGAAGATGCTTAAATATAGAAAATGTCATCTCTAATGACTCATTCCACTGCCCACCCTCATTTTGATGTTCAGTGTGATGTCAGTCACTAGCAGGGCCAATGAATAATAATAAGTTCAATAAAGCTTTTCATCAATATATGTTTCCTGACGTTCCCCACACAGTGATATTTCTCCCATGTTTGCTTGAAAAATCTGTTCCCTCCAGTCATCTTTACTTGTATAAATCCAGACGCTGCGTGGAGAAGTTGCCAGGCAAACAAAGAAGACATCTGGGAAGTCTTCACCATTGAGGAGCTTCATCAAACTGATCAGCCCAAACTGCATTACCTCTTTTGTGTGAATTCTGCCTGAGCAGCACGGTTCAATGCTAGAAACTAGTCAGTAGATTTAGAAAACAGACAACTATCCAGGCAAACAGTGCTTATGCGTGCTGACAGTCCAGAAAAAGAAACTGGTGGTCCGCACAAGGAGTATGTTCTTTTGTGAAGCAAGATAAAGCGAACATACATACAGAATAGCCCAAAAATAGGTTTGATTTCTCCAAACTTGAAAATAAATTTCACTTCTGTGTATATTAGAGACACTTACAAAAGAGCAAATCTCTATTACTAAAGGTAATGAATAAACATTCTTTCTTTTCCTCATACAGACAATTTCATCTCAAAGCTATTAATTTTTTTTTTCTTGAAACATGTTGTCAAATACTAATGCTTGGGGGTTTGGACAAGTTTATAATAACCTTCTGTAAAAAAAAGAGGTTGAATTTTATCTAATTTGGCATCAATGGAAAACCAGAAAGAAGCACATCCCCTATTTTTCAGGAGTTGCAAACATTCATTGAATTATTAAGCATTCATTAGCATTCATTAAATACTCTTACTGGAATACTAGTCCCCATCAAGGGGTACTGTGCTGACTATGTGAATGCAATTTTATCTCTAGATAGATTATAGATAATATAATATCTTTTCATTACGTTTCTGATCCAAATGTGTTAATATGAACAAACTTCTATTAACTTCAGTAACCAGTTAAGGGAGATTGCTTTTCAGATCTCTGGGACCATTCTGTAGCTCTGCTTCATTGCAAAAGTTTTATAGAGGCTTGTTTGGATAGGGAGCACTCAGGACAGTAGTGCAATAGGTTTAATGAGACAGGGTGCTCTCAGGGGCAGAACGATTCTGAAGGAGCAGGTCCTGGTCCACCTGGCTGTGTCCTCTAGCTCAGCAGTGCCAGATCCAGGATACTGAGAAGCAACAGTCAGCTTCCATAGGCATAAGGTATCAAGTATTGTAGAGGTGATAACTTGCTTTATTTTTCTAATTAGCACCAGAAAAAAAACCCAATTGTTTTCCTGAGGAAAATAATATATAATAAATTTCACTTTGGCAAGGTTTGGCCTGGGGTGGAAACCCTACTCTAAACTTTCTGTCCTGCTTTGCATTATTTTCTTATATGGCTACAATTACTATATCTTGTGGCTCCTATAATATGACCTCGTAGGATCAAAAAGAAAAAGAAAACATTTATGCCCCATTGGGTTTGATGAAGTTGTAGCAACTTGCAGTGTTTCTTTTTGTAGTTCATCCATACGCTGCCATGGAGGTCATGCTACAGACCTGACTGGTTGGAGAAAACACTACAAATTTTCTCTCCAGAAATAAACAAACAAAAATTAAAAAATAAAAAAGATATTTGATATTTTTTCATATTTAGTAATTACATTTGCAGAGCTCTTTTTATTTTGGAGTTGAAACAGACTGTGCATGCATACAATGTTCTTTTGTCCTTTCCATTAGGGAAAGCTTAAATATGAAAGAGTCCAAGCAATTTCTGTCCCAAAAGAAGCTGTGATGTGTCACAGTTTCAGAAATCTACATTTTGATAATTCTCTGCCTTGAAAGATAGAGGTCCTTTGATGACTGATTTTAATTTTAAAAACCCCTTCTACTTATAACTTTATTAATTTTCTTTTTATACACACCTTTTTTTGTAGTATAAGGTCTTTTTAATGACAATGAAACATATATACAATGTTTATGATCTGATTTGATGCCATTTTTAAATGGGAAAGTTATTAAAACATGGATCATGTTGCAGCTAATCAAAAATGAGAGGAATCATAGAACAAAGACCAAGTCAGAAAGCTGTGGCTCTTTAATGTAGAAATATTTATTGTGAGATACTATTAAATGGATCAGAGAGACTGAGATTGGAGCTCTTTACCAAGGCCTATACTGCAGATAGGAGATTCAAGCTCAATGCATCCTGTACATGTAACTCCAGATTTGCATTTAAGTCTTGCATAAAAACTATATCTCAGAGTGCTTTGAGGAATTGAATAAAACAAATTCACTGTAACACAATGAATGGGTTGCAAACAAGGAAATTGCCATTTGCAGGGCCTGGTGAGGGAACCTTTGAAGAGAGGCTATCTGAGCAGTGGGTACTGTGATACATGGCCCACCTGAGACAGCAGCCAAACCTAGTCTGGGGTTTGACAGCAGTGGGGACAGCCTCTGGGCATGTGGGTGAAGCAAGTAGGTGACAGGAATGGGAAGCTTAAGTATCCAGGAGTCCTTTGAGCTCTCTCATAATTTCTGTATCTTTATTTCATACGATGAGGTATCACCATATAGACAGTATGCACCAGTAGAGGAGAACCAGTAAGGGGAAAGGAGGGGTGTGCACCAAGAGGGAAAAATGTTTTTATTTTTTCACCATAGGTCCATCAAAACCTGGCACTCTGCAGTGATGGAAAAGATGCATAATATGATAAAGCTTGGTAACCAGCATGTGTGATTGAACAAACCAATGAAGAGATAATATTTGAAAGCTTTACAGCTTGGAAAGCTGTTAGCAAGCTGGTGTCCCCTTCATCATTTTTAATTTTACTTTTACTGCCCTTCATTTGCTTTGACGGGTTGATGTTGCCATGGTGCAGTTGAAATTCTCATAAAAGTGCTGTTACCCTTTCAAGATGGCTATTTTTTCCTAGGGTTTATACCACATTTTATAGTTATGTCAGAAGGTTTACTTGGTTTATGAATTCTCCAAGCTCTGAGACTGCTCTAAAAACTCTGAGTTGCAATTCAGGCTTGCCTTTTAATTTCTGAGATTTAACAACCACTACATCAGTGTATTATTTCCCCACATAATTAGAAAACTAATTTTAAATATATCCTTTTGTTAATATGGGTAAACAAAATTTCTGCTTGTCCCTCACCTTTTCGATTTGTAGTTTCTTTAACAACAGCAACAATAAAAAGCATTTTTTTCCTGACTAAAGGTATGTGACTCTTTTTTATACTATCTCCCAGTTTTTAAATTATTTATCTGATGTAGGGAAGTAATTCTAAAAGCTCTTTCTGCTCCTTGTGAAATACCATACCCAGTGTTCACAGAGATATTCTCACACTTGCAGTGAAAGTTAATTCCTCTCAGATGTGAATTGATCCCGTGACGCTTCTGCAATCACAATTAATTTCCCCTTTACTTGCTCTGTAGCAATTTAAGTAAACGATCTATAGAGAGAAACTCTTGTCAGTGGTGTTGTGTGTTAAACTTTTTGCAAGATGGTTTTTGAAATGGGCATACACGTATTGATAAACTTGAAAAACCTGTTAGTCATTAAGGACTGTCCTACATGACCCCTACTCAGTGTGAACAACAGACCAGCTTCACAGCTGGAGTGGAACTTTTTGGGTGGGAGAGGACAGAGAGGGCCAGAAGGAACTTTTATTGACTTTGCATTAAAGTCCAGAAAAAATGTTTAAGAAAGATATGCCTGTTAAGGGCAGCTCTTGAGATTCATTAATTAATCACCATTTTTGTCGTTATTGAAGGAAAAGAGACTTTAACAGTTATTCTGTAGCTGCCTTTCATAGCAGTACTGCTGCTGAGGAAAGGAAGGAAAGATTCAGACACCACTCTGTTGAATTGGTATTTATTGCCTTCAGTTGAATTAGAAGCAAAAAATAGGAGCTCTGATTTTGCTGTCTCTTCTAACAAGTCCTCCTGTAGGGTGCTGGGAAAGAGATGAATAATGTCGTTAAAGGCAGCACAAACTAATATTGACATGAATGCAAGTTGCACCCAGACACAACTGTATAAAAACCAGATTTTCTGATCTGCTGAAACCTAGTTTGGTCCAATTTCTGGAATTAACAGAAAATTGAATTATCAAAAAATGTTTAAGTGTCAAATAGGAGTAAACAGGCAAACAGAATAAAGCACAAAAAAGGCATTTTACTACTACAGGTAGCATCAGATACACCAGCACTTAGAAGTACCTGGCTGAAACAATGTATTGAGGACCAAAAATTAGATATGATTTGATGACTCTTCAGGCAAAACCTAAATAAAATCTCATATATGTGCACCTCAGGAGACCTACACTGTACTCTGTGTAGTCCAGCTTTAACAGGAAGAGCCATTGTTAAAGTATTTCACAGCTTCGCTTTTTTTTCCTTCTGCATACTCATTTTACAGCATAGTGAGCTGTCCAGTGCTGTCAGATTTCTATATGGTATTTTTGCATAGCACAAAGACTGCTTCCTCACCCAGGACTGACTTATATCCTTTAAGCAACAGAAGAACTTGGAGGGTTTTTCTGGATTTATTATGCACTAAAGTAGTTTCCCCAAAATTTGAATGACACATTTAAAACTCAGAATTTAAAAGGAAGCTTGCCTTTTAAAAACAAAACATCAGAAAATTGCACCTAGGTGTGTCAGTCATCCAGGTATAGATTTGATAAGGTCATTTGCATTAGAAACTTATATTTGCATACACTTGTAATTTAGTGAGGAGTGAAAAGGAAGTGGAAAACAAATGTTCTTGATTTAAAGGTATTATTATAGCATGAAGTGGCTTTTTTTCTCCTCAGTTAATAGGTTTGTTCCTGTCACCCTTTCCAGACTCCTGTGCAGCTCTATATTGTTACTTTATTTTGGCTGAATGACAGTTTAAATGTCATTGTAATCATGATGTGTCCTTAAAACCGTATCATTTTGTTTTGGTCTCTTGTTAAATACTTTCCCCCTTAATTGCCTTTTCATTCAACCAGAAGACTTATAATGGCAACCACAGCGCAGCTGAAAAACAATTCATTGTATCAGTCACAGACTCTCATAATGGAGCACCTTAATAAGAGCAAGTTCTGTACTTCTTGAAGGCACAAGATAAATTAGGTTCATAGTCCATTATTTGAACAAGGGTATCTGACTTATGGCAAATCTATCTGAAAGAGTATTGTAGAATTGTATTTTATCTTTAAGAAATGTGTTTTCTAAAAGTAAGATATTTGCTTCTGTTGCAGTAAAGGATTTAAACAGAAGAATTTCTCTCTAATGTTTGTTGAATCATACTAGAATGATGAGGTAGAACACAGCCATACATCAAACAACCACTGTGAAAAACTTAGCATTGTATTTTATTTCAGGAGGGAAGGCTGAGCACGGAATGCCAAATGGTTTTGCCAAGAGCACACTCTCTCCCTTATTTACCAGGCTATATATACAATGGAGAAGGTGACAGCACTCTTAAACTTTTTCTACTGCTGAAATTTACGGATGTGCACATTTCCTTTTTCTTTTGCGAAGAACATCACATTGGCAGACCTGGAGACTGCATTTCTCTAACTCTGTAGAAGTGCTATAATATAAAGAGAAGCAAGACACTTGTTCAGTAGATTTTTTGTAGATGCCCTATCAGTTTGTCCTCTTTGTCAAGCATAGAGCTGAGAAAGGGTGAAAAGAGAGCTCTGCTTTTCTTCTAAAGCCTGGTTTTTTTGGCTTTGCCTTTTCCTTGCTGTGTGGTAACCACTAACAAGTACCACAGGTAGTATTTTCTGTGGTGTCCATTTCTAATGAAGAGTCCTCTAATTTAGGCATTGAAATGACACTAAGAATTCAATTTTTGTGTGCCTTTCCAGCATCATCAGACAGCCACTGATGTTAGTATGACCTGGAAGGAATTCAGGCCTATGGTTTAACGTCCGAGAAATGCTATAATGAACTGAAACTTCCTTTACAGGATCCTCTCTGGTTTTTGGCTTAAATAATGCAGATTGATTCAATCTTCTCATGTAAACACTAGATTCTAATTTTTATCACAGCCAAGACGTCAGCCAATTCTTTATTGATATTTCTTGATCCATGGCTAAATACACAGCAGATTTGAGGAAATCAGTTACTCTTTATATAAACTTCTAAAGTCATAACTGGAAAGGTGATTTCTGATCCCATCTTTCCAACACCTTCATTCAGCTCCCTCAGTTTCCTTGGGTGGTATGTTGAACTCCTAATCCTGGGGGAGGGATATTTCACTTGAAACAAATGGATGAGGTTTCTGCTTAAAAAAAAAAAAGTGTTTATTTTAAGTATGTAACTGACCATTCTTGCTATGTTTTCTACTACTGTAGTTCTGTTTACAGTGTTACTTTCTGAATACTGAGCCAATGACTAGTGCTCAACCATTCAGTGTTCCTGGTCCCAGAGTGGAAAAAGACATTCTGCAGAGCTATTGTGCTAAACAGGAGCAAAACCAATGTGAGTCAGTTTACCGTGGCTGCAATGGGTCTGCAGCAAATGGGGTTTCATGACTGCTAACAAGAGTCAAGTCTGGTCATGCAGTTTCTCCCTATCATGGATACAGATTGCCTTCCTAAACAGGTGAAGATAATGGACTGCTTAAGTCCTTCTGGTAAAACAGCTTTGATTTAGAGTAGTGGATATGTGGTGTTGCGGGCATTTACAGTGATTACTGGAAATTCTGCAATAGAAATTCAGTCTGTCAAAACAGGAAGACCAAGAAAAGCCTTATAGCTGCTTCCTCCAGCTGTTAAGGGTCCATGGCTGTTGGGTACCATTTTCCTCTTTTTCCTAAATACTGGGCCAGATGCTGTGCTGCTGTCATACCTGCTACAATTGTGCTCTCTTTCCTTTGATTTGCAGACACAGACTTCTGACCTAAGAATCCCTAAGTAAAATTAGGAAGATTGTGCCATGTGTAGTTATTGTTGTCACAAGACATCTGATATTTAAAACTTTAGTTGATGAAGCCATTTCGGAAACAGACTTTCTGAGTTGTGAACCCTCTTAAATATGCCAGTATAGACAGTTTCCAAAATGCAAGAAATATCTCCATAAAGACTACAACCTAATGTCTAGCACTTTGAGATATTCCAGTAGGAGTATGGTTTTTATTAGACTTTCATTAAAGTTTACTCATGTTGATAGAAAGTCTTTCCATGACGTTCAAATATTAAAACACATGGTTACAAATTTGAGTGTTTACTGTTACCTTTTGAGTAACCCCTTTCTCAGAAGGGATTAAGAGGCCTATTTTTTAACACAATTTCTTATTGACAATTTAATGGATCTGTCTTGTGATGAGCATGACATAATTTCTGCAGCCCCATATTTTACAATACTAAACACAAAAAAATACACAGTATTTTGATTGTAATAGAGTTAATATCATTGCAGGGAAAAAATGTTCCCTGGAGAAAAAAGTAATTAGTGTTGGTTTTCCTTCAAAAACTTAAAAAACAAAGCATTCTATTTGTCATGTTAATGTTACAGGCCTTTATCTTATGTTTCAGTAGCATCCTGTTGACCTTACTTTGTAATTAAAATTTTTTACTTTTCTGAATTCTGGGACAGTAATTTTATTCACAGCTTGTTCTCTTCAGTCACTACTATATTTTGATGTGTCCGTGCCTGGTTTTATATCCAAGGCTTCTGAAGATTGGAGTTTGGGGATCCTGGGAGTGTTTCTTGTGGAGAATTTTTCTTGGAAGAAATTTATCATGGATAGCTGGGTGGATTCTGGTGCAGCTGAAGTGTCGGATACCAAGGCAAATGACATTGCTTAAAAATGATGGCCATGAAATGCAAGTACATTGCAAATCACTCAGCTGCAGAGTCTTGGAATAAAAGCACTACAGGGCTGATGTATGGACTGATGTTGCCATTTAATGTGGTTTCCCAGCAAACCTTTCATAAAATTCATGACTGCAGCTGACCTCTGTTACTGTGTTCCTCTTAGGGAAAAAAAAAAGGCTATAACCCAGCTCTCTACAGCAGTGCACTGAAAAGTGATGTGTGATGTGAAGCAAGGTGAGGGGAATCATGTTCACTTCACCACAGACACTAAAGGTGAGCCTGTAGTCAAGCAGTTGATTAAATGTCACAGCATATTCGACAGTCTTCCTGGCTGACAAGGTTCTGTTCTGACCAGCTTCAAACTAAGAGCCTCATTCAAATCACATTTTCTGTCAACTTTACTCCGTTGCCTGTGCTGCTTTAAAAGTGCTACCTCTGTAAAAGCAGAATCAGCCATCAGCTGCCAGCAGGTAACACAGAGTTTCTTTATGTTACAATTACTGCAAAATACTTTGACAAGACACTGTTTATGATCTTTTGCTCCTGCATTAGGTATAGTAATTTGGTTTTTGCTTTATGCATGGCTTTAAGCTCTGATTTTCCCTGAAATCAGCAATTCTGGCCTGTCCTAGAAAGTCTTGGCTTCTTGCGTAAAAACTGGAGTACTGTCTTCCACTTCTACTCTAGCTTACAGTCAAGGGACAGCTGCTGATGTATGTAAAGTTGCCACAGCAACTGAAAGTATATGAATGCCCCAGCAAGTTGAGTTTGAGGCAAAAGGTCTGGCAGACATGGTTGTGTCTGAGCCACCTCCAGAGAGAGCAGAAAGCAGTATGGGTGGGGGAAAGTGTAATGAAAATGTGAAAAGAGGCAAAGAGTATCTAATCAGAAGGATGATGTGGAATCATTTGTTTTCTTCCTAGCTCTGTCTAAAATGGTAAATTAAAATCCACCTCTCATTATCACTTCCATGTCTTTCAACTTCCCACTCCTTCAAAGTACCTCTTTGAATTGTGGGAGCTGAGATGTTGTAGTCTTCCACATGTGAGATTGATTCCATATTTTAGGAAATGGAAAATGAACTGTTACTGTAAGTCTGCACTTCTGTCACTATTATCAGCTAAAGCCAATTTACCCCTTCCATTCCCTCAGGTAAAATTAATAAGCAAATGTGAGCACAATGCTTTTGGCTGTGTGTGAATCTCTGCCCTTTTTAGTGAATACAAATTGAGGGCACTGTGTGCCTCCAGATCACCTGTGTGATTGTGATACACCATCTATCAGCAGAGCATGCCACACTCTATGCTTTTCTAGAAGAATGATGTGGTAGTGCTTAAAGGTCTGTGGCACAGCTGAGGCAATTGCTTTCTTTTCCCTACCTCCACTTGTCTCTTCCTGTGGGTTTGTGTGTGTGGAGAGGAGTCTGTATATAAATGAGGGAGGTACAACAGGAAAAAGAGGCAGGAAAAAGTTCCATGATGATGAGTTAGTGATGCAGGGTTTACCTGTTGGACAATGAGCCCAAAGTTTATTTCAAATTAGCAATCAAAACTTCAAAACTGTCCTCCCAGCATGGTTTTGATTGCGTGTGGTGGCAAACTGCAAGTCAGAGCTTCCACAATTCCACCCAATTTCTAGACCAAACAAGCTGCATGTATAGTAATACAGTGCAGTAGTGTAAAAAAATTTACAAGATAATTATTATTTTTTTATTCTGGTTCTCTCTGGACTATATAGTCCCTGCCTGTTATTTTATTTACTCCATAGCTATTCTTGTTTTGCAGTTATTTCCTTTAGATTGTAGCTCTAAGGTCAGTCTAAGTACAGGATGTTCTTTCCAGAGATGAGTTGTGAACAGTAACAAGTAGGCTGTGTAAATGCTTCTTTCTTCTGTGTCATTCTGAAAACCTAGCTTGGGAAAAGAAAATAACCTCCTTCAACTCAGGATTTAGTTCCTAAATTCAGATTTTGAGGTTGACATCACTCCTTTGATGCCTCCAAGTAAATTAAAACAGAGTAGTTACAAGGTGATCCAAAGCCGTGCCTATGGAAGTTGTAGTTCTCCAGGCTGAGATTGATTTTTGTAGCCACTAAAACATAGAGGACAGGATTAGCTGTTTTGTTTTGGTTTTTTTTTTTTTTTCTATTTCATTAGATTATTTTTTCAATAAATCCATGTCATTTCTTTCTCTACTTTTAAAATACAGTCTTGATTCAAAAACAATGTTACAGATCTAGTATCACACTGGAATAATCTGTACATTGCTAGGACATTAATACAAGTGTAAGAGGAAAAGCTACCTTGCGAAATATTTGCTCCATGAGGGCAGAGAATTTTAACATCCAGATAGAGCAATTGATTAATAGAAATGGAAAAAGTAGTACCACACTCTGGTCCTCTATCTCTTTTTCTTCTGGACAATATAAATGTGCTGGTGGTACTAAATGCCTTCATTCCTAAGTGAGTACAATAAAGATTAGTCTTTAATTATTTCTGGCATATGTCCTTTAAATTCAAAGCCTGTAAATCGCAATGGGCAAAGGGTAATATGTCTTAACAGGTTACACCTCCCGAAGGATTTGCTGATTGACATCAAAATTGTTTCCCCTCCCTCTCTTCTGACTGACAGAATGACAGGTGTGAAGTGATGGCAGCGTGCTGTAATAATGTGTCAAAAGACCTTAAATCAAGACTAATGTGGCTTCAACGATAAGCTCCCAAACGTTTGTATGGCAGAAAATGGAACCGTAGGGCAGATTCATCTTGGGACTATTATATCTTTGCACTTTCTAAAAGTGCTTTTTAGTTAGGGTCCTTGGCTGATTACAGGGCAGAGGTTTTAGGAGTATTTCTTTTTACAAAGCCACCGTGGGGAGAAAAACATTTCTAAGCTTACTACTATGACGAACTTACATATAGTGGGGTTTTTTCCACTGTAATTTTAGTGTATATGTAATCCAGAGCCTGAAATAGATTAAAAAAACCAACTTGTTGGGCAGGTACTGGTCACTCCTTTGGACAAAATGCGACATTTATTGCTTGAGGAAACAGTAGAAAGGCAGTGAGCATAAATGAGGGTGAATACACAGAGAGACCCTCTCATTTAAGCCCCGTCTGATGAGCAGTTTGTACAGAATTTTCTGACCAAGAGGGGAACTGAGCTTACAGTTGAAAGGATAATAGGTGATTAAATCTTGATTTTATTATACAAGAATGAGTATTTTCATGCAGAAATATAAAAAACTGAACAAGGTAGAACAGAAATTGAAGTCCAGTGAAATGGTCATACAAAAGTCTCCCAGAGACTCTGCTTAAGGAGTCCAGTCTGCAGTTTGCCCACGGGGCAGATGGAGCTTTTCTGATCTTCCCAAAGGTTCAGATCAGGGCCTAATTCCTCAATTTCTCTATTTGAGGGTGCTTGAGTGGAGTGCTTGGAAGCTCCAAACATTAATTTTTGTGTACAAAACTCTAAATGCTTTAAAAAATTTCTATAATGTCTCTTAAGAGATTTTGCATTTGTTATACAGGTTTAGTCAGAATGTTGCAAATTCTAGTGAGGGAAAAATGGAGTTCCTGTTGATTAATTATTTTCTTGAGAAATAAATTCTTGTACATTAAAACTGGAGGGAATTTTAAGATAATCATTATCCAGGGAACTTCATGTTGAAAATTTAGAGAAAACCCCCCGCTGGATTTTAGTAATTTTCTATAAAAGTAAATTATTTTATGTATTAAAAATGGAAATATGTATTATTTACATGTTTAAATAATCAGGAAAATAGTTTTATGATTGGTACAAGGCATAGATGTAGAAAGACATGGATTTTTCCCTTCAAGCTGACTCCTTAGGATTTACACAGGTTGATTAGCATGGATGGAAAACCACCATTATTCCACAAATGGTGGGGGAACCCCTACTGAAAACTGCTGTCCAGCACAATTCACCTGGAATTGAATAAGCATTGCACTAATATTGTGTTGGTGTGAGGAGTGTATGAAGGTTAAATTAGAAATTCTAGGGTATGAACACCAGGCTCAAGTTATTTCTTTGGCCTTGGACCACATTCACTGTAGAGAAGAGATAAACCATATTGGCAGCACAAACAGGAGAAACTTCCAGTAATTCCTCATGTGCATTCCTGACCTATGAGGAAGCAGAAGATTTAGGTTATCACAGTTGTCTACATAAAATAAAATTAAAATAAAAACATTTGGGATCTTTACTTAATTCATGGCCTTTTATTTCATTCTCAGTATGCTCTGGGATAATTAGTTCAGATTAGAGGCACAGGGGGGCCAAGATTCTGTGGAGTATTTCAAAGAATTTTGTTCTTCCTTGGAGTCTGTATTTTCAGGGGTGTTTTCCAGCAGGTCTATATGGAAATATTTTGTTTAGTTCCCAGCAATATGATGAAAGAGACTCAAAATGAAGGATTTGTGTTACAACAGCTGGATTCTGTGTGAG
The DNA here is from genome assembly GCA_013400315.1 of Bombycilla garrulus. Classification (NCBI taxonomy): domain Eukaryota; kingdom Metazoa; phylum Chordata; class Aves; order Passeriformes; family Bombycillidae; genus Bombycilla; species Bombycilla garrulus. Next base: position 466,533 of record VXBU01011176.1, read on the forward strand.
AAAAATCCTTACCATCCTATGGTTTCTGGAAATGCTCTGTTGCAACTCCAACTTCCTGCCTTTGTATTTCTTCCTGATGAAACATTATGGAAAAAAATAGGATAGAAGGAAAGCCAACTGAGGCACAAATTAAGTAAATAAAGTTAAATAAAGTAATAAATCAAATTGAAATCCTAGACAGTCTCTTCACCTTAAAACTGTTGGTCAGTTTAAGAAAAAAATCAACACTAAAAATTGCTGACTGACAGCAAAGTAATGGTCATGACAACTTTGGAGAAATGTGCTCCACCCCTGTGTCAGAGCACTACTGGGAGCTGTTTCTGACAGAGGGGAGTCTATGCACAGGAAGAGTAGAAAACTGATTTCAACTTTTACTCAGTAACATGAGTGAAATTTGGCATTTGTGAGGGGGAGGAAAGGGTTAATGGTCATGGATATAAATTAACATAAAAAATATGAATTAAACACTAGAAGAATGTAAAATTAAGTCTTCATTAAAATTATTGCTTAAATAGGCTGGCTTGAAAGTAAGAGTATTAATAAACATTGTAATTTCTTCAGAAAAAAAACAAACTACAATTCCCTCTTCCTTATCCCAGAGCAAGGCTTAAAGAGTGAGCTGCCATTAAATATTTACAAAACAAGAAATAAATGTTGCTTGAAATTTGTTCCCTTGATGAAGAGGGCAGTAGCAACTGAGCAGTGTCAATCTCTCTGAAGTCTCCCATCTACAGCTTTCAGATAAATAATTAAAAAAAAAAAACCCAAAAAAGCCAAAAACACCAAAGCAACTAAATACTGGATAATCACTGCAGTCTTCAGTGCACTGTATTTAGATGTACACAGTTTCTTCATGCCTCTGTAAAGTTCCCAGCCCATGAGGATTATCAGTTTCATGGAAGCAGTCTCCTGGCCCATATCGTAGTCTAGGAGCAAAATGTGATTGGCAGAACTGATTTTCAAGTTAGGCTGTCTCAAAATGCCTACAATCAATAAATAACAAGGCCACCAGCACAGAAAACAAAGCACACAAATGTGCAGTCAGTAATTTGCACTATGGTCACTATTTAAATGGCAGTACACTGTTAATGGCTGCGGGAGAATGTCTCCTTTTCACCATCTAAACACTTTAAATGTGGGGTTTGAGAACATTATCCTTTTTCATTTCTTTCTCTTTCTTTATGTCTCTTTAACTTAGTCCTCCTTACCATGTTTGTGGAATAGCAATAATAACTGAGAAAAATAAATCTGTTTAAAAAAAAAATGGACTTGCTTTCTACTCAAAGAAGATTTTTTCCCTTTCTTTTCACTTAGAGGTGAAGCTGAGAGCTGGCTATTTTGTTTGATTGTCTATTTTAATACATAAAGCACTGTGAATACATACACTACAGTGAAGTCCAAACCCTCCATCCAAACAGCTATTACAGGAAATGTTTCTGTTGGAAAAGATGGTAACATATGAAAATATTCCTAAATCTCATTTTTCCTCTGAAGCATTACTTAACCCTCAGGCAATAAATTCCACTGAACTCACTGAAGTGAGAAATGGACCCTTTTAATAAGGCTTTTAACTACACATCTTAATGAAACTAAAACAAATGGTGTCCCTGCCACTATGTTGGCTGCATGTGTGTTTATGTATACTGTGCAAGAAGAATAAATATTTTTCATATTTAGAGATTTACTGTTCTATGGTAATTTTCAAACAGCGCTGGAAAATAAACAGAAAATTCTTTTTTTTTCTTTTTTTTTTTTTTTAATAACTGCAGTTTGCCAGTTTTCTTCCTTACCTGAGTAATGACCACCAGGAGGGGCTTCACAGCAGCTTTTTTTTTTCCTAGATCCATAAAAATATGTGCATTTGCCTACAAGGACAGTGTGCATTTTAAGGTACATTTTTCATCATTTGACTCATTTTTTTCTTTCTTTCTTTAAAGACAACTCGCATCTCTGACCTGTGACGCTGGCTAACACGTGCTGTGGGCTGTGCAAAGGGAAATTTCCTACATCCAGGCATTCACTTTGCATAAGTTAAAGCCCTGCATGCTACTCTTGTCCCCACTTCTTTCTAATGTTAGTGAATTTTATGCTTTATAAAACAGGCTGTTTCAAATATGAATAAATCTGTATGTCAAACCCACCCTCTTCCCCACAAATACAGATCTGAATTTGAATGTCAGGACCCGTGCACATGCCTAGTTTCTGTATGAGAGCATTCTGCCTATCTGCAGAAGTGATTTGACTTCTCTGTATTGCATTAGACCACTGTCATTAACGACAGAGGTGTCATTTTGATGTGATCTGTGAGGCAGTAGAAGCTTTGAAGTTGAAAGATAGAACAGACATGGATAAATTGTGCTCTGAGTATGCTGCTATTGCACCATTATTGCTGGCAATTATTTCACCAAGTGACACATCTGATAAAAAGTCATCTGCCTTGCTATGGGAAGAAACCACAGCTCGCTGGAGCACATGGTAGATCTGTCGATTTCAGAGAGTGACAAAAAGCTCATTAGCTGTGGCCTGATCATTCTGCACCAATCACGAACTCTTTTGCATTGTTTCCCTCGCATCCTCATGTTTTCAGTTGGTTTCTTTTCCTGATCTAGCACTTGTGCTTTTCTGTATGAATGTTTGGCCATTTGCTCTCCTCTTCTGCCCTCCACTTTCTCCAACACATCCTTTCTTAATGATGTGCCAAATATGCCTCCTGATTCTCTTACCCTCTTCCTTAACAGCTTTGAATAACGTTCATTTTTTGTTGGTCTCCTAAAACAGGGGGTTCAGAACCTTTTTTTAATCTACAGAGCATGTGAAATCTAACTTCTCCAAATAAATAATAGCGGATTCTGTGTAATTAAATTTCAGGTTAACTTTAAACATAGAATATGGATTTGCTCCTTCAGCTATGTATGGCTGAGTTCTTAAGGGATTCATATTGCAGGACTAGAAGCAACTCTCCAAATAAACTTTGTGAACAATAAAAGGTAAATGAAACCACATTTTTAAGTATGTAGTGTAACAGGGTGAGATAAAAGGCCATATTTTCTCATCAGAATTTTACTTGACCAGCAAAAAGTCCCCAAAACCACAGTGTAAGTATATCAAGAAAACAATTCTATTGCTAGAGGACTTCCTTTTCACATTAAAGGATTCTGGGAAAATCACTCTAGAACACAAGTCTGAGGAACAGACGCATGGAAAATTAGATGTGTCATAGGTTTTTGAGAGTCTTCCTGTTTCTAAACTGAAGAATAACTTTATTAAAACACAAGCTATTGTTCTGTGCTTCAGTTATTATATTTCCTTGGAAAGGTGAGCTGTAAAAGAAGGTGGCTTTAAGCCATCCACCTTACCAAAATGTCTTTCATCACAGTATTTTAGAACTGCTCTTCCATAAAGGGGTCACAGAATACATGGCATAGATTCGTTCTACTTAAACTGAAGTGTCTTGGTCACCCACTTGCATTAGTCTCCCTTCACAGACAATCAAGGCTCACCATCAAGAGGCATTGTATGTTAAATAGCTGTTGTTTGCTGGAAGGAACATGGTTCATGTGCTTACTAAGCACACTAAAGGTGTTATGAAATAAATATTCTCTGTGAGACCTGGATGCAGCAATAGGTCACTGTCCAACAACATGAACTTTACCAGGGTGCTGCTACTGAGTCTGTAGGAGTTAAATCTTCCAAGTCTTACAGACAGTATTATTTTGACTCTAAATTAATGGTCTCAGTCTAATCCTTGTAATTACATCTTAACAGCATAGCCAAGAGACCGGTGATTTAACTGACTAGAGAGTGTCTATCCCACTCAGAATAGGCCTCCAGGTCAGAGGTGTATTAATGAAAGAATGGCAGGAGGGTGATGAGCTGATCCTGCAGCCTCCAACAGCACTGAATTGACTACAAGGGACTCCATAGAAAATAACTTCCAGCTAATAACTATACAAATCATCCTGCAGATACAGCTGTTATCACTACTGCAAGCATTTCTGTTTGTTCTTGGAGGAGGCCCATATGGTTGTATCTAAGCCCAGACCATGTACAAATTCCCCAGTGGTCACTCTGTAGCACACCATGATATTTGAAAGGTACAGAAATCAAATGTACATCAGTTTCTTCCAGGACTTATATCCTGTGCCAGCAGAAGTGGAAAAGATACTGTTTTATAGAGTGCTTCTCTGATCAGTATTTTTTATGTGTATCCTGTAGCAATAATAACATCCAAACTATCATATACTATGAACTACATGTTAAAGGGGATGAAGCTAACTATGTTCTGTGGCTGGTACTAGATGATGCTATTTGCAGTAGTAAAGCATGGTGTGCATGTTTGGCATATCATCCACTGACTCTTACCATTCTAAAAGGGATTTCCAGGCATATCTTCAGTATTTTTTGCAGAAGTGGATGAAAAACATAATTTAGGACAAGTATAGATTTTCCTATTGTTTATAGAGGCAGTTTTGATTTCCAAGTTGCAAGCAAAGGGCATGAGGGTAATAACTGACTTGAAAAAAGAATGTGAATTAGAAAGGGCAATAATCCTTTACTTGGAACTTCTCCTGCTGCTGGAAAGCAGTTGGTTTCATTCTGGCCACAGCAAAGTTTTCAGTGAGATTGGACAAGTAAAAGCAATGTTACAAAGACCAGACTGCGAATCTCCCTAAAAAACACCCTGCAGAGGTTTAAGCACACATGAAAGGAACAATATCTTAAAAGTCCAGCTACAACAAATTGAATCAAATGGCTGCAAAGAATTTCATTGCTTGGTGCCCTGATCTTCCTTGTAAATTCTTTGGACAGAGTCCAACCATGAGAAACACCTGCAAAGCCCAGTAATGTATCCTTGCAGAAACTGATCCAACATTGCAGAGAAAGAGGAATTCTGAAACAACTGGTAAATGTAAAAGAGATTTCTTTGTCATACTTTCAATCCATCCATACAAGGGACTGGGTTACCCAGCTACCCAAACTGCTATCTGTGTCCATATCCCCTCAGTAAACTTCTGCAGTTCAATTGTCACATGCAATAGTCTACACACCTGATCATCTCTTATTCTTCTCCTTCCAGGTTTCCATGTGAGTGCAGGAGTTTTAAATAATTTTATATTTTTCATAACCTGCTTGGACTTGATTCTCTAGTGTGCTGTTGCTCAAGATGCAATTCATCAGTGTGGGTGACTTCACGGTAGTCTAACCTGAAAACTTCCCAGGTTTCCTGAATTCCACTGTCTTGTACATGTTTATTATTACTTCATAGCAGCTATTTCCATATACAGAATGATGAAAGGGTGGGGTTTTTCTTATTATATGACTAGAATATTGCTGAAGAAGCAATGAAGCTTGTGCATTATGAAAAGACAGAACTGGGGTATCTCATCATGTGCAGTGGGGGGGATAGGAAATTAATTTTAAAACACCCTTCAGAAAGTCTATCAGAAGGAAAATTTATTTTTGAAACATTCTCTTCCTCAGTGGGAAAATAATATGTATGTGCAAATCATGGTTTTCCTTGGCTTCTGGTATCACCAGGGTAATCTTTGAAATAAAGGAACTAGTCTTGTTTTCATTCATTCCAAAATTTAAAGAGCTATGATACTGGCTTTTAAGAAAGTTTTCCATTCAAGCTGTACACCTGCAGTAGAGGGCTACCTAATTCAGCCTGCACACATGGATTATGCATCCTGTATGTAAAGTCTTTGATCCATGATAAAAACATTTGTTGATCTGTTTTGCACTTGTTGTATCTTGCAATAAATGCTTTTCAATATATGTATTTTGTTGTATGTGATGTCTAACTAAAGAGTTTACTGGATAACACTTGAATGAGTGAACTGAAAGAAGAACAGATATGTTTAAAGCTTCTCAACAGTCAGAGGTTTCAAATGCAATAAAATATTTTGCAAGTTGTTACTGTGGTTTGATTTCCAAGTCTCTGGGGAGAACCTAAGAAGACAAGGATGTTGGAAAGAGAAGTTTCTTCTTCCAAGCAGGAAAGGAAAGTGGAAATTTAATAAAGTTGTAAAAAAAATAAGAAGTGTTCTGGAGTGTTCATCTCTCTCCAGCATCTCCATAGGGATATTTTGAACTCACTCTCCCACTGACTGTAAGATTTTTTTGACAAAAAAATCAAAGTGTCTGGTTACTGGACACTTGTGTCTCATTGGTGGAAAAAAAAAAAAATTGGAAAGTAAAACCTGACAAACTGGACCCAGAGGTAAGTGAAAATTTTAGCATAATGAATGTTTTGAAAAAAGTATAAAAACAAATCTCTGTTTTAAGATCTGGGGTCTGGGGGAGGGGGAGTGCTTTTGAAGAGGTCAGTCAAGTACATACACCCAGAAGTCAAGCTTAGGGTCATTGATTGCCCTTACTCAGAAATAGGTCTGAATGTCCTCTGCCTTTGAAGTAAGGGAAAATTTACAGTCTTTTTTAAAATAGTAATTTTTCCCTAGAGGCTGCAGGTGGCAAAGGATTGACTTGTGGTAAGTAAGGGAGGACTGAAAAGTGACTATTTTTTTATGGGTATTTTTGGGGCATTTTTTCCTTTGTTTTGGGTTTTTTTTTTTTTTTTTTTTTTTTTTTTTTTTTTTTTTTTTCAGGGGGAGCTGTTTGGGAGGGTTGGTGGTTTTTGAGGGTGGAGTTTTGGGGGTTTTTTGAAGGGAGATTTTTTTTGTTGTTGTTGGTTCTGGGGACTTTTTGCAGAGATGAAGAAGATTATGGCAAATACTTGACCTTGCTTTTGAGCTGTGAGGCAAAAGTTTGTCTTACAGTTCCCTTGTCCCTCAGTGGCACTCCTCCAATGCCCAAAGCTACATTTGTGAAATCACTGCCCTAGCTTGAACCACATATTTGCAATTAAAATATTTTTTTAAAAAAATCAACATTAAATTGCTATAATGCAATTGAAGTATTTTGAAAGAGTAGCAGGACTGCCTCATGGTCCAGAAAAGGTATGAGCAGCCTGTTTATTCAGTTTATTCACTTGCTAACTCAGATTACTGCATAATTTTGGGGGAAACTGCATAGGGTTCTGCTCAATTTAGTCTTTGTGCTGATGAGTATCAGGGCTGTAGATATGAAACAAAACAGCTTCATACCTTAGTTACTCCATGGCCAGGTTTGATTTAAGTGTTTTTGACAGCAAGTGGTGCCATCTAGGAGCCAAGACCCTAAAAATAATAGTAGGTGGTGACATATATGTATAGATATAAATATTCATGTTGAAATGCACACACATATATCCATACATGTCTGGGTATGGATAAATACCTCTTTTGGATAAATGCCTCTTTGGTGATATGGAACCTCATGCAGGGAGTAGACACAGGATTTAACCTGTGATGAAGAATTACCAATTCCCATCTTAAAATGGACACCTTTGCATGGTGTGCTGTATGACTGCCCATCACTTCCTCTTATCATTCTCCTTCAGTAATTAAAAGTCAAACTTACTAATTAGTGCCTGGCACCAAGAAGGGATAAAGCCGAGGAGTAAGATCTAAAGTAGAAATCTGCATACAGATACACTGACACAGAGCAGTCCTTTCACTGAACTGTTGAAGACAGACATCACAGTTTCTATGGCACATAAACTCCCTTCCCCAGTGAGAGAGGGTAGGGATGGCCTGGGCAAGTGAACTCAGTGAGGGCTGAACCAGTTTGTTTTACTGGCATTGGTGCAGAGCCAGTTTCGTACATAGCTCTCCACAGTCCTGCACAGATACTGTCATGCATGGATTCTCCTCCTCCCCCAAAACCATTCTTACTTGCTTATGGAGCAATCTGTACATGTGCAGCCATTTTATATCAGGTTCTTTGTGTTAGGACCAATTGACTACTTGTACTTTTGGGGGTTTCTCAGATGTTTAACTGAGTCTTTTCCAGAGTTCTGCTCCTCTTCTTTCCTCTCCATTATTCAGAATCAAGCAAGGTTTATCAAACTGATTGATTACAAATCGCTGTGGTGATACTGCTGCACAGAAGATTAATGACGTCAACCTTAATGACAAGGTTATTTTATAGCAGAATGCCAGTCACATGCACACAGTGTTACAGACTCCAAAAGGAGACTGGTTTTTCTTAAGCCTAAAACCATACAGTTGCATGTAGGATGATACCTAATTCCCTGCAATGGAAACATAGTCCAAAACTTGCAGATAATTTTAAAATGTACTCATCATGAGAAAGTACAAAATCTTGGGCTGTTTAGCAGAATTATGGATCCATCTTAACCCAACCCATCAGAGCTAAAGATTATATTAAATGCTCCGTTCAACTCTTTAAAGTAGCTGAAATAAACCAGACTTTATCTGTATGTGACTACACAGATGGTGTTAGGGTGCCATTTGTTGCTGGTGCAGAATTACTCATTTATAGTAGCCACAGCATCCTCCATGGCAGCTGATATTAATTACTATTAGCAAGGAGCTGATTCTGGAGTGTAAGCAAGAGATAAAAGCTGTCAGGTTAGTCTTTGGTCAAAGTATTAATAGTATTGGTTTCATGAATGCAGTAATATTCATGACTTGGTCATGCAAGTTACAAACATTTCTAGAAGAGATAAAAGAAAACACAGCAATATCTCCTTCTTTTAGAACACAAATACATAAATTTTAATCTGAGAAAAATACAAAATGAAACCATGTACAAGTTATGTACAAACCCTTTTTACAGGACGATATATTTTTCACTGGATATTACATATGACAAAGTCAGGTAGATCATTTCTGAGCACCAGCATTTGTTCTCTCTCACCAACCCATTATGTTAAAAGTAACGTGATGAAGTCGTGCTCCTTTTTCTTGATGAACTTTTAAATTAAGATACTAGCTGGTTCTCAGTGCCCCCTTGCCATCTCCACTTCCAAATTATAGCTAATGTATATGTGAATCAATCAAAATATGTTGTATATATGTATTTGCATGTGTGTGTTTTTTCTGAAGAAAGAAAAATATTTCATCACTTTTGCACTCTACAGAAATGTGAAAGTTAAAGGGTTTTTTTATTATTTTTTTTTTCCAGAGGTTAGAGTATTTGCATTGGCTAAGCATGTGTGTCCCAAGCTATGGGACTATGGCAGAAGTGGATTTTTTTAACTGCTTGAGATAACTTCTGCTGAAATTTTTATTTGGTTCCTACTAGTTATCATCCAATGGACAAAATGCTCATATGCCAATTTTTGTTTCTGAAAAACTATGAGTTTTATTACATGTACTCAACTGCCTATATGCTGTGTTCTGGGTTGTTTGGGTTTTTTTTACTCTATGGAGATCTCCTCTAAAATGCATTGACTGAAGCAGTAAGAAATCTTGTCTCAACATCATAAAGGTTCTTATTAGATGCAATTTTACTCTTTAGCTTCCTAAGTTACATATTGCTCTAAATTAGACCTGAAGTAATAAAAGAAATACCATTTATTTTATATTGTCTTCATTTCCCCTACCCCTCCTTTTGGCGGTCCCCAGTCGCACAGCACTGTGCAGAGCAGGTACCTCAGAGCAGCAGCCCTTGCCATTGGCTCCAGTGGGATTTACCAGGTCATACAGACTGCTGCTCAGAGACTGCACAGCTTCAGCGTGGCTGCCTGCTCTAGAGCACAGAGAACCTGTGCAGAATAGATACATTACTGACATAATTATAGCTCTGATAAATGCTGGCACAGACTTCTCGATACTATAGGCCCACATACCATCCTGGGCAGTTACTACAGCACAAAGCCACTACATTCCTTTCATTATTTCAGATGGGGCTGTAACCCACACCCACTACTATTGCTCAGCATGAAAATACTATAAATGGAATATTAGGAGACTTGGTGTGCGTATATTATGACTTTAAATAAAACTATTTCCCTCAAGCCTGTGATTATTCAAGAAACTTCAGAATTGAAAAAAAGATATTAAAATTAAAAAGGTGCTTGTTTGTGTTTGTGTGTTTGTGTGTTGGGGATTTCAGATGGCACAGAAAGGAAAAACAACCAGATGCATTATAAAGAGTTCTCCTTTCCTCTGATTTTTTTTGTGCATTTGCCATTGACTTTGACAGATATTCCCAGGCTAATCCACTGCAACACTGGAAACAGATTTCTGTTTTCACTTTGTCCCATTCATCACCTTTCACACACTTGGTTATTTTGTTTAAACACATTCAAAACAAGAAATGAAAGGTGAGACACACACTTCTTTTGGTGCTAAAGAAATTCACAATGATAACAGCTGTAAAAACAAAACACACACACACACACACGCGCGCGCGCGCGCGCGCGCACCCCCACTGACCTCAATATGTGTTCATTTCAAGTACATTGGGATCCAGTAGCCCTTAGGAATCCACTTAAAACCATTTAAGCACCTGCTCTGTGTTTCAGTTTAAGCCCATGTGAGTCAGCTAGTCCAGGGCAGTTGCTAACATTTATATGGGCTGCCCAGTGAGTGGCCAAGCAGTGAAAACGCAATTCATTAGCCATTTGCAAATTATTGCTTTTTGTTTTGTCATGTATGTTTATGCATCAGTTTATGCAACCAATTATTGCAGTTGTAGTTTAGACATTCATGCCCCCAGCAAAACCAGAATGAGAACACACTATTTTACTTTCTCCTTCTATACATGAAGAGTTCAAGAAATGCAACATCTTCCAAAAATAGCCAACCTCATCCACCACCACCCAACCACGTACAAAGGCTAGATGCTTTTACAGTGTCTCTTGTACCTTGCTTGCAAATTACATTTGTCCTTTCCCATCTTTGGCCTCAGCCATTTTTCATGGCCATGCCTAGCCCAGATCAAGGGGTTTCTGCTTTCTGTCCCATGTATTCCCTAGTGTTGGGCCATTGATGCTGATTTGAAAGACAAGCTGTTAAAATGTCAGTGACAGGTTTAGAATGCTTTTAAAAAGTAAAAGGAAATGGTTTTATCTTGTTTTTCCCCATTAACAAATACATCATACACTTACTATTTTAGAAGGAACTACACAATTACATTGAGGTGTTAAAACTTGCATTTAGACTATTCATATCTTCTTTTCTTTCTAATTTAACTTTTGCTGTGCTCAGCACTTGCCACCAAATCTGTCAGAGGACAGTTTTATCCTTTCATCTTAGTGCTCATGGGCTTCAGGGGATAAATTAAAAGAATATCCAGGAAACAGAGAGAGCCAGCAGATTTTCTGGCAATGTGGGAGCACACAAGTGCAGGGGTGAGGAGGGCCAGGAGCACAGCCCAGCTGCAGCAGTGAGAAAAGGCTCTGCAGCCTAATGTCAGTGGGTCTCTCATAAAACTAACCAGGATGGCTGAATTTTAGTCAAACCGGGTGGAAATAGCAGAAACAATTCTTCCATGTGCTACCCTGCAAGTCACGTGTTTTCCTCATTTTTGTGCCTTTCTTCACCCCAGTTCATGGAAAATAAAAATGATGACACCTTTTTGTGATGACTCTATCAAATACATGCACACCTCCATACATATGTGTGTGCATGTATGGACCCATGTGTATATGTGTGTGCATCCATATATGCAAACACACACACAGACACACTGTTTATCCAAAACAGGAGTTACCAAACAATATTCTATAGCTTCTATATTCTATTCTATGTGTCAGTAGCATATGCAATTAATGCCAAAAAACCCCCCAAAAAGCTTGGAAATCCTCCCCACCCCATGTTTACTTTTTTCTTTTTGTCTCTGAGAAAGGGGTAAAAGTTATTGATAAATACCAAGAACTTATTTCTATATTGGTCATTATGTGGTCTGTCAGCTGTCAGGCCCAGTCTTTTCCCAGCTTTGATGTAACTTCACATATCCATTTAGTGGATATGCCTTATTGTAGTTTTTAATGGCTGAATATCAAAGATCCCCAACAGGTTTTATATCTGTTCCTCCACCTAATTTCTAAATTTCAGTCCTGAATCTCTGATTATCAAAAACAGGAGTATGAAAATATTATTGATTCTTTCATTTCTAGAAATGAGAAATGTAGATCCATAGCTCTACCTGCTTCTCTCTGTTTGCTCTCTATGGGGTGCTGTTCTATCACCCCTTGCATGTGGAGCTGCCGGTGCCAGAGCTGCTCGTGAGTGTGTTCAGGTCTTGTCCTTTATTAATAAACAGTTAGTAGAATGGGATTTTGGGGTGTGACAGTTAAACTGGACAGACACACACATGAACCCTAGCAATGTAGGGGTGCTCTATTTGATTCATTAGTATGTTTTATCCAGTGAATGCTCACTTCTGAAGGAAGGACACTCAGAAGTGACACTGTATATGATAAGGTGTAAGGTACAATGTTCTATGGCCCTACAATAACACCAGTTTTCGCAGGAAAAAAAAACCATATGTATTTAGTGAGTTTGAACAAATTTCTACAATTCTCCTGTACTGAGGACCAGCCATTTTCATTCTGGTTGTAATAATAATGCAGTTCATAAATGAAAAAGGAGCACAGACTTCAAAGAAAAGGCTTAACATGACCCAATGCAGAAACTGGATGTAAATTATAACGTGTCACTAGCTGAAGCAGCATATGTTGGAAGAACTCACTGGAATTATCTTCTCTTTTGGGACTGTGAAATGTGTTAAATATGGATCTAAATAATAATGAAAAACTGCTTGTATTGTTTTGTTACTCTGTAGGAGAGTGAAATATTTTAAACAATCCAATTTTACAGATACTGTATTAACAATTCTCGTTATTGTCTTTAAATAGCTATTCTACAAAATGTAACAACAAAATAGTCACAGTCCAAGAAGTCACTCCAGAATAAAGCCTATTAGGTGTTAGTATGGTTATACTTGTACTGCAGCCAGTGGACAAACATTAAAGCTGAGATAGTTTGGCTTAAATGTTGGGTTATATAGTGGACATCATAGTTTTCACAATAAATTTGTCATCTGCTTTGCATTTGTTTGATTCACTGATATTCCTCTAATGATAAAAATACCACGGTATGTTTAATTGTGGTGTTTAACATTTCTGCAAAATTACAAAGCCTAAAGTTAACTTGTATGATGAAAATCTGCTTTTCCTGATGACTTGTTTTGTGGTTTTGGTTTTTGTTTCCATATTAGCACAGCCTTTCCTTTCCTTTTTCTTTTCCACACAATTGTGTCAGATGTTGCTTATTTGAGATAGAGAGAATTACTAAATCATTTAGAACATAAATGCTTGGGTGGGTAGTTACTGCAGCACAGATATGAAACATCACATTTTTTTTCCGATCGCTATAAAGTTTGTTGGCAACTTTGTGAAACTGCTGAAACAAAAGGCACCCATCAAAGGCCTTTTGCATGTCATCATAATAAATACATTCATCACTTTTATTATTTTGATTTGGTTACTTTCTTTCATGTGTGGTGTCCCAGCAAAGTAAAAATAAATAAAAGGAAATAAAAACAAACAACCAGAAAAACAACAGCTAAAATAAGATGATGCTTGTTGTAGGAATTAACTGAGGACAGCACATTGTGAGATTGTAGAGCTGAGGCTAAACCAGTTTTCATCCTGATCTGAATTCACCAAAAGGACATTCAGTGTCCCCTTTACCAGGGTATGAGCTATCACCAAAGTGCAAGGATCTGGAGCTAAATCTCTATACATATCAGGAAGAATTTGTACCATGTCAGACCAACAAAAGGCCATCAGCACTTCTGAAGTAATGAAGTAACAAAATGTGGTAGATGAGATGGTTTTATAACTTATGCTTCCATGCACTATTTTATGCACTCTGGATTAAAGCACTTTAATACATGGCAAAAGAAGAATTGCCAAGCTTGCCTTCCTGAAACAAGCAACTGCTGATGGCTAATGGGAAGTGAAGTGCAACTGCAGATTTGCCATTTCTAGCAAGTGCCCCTTACGCCCATGGCAGGGGTGGTGACATTCCCTGTGCCCGTGTCACAGCGCGTTCCCGAGGGTCTGGGTTTCTGTGCGTGGGACCATGAGAAGGGGCAGGGGACAGTGAGGGGCCACTGGACCTTCACATAACTGGCAGTCAAGATGATCTATATATGTTAATAAAACAAAGAATATTTCAGGAGAATGTTACATGTACAAAAATATGACTTTCAACTCTGAAAATAAATAAGTTCAATTTATTAAGAGCTGGTGTCAATGCTGAACAAAATACACATCTTCCAATAAAGAAACATTTTGGTGAAGTATTGTAGGTTTTTTTCTTCTTTTTTTTTCTCTTTTTTTTTTTTTTGATTTACTAAAATACAAGTTGGACCTTTTTCTCCTTTTTGTAAATATATCATTTGTCTCCCTTAATTACATATCCTTATAACTGTGACCATCATTCTCCTTTAAGCCAAAGACTGAGGAGTTGTTGTTTTTTTGTAATTCTTAGGAGTCTGGCCACATATGCCTTTTTTTAAGGGAATATACTTACAATGAAAAAAAAAGAAAAATATATTTTTTCTAATAAATAAAAATAATTTAAAATGCTAGAGGCTATACATGACTTGTTTTGATTATGTTCATTTATAAATGAAATAGTTTCCAAAATACGTGGAAGCAATATTAAAGGCAGACAAACAAAGATCTGTCTACTTTATTTTCCCATTACGCGTGCCCTTCTTAACTTCTCCATCAGTGGTTCAGCAAGTAAGAGGAATAAATGTCACATCACCATTTATGAAGTTTGTCAGGCTTTAAAAAAATAGTTCTGGCTTCGAAGGAGTCAACATTCATCTTCAACTTCTCGTATTGGTGGTATCAAGCTGCTTGTCGATTTATATTGATTGATCTGATTGGCCATGTGAGTGCTCATGGGCTTGATTTGAATGTTTCTGGGATAGGCATTATCCGGCTCATCTGTAAACCATTTCTTTTCTGCTAAGGAGCAAAACAGGTAGAGACAGAATAAGGAGGGAAAAATGAAAGTTTTAATTAGTGAAGCACACATACACAGAAATATTAAAAGAAAAAAGAAAAAGGGAGCAGTCAATAAAAGTTTATAGAAAAAAGAGATCAATAGAAGCTGACTTTGACTAATTAGAAGCAGTACAGATTAATACCTCTGAAAATACTGTTATGAAAGGAGGATGACGCTTGCAGATTTGATAATAGAAGCTAAAGAAAACTGCCAATGTGCTAGTTTGCTTGTTGGATGTAAAAGAGCCCTTTCCTTGTGCCCATGCTCAGGTGATTCATTTATTGAAAAAAAATTATAGAAATCAAAGTCTACACTAAGAAGCCAAGGAGAGCAGCTGGGATAAGGGTAATGCAGAAAAGAGCATGTGAGTGTATACACAGAGGAGCACCTAAGGAGTCAGACACTTCTCTGAACCGTTTCAGCCTTTGGGTGGTGGCTACTGCTGGCCCAGAACTCATGCAGGAGAACATGAAGAACTTTCTGCAGTTGGTGTTATAATAAACAGGACTTGTATTCCTGCTGCCTGACTTTCTGCACAGGGTGGGCATTATATTCCTACTCTGCAACACAGGTGCTGGGGCACTCCTGAACTCCAAGGTTTAAAATGGGGTGGGGAGCAAACCGGACACTGCAGGTGACTGTGGCAGGGGCTCCAGCTAATCCTGAATGGATCAGTTGTGATAGGAGCAAGGCAAAGGAATTAAGAACTTGAAAGAAAATTAGAGAGGAAGTTCTTTCTTTTCTATGCTTGAGCAATGTCAGTTTCTGTGAACACAGGAGGAATTTCATGGTGCGGCTTTAAGGCAGGCTGGGAGCAATGTGGGAGGATGCTGAGAGGCTGCAGCACTGCAGCCTTTTCCCAGCTGTTCATCATTGTAACCACTCTGTTGCACTGCTCCGTTGCAGGTATGGACAAAAGCTTCTCAAAATTTACAAAAGAAAAAACATATTAGTTCTTAAACCCTTCAGAGAACAATTTATGCTGTAATTTCTCAATGACAGGTATGCAACTTTACAAGATAACTTTACTCCAAGACTTGGGAACTCCTGATCTAGAGAGTGGCTAATGGCCATTAAGTGCACTTGTGCCTTGACAAGTGTTACAGAACAGGGTTCTGTCTCCATTCTTGTCCTCCTTCCCCAAATTCCAGAGGTGGGTGGCAAAGCAATGGACACTTTTGGTTCTGGGCATTTAATTATTGCATGCAGGGTCCAAAGTGTGTCACACCAGAGCTGCCACTCTTACATGTATGCACTGCTTCTCGTTCCTGTGGGGAATCCAAAATGCTGCAGATGCTTTAGCACCTCACTTCCAGAATACAAATTGCTACCTTTGCTAACCACTGAAATGCTTCAGTATCTGGAATCTGGACAGAAGTGGAAGGAATGCTCATTTTTTAACAAATAAATGATTTTAAATTAGCAAAGCCAAATTCACCTCAGAAACTCAAGGATGGAGAACAAAAGCTCAGGAGGTAAAGGAGAGAAAAGAAATTGAAAGACTGAGAATAATAGAGGACAAATACCTGGACGTAAGTGCACAAAAACAAACAAAGAGCTCTGGAGCTAGAGTCACTCAAGAAGTATCTTAATCTCCAGAATTATCGGACTTTTCAGTGACTTTCATGAATAACAAATTAAAACACTTCCCTTTTATATGGACTTTTAGAATTTATGTGCCAGACCTCCAATCCCCATTAAAACCTTTGTTATCTGCTTTTACACATTTTTAAAAATTAAATCAAACTCAGGAATTATATTACTTATTAGTGGCTTATTACTGGAGGGAAACAGAACCACTGTATTGTTTCTCTTGCAATTTTCTAAAATGCTTTTCACTTCTGTTCAAAAATATCCTATTCGTTTGTGACCAGACTAAATCATTCCCTGCCCCCTTAAAGTTGCCTGAGTCTGAACGATGTTCAATCTCCCATCTCCTTCTCTCTCACCTATTATAATTAAGTTCCCTTTGATTTGAACAGATTGGGCGATAGGAATTCATAATGTTACATCCTGCACACTGAAGCTAACTGATTAAGTGCTTTAAATTATTCTTCCTGACAGAATGATAAAGTTACAATCTGTTCAGAGATGATCTACAGCTTGCCAGACTCCTACTGTTTCTTTCTACATTCATTTATCTTTTTGTCAAGCAGTTAAAAAAAAAAAAAAAAGCCCCAATTCCATAGATCTTTTAAAGTAATCAGAACATCTGAATTATTAATGATACTTTAAGGGAATGATTCCTGATGGGGGCCGGTTTAAGAAAGGTTGTAGGAAAAAGAAGTCTGGGAATGTGTACACATCAAAATAATTTCAGCTCCATTTAAAAAACCATTTAGTTCAAGTGNACTAAAATACAAGTTGGACCTTTTTCTCCTTTTTGTAAATATATCATTTGTCTCCCTTAATTACATATCCTTATAACTGTGACCATCATTCTCCTTTAAGCCAAAGACTGAGGAGTTGTTGNCCATAGATCTTTTAAAGTAATCAGAACATCTGAATTATTAATGATACTTTAAGGGAATGATTCCTGATGGGGGCCGGTTTAAGAAAGGTTGTAGGAAAAAGAAGTCTGGGAATGTGTACACATCAAAATAATTTCAGCTCCATTTAAAAAACCATTTAGTTCAAGTGTGACACATGAACCATTATGCATTTGTGGAAACCAATTTTATGTGATCTACGATTAAACTAACCTTTCAGAAACGTGTAAAGTGTGATGGTTATCATGTTTTAAAAGCCTTGTGAGATCACATAAACAATTTCAAACTAACAGTTTTGTAATGGTTTGTGTTTAAAATGATTTTGAGGCAACTTAAGCACCATGAACTTTCATTGCTACCTTCTTTTTTTTAACACATGGTGCAAAAACTTGCCTTACAAACAGAACTTGGTGTAAGTTAATTCAATGTTGTAGCAAGTAACGGGAGACTTTTGTGAGTGCTAAGAATCAGACCCGTGTGGTGCTTCTCAGCAGCCAGTGTAAAGCACTTCAAAATACCCTGCTTTCCCTAAAATTTTCAAAATAAGCTATTTATTTATGTGTTAAATTTACAATAAAATTCCTATACAGGGAGCAGTTCTTTAAAAAGAAACCACCCAGTTTCTTTTTGTCTTGACCTGGCAAGTAATAAATACAGAATATTAACAATAAATGCAGAAGCTGGTAGATTTTAATTTCTTTTGCTGTTTAGATTTCTTTTCCCCAGTGCTGAAACTTTGATCCAAACATCATCATCTCCAGCATACAATGTTTAGATCCAGCTTTATATCTTTCCTATTCCTTTCTGCTGTTAAAACTATCTTTGACCACATAAGGATGAATCTCCTGTGCAAATTCATTGACCTCTCTACTTACCTTTGAATGTGAGCGTAACACTTCTGATCTTTACTCTTGGCCAGTATGATATTCTGCTCCCAGATAGTAAATATCCTTCTTGACTCCCCTACACACTTTTCAGTCTTTTATGCTATGCTTACAGCCTGATTTTGGTATGTCTTCCAGAGTCTTAGCACAGATTTTTATCTTTAGTATTTGCTCTTTCCTTTAGATCAGTTCAGAAACCCCCTTTTTAAAGTCTTTATACAATCTTAAACAACCTTTATAGGTTGTTATATACACCAACTTAAAAATGTTCTCTGTCACATTCAGTCTGTTTCTCTCCCTTTTGGAATATGCATATTGATCCTTCCCAGAAGTGTTTCTACATTACAGTGACAATAGGCATTCTTTTTTATCTTATTTTTTTAGGAGCTGCTGAAAAAAGTCCCTGATCTTCCTACACTATTTGACAGGCTTCTTTTTGACAGCATCACCTGTGAGATGTTGGAACAGCTAGATAACTGTATCAGAAAGCAGAAAACATTTACTTTCCTTTCAAATATCTATGTTTACAATGGGCTATCAGCATCAATGCATCCATAAAAGTTCAAATTAATGCTTAAATACAAACAAATAGAAATTAATGTTTTTGGGTAACACTCTTCCCTGCAGCATATGAAAAGGATATAAATAATCAAAGTAAAATGATCAAAATACAGTTTTCTTCAACTTGTATAAGACTCCAGCAATTTTCTCCAACAGATTTATTGTACTGGTGCTTTAAAAGTTCTATCATTAATTCTGGACTGAGTAACAACTAAGAACAAATGTCACTGTGAAACACCCTCTCTTCTAAAGCAGAGGCAAAGAAAATACTACCCAAACATAACACAAAGGTTTTACTAAATTTGTATTCTCACTATAATCCCAGGTTACCTTTCAACTGTTTAAAACATTAATTATTTGTCTTCTGTGACACCTGCAGTTTCAAATTAGTTTGCAAGTCTGTGTTTATGTGTTGTCTATGTTTATGTGTTTCCTCCCTGCATGTAACCATCTTGTTTATAACTAAGCTGAAAATTCTCCCATGTAATTTGTTCCTGCATGAGAAAAAAAAGTAACAAAAATTTCTCCACCCACCTGCTCAGCAATTCTTTGTTTGGCAGATGACTATTTTACATGTAGCAGGCTCTAAGAAATTTGCAGGGAGAGAATAAACTATTTTTTCTACGAAGAACTTTGCTCCAGGGTGTGTTGGTTTGAGACAGGGCAACTAAAGTTTTGTGAAAAAGATAATGTTCTGGACTTGTTCTTGATTTTTTATTTTTTTTAACTACCGAAGTTTTAGTTTTGACAATGGGAATTTCACTGGAAAATGCCTTACACTCTCTCTTTTAGGTCAACAGGAACCCAGGAACATGAATGTTTGCTAGATATGGTTTTGTGTCAACATTTAAGCTCACTAAGACCTTGGTTTCCAATGCTGAAACCTTGCTGGAACTAATATAAATGGCAGGACCTTCATTTAAAAACCTAAACCAGCACCTCCTGACATTGGTGATACTTCTTTCCTTTCAAAACTAACCATTCTAATATGGCTGTCTGAATTAGGATAAAACAGGAGATTTCCTCTAATTTTTCAGTATAAAAACCAACATAAAGTTGATTTAAGTATTTATCTAGTTATACTGACCAACTTCTATTAGTATATCCATATCAGAAAACCTTCATCACAATAATAAACTACTTGATCAATCTGACTATAGTCAGCAGTGAAAATTGTACACAATATTACTGAAAACCAAAAGTTTTAGAATACTAACTTCAGGATAGAGGACAGAGGTGGAGTAGACTTCAGAGTAATTTGAAGAATTCAGATTTGTACCATATTAGATATTCCTTTTCTGCTGCTCACAAAATAGGCAAGTTACTTCTCTAATGTACGCTGATTATATTTTTTCTATTTGAGCTACACTGTTTTACAAATACTATTTTTTTATAAAAATCATTATGTAGGATGTGACAAGCGGCTTCATATTAACACCCTTCCTTTCTCTGCTAAATGGAAAACAGATAAAACATTAATGGAAAAGCATTTTGGTGTCAAAGCCATTAACATTCTTCCAAAATGTGTAACTGCTCTCAACTATCTTCAATCAATACTGCCGACATAAAAAGATGCTCATGTACATACATGGGGAATAGAAGAGTAGGGAGGGGGAGGGAGGAGAGAAATTGGAATGAGGAATGGGAAATTAAAGTAATGTCTGCACCACAATAGGCATCTTCATTGAGCAGGAACCTGGGTGTTTACAAAAGGACACGTGCAATTAGAAAGGCAAGCAGATGAGAGGATAAAAAAACAAAACAGGTTGAGAAACAGCAGCAGCAGCAGCCAGTTTTACTTCTGGTTCGGTGGGGAAAAAAAAGGCAAAAGAAAACCAACAAAACAATCAACCAAACAAACAAACCAATAACTGAATAAAGTTTGTAACTATTTTTTTTTTTTTAATTTCACAAGTTTTCACAAGGACAAAGTTATAGAGGGAAACCCACAGCAGTTGCTAGGTCATGCAGAACCATTAATTTTCATACCTTGGCCCATTCTATTCATCCTTGTTGCACTTTAGAAAAAGAAGTAAGCTATGTAAGTTTTACAATGCTTTTAAACTGTCATATTTCTGGTTGAGCACTTTAACTGGCACATCCTTGTAGCAATAAATAGTCTCAGGGCAAAACATGATAACTTTCTTTGCAAAAAGGAACACAGGAATTTTTCTTTATGATGAAGAGCAACTGTAATAGTCTCATTTGCAGGGGAGCATCCATAATTTGCAAGGTATTTCACTGATCAGACTTACAGCTGCGTTTGAATGCACACTCACACATATATACTGTATTCCAATCATTATGCTCAGCACTGCACAGTGGTATTCTCTGTAGCCCACTTACACGGTTCCAGGTTTTGTCAGTAAAAGTGCTTGGCTTTATTGTCAATTCACACAGCAAGCAAATCTTCAAAATTATCATGCTTGGGGAAGGGGAAGGTAGAAGACAAAACTAACCATAAAAGCACCTTGATTGGATTGGCAGTTACAATGCTAATCATTCCAAATCTAAATATTTTTTTTCTGTCTGCATGCTTTCTTGCTGGGTAGCCAGGGAAGAGGGTATATATTTCTGCCCTCCCTACCCTCTGAGACCCTCCATTATCCTAGAGTTAACTGTATATTTCAAAAGAGACATTAGCTTCTGAAGTTTAAATCAAGAAAAAAAGAAGTAAAAGCAAGCCTGAAGTATCATTTCTATGGCCGTCTAGGGCAGGTTCCTTTCCACTACTATATTTAATTCCCTGCCACAACTTTTTTTTGGCTACATGTGTCATTGGTGACAATTTGCAAGAACTAAATTCTGGCAAGTGCATGGAACATGACGCCTCAGCACTGTGACTATTTCCAACCCAGCCCTCTTGTTCTCCTCATTAACAGTCTGGGCACAGCACCTTTTCTCCCCAGCTGGGAGAAATTCAAAGGCACTCGGTTGTCTTCCCTGTATTCCTGCATACTGGCATGCACCTGTTGAAAAAAAACAGGTAGAATATGCGGCAAGATTTCTGGAGGTTCTTCACATGTTAAGACTCTTGTTGGAAGATTTATACCAACACTAACTTGGAAAAGTTAAACTACCATCTGGGGAAAGGAAAAAAGTCCCTAGAGATCTGATATGTAAGCATAGAAAAATGCTTGCTCTTTTCTGAACATTATTTATTCTGTACATAAGGTGACTAATTCACCTTTTAAAGACATAGAAGTCCCAAGAAGGCAGTTTTTAATTACTTACTTCCAATATTTATGATACATATGGCTTTTTATTCCAAATGTCAAAAGTGAAAGAAAATACAGCTATTCATGTGGTAATATAAATAGACAGAATAATAATTTAATATGCAATTAGACTCTTTCTAAACTTAAATTAAACCATTGGTGTTTTACAACTTCATGCCCAGACAATTTCAGTGTTAAAGGGAAAATACACCATCTCCAAAAGACTAGTATTTTAGAGAAAGTTCTTAAACAAGCAGAAAAGTCCCTGATATCGCTTTGGTATAAAGCAGATGTGTAGCAATAATCTATACAAGGAGTGTAAGCCCTATATAATATAAGCTTTGAGAGTGAAAAATCAGCAGGGATTTTTTTTCAGGGTTTTTGGTTTTTTTCAATAGGAGAGTTTTATAAGCTTCAAATAAATGTATCAGCTCCTGTAAATATGAGTATTAAAAAAACCTACTGCAACATACATCAACACTTCTGCACAAAATTACTTTCTTTGTGTAACTCTGACATCAAGAGCAAGTGTTCATGTTAAATATACTCTATTTTTGGATATGTAGAGTAACTGCAGTGAGTAATTTATGTTTTCAGTGTGCCTATGGGTTTGGAATTCTTTTTTTATTCTCCCCTAGCATCATAAATAACTTTTGGTCCGTCTGCTTTGTTGCTGTTGTGCTTAAGGGTTTTATGGTGGTGAAATAAAAATGACAATCACATGCACACTGTCATACATATGCAAAATATGTGTACAAAAAAGGGAGAACTCCATGGGAAAACAGGGAACATTACTGCTGGAAACATAACTGGGGAGAATGGGTGGTGAATGCAAGTTTCACACACAGTGGGAGTAGATACACATATCAAAGTCTATCTTCCTGCACATACTTCTGTTTGTCCCGGGAATCCCTGGCCTTGGTGCGGTTCGGTCGGTTTGCTGTCGATGGGATAGAATGAACTGATGAGCTCTTCTTGCTGGAAGAATAGGAGGAATGGGAGGAATGAGAGAGACTGGCTCGGGACTGGCCAGCGTTGTGGTCAAACTGCATCAAACAGAAGATCAAGTCCGTCGGCACAAGCTCAAATTCATATGGTGGGTTTGTGATAACGTATCTGGAAAGAAAGGAAGAAAGAAAATAAGAAAGAAAAAGAAAACAGGTTTAGATTTATATAAAAAAATTTTCTTCAAGAGTTGTTAGCTCTAGACCATTCAGCCCGATTTTTGCATTTCTGTTTGTACCTAATTTTAGCTCACGTAATTCCCATTATGGCTTAGGACCTTTTAAGTTAGCTGTTACTTCTTTTATGTTTTTTGTCAGACAGACATAATGTCTGAGAATGATGTTCTTCAACTGAAACACATAATGATTTTTCAGAGAAGCACCATACAAATCATGCTCCTTTCTCTGGCTGCACCATAATGCAATGACTCTAGCAAATATAATTATATATTGACAAAACCCAGTAACATACCCACCACAAACAGTATTTAAACAAATGGCTGAAAAGCAAAGAGAAGAGGATTTTATATGCAGCTTATTTAAATACATATTTACATGGTTATCAAATACTTAAATACTGTCAGTAGAACGAGGGATATAATTATTGGTTTGGATTGTAACTGTAGTTAAAATAAGTTAAGGAAAATATATCAATAACTTTGTAGCAAGGTTAATTTTGTTCATTCACTCCACATGTACATTCATGGCCTCAAAGAGTATTTATAAAGAGAAAGCTGCACATCCGAGAATCCAACACTGCTTAGTAGAAATCCCAGGCCTGAAATAAAAACTTGCTCAATTTCAAGAATCCCCACCTTCACCTAATGGCCTTTCAGGGTATGAAGGGCTTATAGAGCAGCTGCTAAATTTTTTCATGCATGTGAAAAACAGACTTGAGAAAGGCAATCGGCATTTTCTGTCCAAGCAAGAAATGAGTAAAAATTGGACATGAAGCTCATGACTTCTTTTCAAATTCATTCAATGCGCGTAAGAAATCTGCTTAGCTGCTTCAGGGACAGAAGTCCCTTATTAATCCAACAAATAATCCCAAGTATAGCAACTACAGTGTAAATCTGAACTGCAAATTAATTTTTTTACCCAATTTGTTCAAATTCTTACAGAAGAAGCTGCTTTGGTGGGCTGCAGTGTTATCGCTGTGTTCACCCAATAATGATGCTTTTTGTAGAGCTCGAAACAGTAACAGATGGTAGATTTGTGATACTTCTGGTATGGGTCTGTGTGTGTATTTCTAGGAAGCAGTTAATTAAGACACATTTCAAGCAAGCTGCTAAATGGCCTTCAGTTTGCAAAGATGGAAATGTGTCTGCTCTATTTAAAGCACTAAGGTCAGGCTTGGTGCTACTGAAGTAAAAATGTAGTCTACCAAGAGAAGGGTTTCCATTTACTGGAAGAAATTATGATTAGACACAGATGGTATTGATGGGAAGCCCACAGGAGTATTTTTGAGCATTCAGAAAAAAGACTAGCTACTATAATTTAAATTATTTTCCCACAGCTTATAGTTGATTGATATAAGGAAACTGAAACCATTTCCTTGCACACAAATAGTGGATCATCAATGACCAAAGATAAAGATGCACTCTGCAAATTTAATTAAAAATTTTTGAATAAAATTAGCTGACGACTTATGCTGTGACATCCAGTTTATGATTTAAAGTCAGATAGAATCATTGTAAAATCCTCAAAGAGGATTGTGGAAAAGTTATGCAAAAATGGAGAAAACTCTTTTTTATATTTATTACAGGCACTCGGCTCTTCCTTGCTGAGAAGACTGAAGAAGATTGAAGCAGAGATGTTCTAATAGACTGGACTCACCGTTTAGTGCATTGGCTGGGAGTACTTAGATGTGCATCCCTTAATCGATAAATTCCAAAGCAAAGCATATTGTATGTTTTCAGTGCTTTACAAAATAGATCTCCATAACAACCTCCATCCTAGTGGAAAAAAAGGAGATAAAAAAAAAAGCGTACAGTGCATTTTTTTCCTTTCTTTGCTCTGCTAACAAAATGTCAGGGAACAGGTCGTTCAGTAAGAACTTATGAAAAAAGGGACAATGTATAGACAATATGTTTGTCTCAAATGAGAGCCTTTTAGCCAAGGAAATGAATAATCTGAGTGTTTTATTTCAAATAAGTAACTACATAAAGTGATGGCTGTTATTTTGGAGATCCTTGGCCCATGAAATAATGGCAAATTGGAAAGAGTGAGTGATCTGCCTTAAGCTGAAAATATAAATTTTGGTACCAAGACAGTGCATATTCTACAAATTACATTAACTGTGGTATTAAAATTGTTAGTATCTTTGACCCTTTCTTGGTAGCAGCCATACTGCCATCCAGACAAAAAGAATTCACCAGGAGCACAACAGAAATTACAGTTCCAAGGGTTTAAAAGGATAACAAAATACCTGCTGCTGTAAAATAATTACTAAATGCAAGATTAGCAAAAACTAAGTTTAGATTTGCTCATTTGTATATCTAATATAGTGATTCTTAGGTAATTATCAGAGTTAATCCATTCTGCCTTCATGGATGTCCAATTGAAGCTCTGGTGAAACAGCATTTGAAAGATTGGTGTTACTCATTTAATTTGTGGAAATGCTAAGCTGCATGCCATGTTTGGAGGAACTGCTAGTCTCAGCTACAACTGGACTACTACATCAACTGAAAGGCTGTAGGCTTCTATCTGTGTACTCTTGCTGCCCTAATCCTTAAACTGGGATTCCCTGCCATTTCTGTGAAGAAGGTAATTCCATTCTTTTTGGATAGAGCTGGTGAACAAAAGGTTAATTTAAGAAACATCAAATCCTACATCCTCGTCAATGCTGAGTGGGTGCTTTGGGATTACCTCAAGATTTCAAAATGTAGTCCAGAAAATATTTCAGCTCATCCATCACTTTAGCTGACAATAAAGGAGAACCACAGGATTTTATGTATGAAATATGCAAGTAAGGATCCTGGGCACTCATACAGCCTCTTAAAAAGGTCAAGTGCAAACCTAGCACTCTGCACTGTAAATTTTTAAACAATCCAAGAGCTCTATTAAATTCAATAACAAAAATTATATGCTTATTAAGATAGATTTTTTACTCAGTCTAAGAAAAAGCTAGTAGAGCACAGACCAGCCTTGGTCCTATGTTTCCCCCATGATCTTACCCCTAGGTCTGCAAATGGCCCATCATACAAAGCCAACTGAGCAACTCGACACCTGTCCCTGTTTGCAAGTGTCTGGGGCGTGCTGTAACCTCCTCTCAATGCATTTTCCTCAGCAATCAGTGCTTCCAGCTCTGGTGTGGCTCCTCCTGTTACCAATGTCCGTATCAGTGTGAGGATATTGTCATTGAAGTATGTCTGCAGAGATAAAAGAAAGCTCTTTAAGCAAACACCATTAAAGTCACAACTGAAGACATCCAAATTACAACTTTTCCGGGTTTCTGCTGTTTAAAGTTCTTGGCTGTCTCTTCAAATAATTTTATATAGAAAGTGAAAAGACAGCAGCCTCCAATTACTCTATTTTCTTCTATCCCATTAGGCTCCTATACTAGATTCTTCCTTTTAAACACCAATTCAGGCTGATTTTTATTAAAGTACAAAAATTTGAATGATTTATGTTTCCTATAATTGGTGTTAGTGGTGATGCAATGACTGCTTTCCTTCTCATCGCCCTCATGTCTAATAATGGGCTTTAGGACATGTAATTGTAAAATTCAGACCACATTTAAAGCTTACACAGGCTAGATTGCCTTTTTACTCTTGTCACCAATTCGTTGGGGAGCTGCCTTTGTGCTGCAAATGTCATTACTTATTACTGTGGCTGGACTCTAGCAGTCTAACCGATGTATTGTACTAAACATCTTATTACGAGACTTGACAGTGTTCAGACATAAGCATGTATCAATTAAACATCTTGAGTTCATTCCAGATAAATGTATGATGAGTTTGGGATCCTGGTGGTCCTTTTAAAAAACTCTAGGGTATAGGGTAAGTGTGGTTTATTAGGGAAGATTTACTCCATACTGACATTTTGCCAGCATCTGTAGCGTTGCTGGTCTGTCAGGCAAACAATGGGTATTTAAAATATTAATTTAAATCCAGATGAATGACTTTCAAGTTCACTTAAAAGTATACTGGTATAGTTCAGACATACTCAGTTAAACATCTGCAATGTATTGCACTGGGCAAAAAAAATGTTGTACAAAAAAAGGAAAGACTGTCATTTATAATGTCCCCAATGTCTGAGTTTTCAGAAGCTTTGCAAGTGCAGGGAATATAAAAGGAAAAAAAAATGAGCTCACTGTAAAGTACACAGGATTGGCATTACTGGATTTCGTTGAATTTAGGACTTAGAACAAATGTCTGTAATCCAACCAAGTAAAGATGAATAGTGAATTCTCAAACAGTGCTTGTTGTCTAAAGATAAGCCTTTTAAAAGAATACTTTTCAATGAAATTCACTGCTCTATCCATATAATGTAACTGTATTTAAAACATGGGTAAACTGAGGTAGAGGTTGAAATATTTTATCCTGAGATCAAAAAGCAGAACTGGCTTCCTATCCATGTTACTTTGATATTCCTTCTCTGTATAATGAAACTTCAGTTTCATTGTTTGTTGGAGATGACAGATAAAACAGAAGAAAATGAGTTCTA
This sequence comes from Bombycilla garrulus, assembly GCA_013400315.1. Classification (NCBI taxonomy): domain Eukaryota; kingdom Metazoa; phylum Chordata; class Aves; order Passeriformes; family Bombycillidae; genus Bombycilla; species Bombycilla garrulus. The sequence continues at coordinate 494,239 of VXBU01011176.1, forward strand.
CGCAGCAATGTTTTTCACTTTACATTGAAGTTTCCTAACTTCAAGCTTCTCTGCTTATTTACATAGGCATATATGCCATTCACCTGTTGACTAAATTAAAATGAGTGGAACATATTCTTATTGTTATACATGCCCTAAAGCAAATATTTGCATCTCATCAACTCCAATTATTTAAGTTAACCTGGGTAAGACACTACATATTTTAACTACAAAGCATACCATAAAGCATAGTCTGACAATAAGCAGAGGTTCAGGAAGATTCAGCTAGTCTAAAACAACAGCTAATCTCAAATCAGCTCTTACACACTGGGTAACAATTCAAGTGTAATACTCAAACCTCTCTTAACATATATAAAAATCAATGTGACCCCTTGCAGGAATGTAAGTCTGGAGCGATTACATGATATTTAATAGGAATTGCCACTGTGAGAGAGAGAAGACGTTCAGGCATGATTGTTTATTTTTCAATTACCTCTTCCTTGATGTCCCTGAGAGGAAATCAGAGTCGCCCTCTTTGGCAATTCTTCCCACAGTGCTATACCTCTAAGGCAAAGCTAAGACCCTTAGTAGCAAAGTAGGCAGCATTTATTGGAACAATGGCTTAATTTGTGTTTCACACCATGACTGACGTGGATAGTACCATTTAATCAGATGGATGAATGCAGCCAAAAGATGTTTCTTGGGTTTTGGGGTTCTTTTTGCAATCAGTGGGAGAAAAGATTCTAAGTTTCAGGACTAACTGCTGCAGCACTGCATCTGATCAGAAAACGCCCAACCATAAGCAAGAAAAGACAGGTGAATAGGAAGCTGTAACTTGCCACCTTCTGCTAAACAGGGCTGCTTCCTTCTGTACTAACGTATTTAACACTCCTCAAGAAAAAGCTGTCTGCCCATGCTTTTGATTGTCACAAAAATCAGACTCCTCATTACATCTTGCCAGTTTGGAACTAGGGGAACACTGAAAAGCTGAACTGGCTGATATCCATTTCCTTTGGAATAATAATACACTGAAATTAATTTGAGAGTGATCTTCTACTTGCTCTGTGGGAGGGTACATGGCCTGGATATGCCACTGCTTATAAGAAACTGATCTACAGAATGTCTTTGGAAAGGTGCTGTTGCACTTAAAGTAACAAGGCACTTTCCAGTGATGGAAAAGAATCCCTTTTGTTGAGTATAAAATCAAAACTGAAGAAATAATTGTTTGCTATTGTCATTAACCAAACCCCACACTGGAGGTGTGTGTGATATCACTTTAACTGGCATCCAGAACAAGAATATGAAATAGATGTATTCTAAGCATAAAAAAAAATGCATCATAGACACTGAAACTGGGTAAATAGCAAGGAAATCATGACAGATATCTGAGCTAGCAGTGCCACCTAGCCCTTGCTTTGGAACTGTAGTGCAGCTCTTTCAAATGTTTCAAGGATGCTTTCCCATTTGTTAAATCATTTTTTAAAGTATAATTACCAGAGTGCTTATGTTTTGCAGTTAATGCTGTCATGTCTTTTAAACTAATAGGTCTTCTACAGAAAATTTAACTGAAAATTAGCACATCTTTTAATAATACTGCTTTAACTTTAATAGCACTTTGCCTTTCATTTATAATTACACTAAAATTATCATTTTTCAAGTTATATCTGCCTTTTTTGTGTTTGCTAGTGGGTTTTTAAATAAATTTCTTTTAAGACCCCCTCCTCCTCTACTACATGTGGTATTTAACCTCATTTTCAAACAAGAATTTCAACTTGCTTTTCTGTTTCAGTTGGAGGTATAATATACATGCAAACCTGATGAATGACTGAGCTAACATCAGTAATTCATACCAATAACAAAGAGGACTTTGAGACAGAATCAACAGCAGAAAATAAATAGCAGCATTTCGCCATTTTAACATCTATTAATTCTTAAACTATTGTCCAAACTTTAAAGAAGTTTGGGACACTTTAAGTTAGAAGATGCTGCTTACTAATTCTCTGTGCAGACTTGCATGAAAAATAGTCTCGTGTTCCTATCAAAGATTGGAACAGTTTATTTTCTGTATAAATAAGACTGTGAGGATCCCTTAGGGAGAACTCTTGAGTACAGGATATAATGAAAAGTTATTTTTAACCATTTTAATAATTTTCTTCCATTCTGTACTTTTGTTCATATGAAGAAAAAGTAGGATTTGGTAATGCAGAAAACAATCAAGAACTAAAGTTCTATCATAAGCAAATGAATTCCAGGGTAGTGAATGTTAAATGGTATCATCTGTACCTCAGGCCTGCTGCAGTGCTGGGTGTAGGAGGAATGCCAGCCTGCCAGAACTGCTGTAGTGCTCATATCTTCAGTGCCAGGAGGTGGAACAGGAGAGCTTTGGCTCTCAGGCCAACTGCTCAAACCTTGGAAGGTACTGTGTGTTGAAAACTGGTTTCCATGTACAGGATTTTATGGCATAACTATCTCAACAAGACCCAGAAAGAAGTACTTGTGCTCAAATATTTGCTCCTTTGACTATCCTATGTCATATAACTTTTCTGTAGCTGAAGAAAACATTTTTAAAAAGCAGTTATGTAATCTAAAAGATGCTTCCAATCCCACACTTTCTAGTTGCATTTTACTTGGTGATGAAAGCAAGCTCTGCTTTGCAGAAGTGGTGCTGCCTTGAGACTGACAGACAATGTACATTATTTCCCTGGGTTTGCATACGCTATGACAAAGTAAATATTAATTTATCATTTAAGTACCTGATGGCAGTAGATGTCTATTCAAAGATATATTAATGATTAGCTGGAGCATTTCAACAATAGCCACAGTTAAAACATGAACCAAGGCCAGAGCCTTCCCACAGAGCACAGTAATGCTCTTGAACCAAACCTGGAGAGATCACTGCTACCAACTCATCAAAAACACAATGCAGGTTTTGAGCTTGTTATTGTCCTCTGAGCAATGGTGTTTGCCCTACTACACTGTGAGGCTGGGCTTGTGGAATATTGCCTTTGCTGCAAAGCCAAGCTGTGTGTATATGGCCAGTACACAGTACTTTGAAAACTAAACCACATTAAGCATCTTACCTTTTATAAACAGCAGACAATATCAAATTTAAAATGTACAGTACTGTCATCTTATAGGAAATAATGCTAAAGTAGCAGAACGTAAAGATCACAGCAGTCAGACTTGAATTAGAAAGTTAACACATTTTCTAATTTGATTCATGAGTTGGGTTTAATGCACTACTTCAATATTAATAAAACCATAAAAAATAAAGCAGTGACTTAACACTAATTAATACTTTATAATTATTATTATTATTATTATTGTCCAATAACTGAATACTTAAGCAAATTATTTTAAATGTATCTTGTAGCTTTTCTTCCCTATAGATATATCTATATGCATGTTTCAAATGACCCACAGGTCAGAAATAATACCATATGCATGGCTACCTTTCTAATCTTTCTTACACTTGTTTTACTACAAAACCCCACTATTGTGGGAAGAGATTCATTCTTAAAGGAGCAGTTCATGTACATTTGTATTGTACACTATATAAGGAATTTTCATTACAGAGATATCAACAGAGATCATAAATTGGAATTTTCCCATCAAAAATAAGCAGTGAAACGCACTGAATCACTAAGTAGATAGAATAATGAATTATATACTTGTCTCCAGGTAAGCTGGCAAAGGACAGCAGAGTGCACACTAGATACTTCTTGCAGAATTCCTGTGCAATTAATAAGATGAAAGCAGGAATGCAAACCTCACAATTGAGCTAGGATTTGGGGTTCAGTTTGCCTATACTGGCAAGTATGAAATTAGACACATTAAACAGAAGCTGTTTCCTAAAAGCAAGTGTACTCTAGGAAAATAAGAAAATAAAGGTAAGAGATATTACAGTGAAAATAGATTAGTTTGTGTGAGAAACACTTTTCCTTGGAGAAGAAGTGAAAGGAGAACACACCTTCCCCATGAGAATATGGATAGTAAAGGGAAAGCATCTCACACATTTTACACTTTCTGAAGGGTCAGGAAGAACTGTGCTTTTCCAACTCCTTGCTGGGCCTTTGAGGAATAAAGAGAAAATAACACTGCCACTGATCAGAAAACTGGTGAAAGAAAAACCAGGATAGTGAACAATTCTAACTGACTGAATCCTTGGCTTGTCTCCTTGATTAGTTTTTTTTTTTTAAAGTAGAGAATTTTCTACTCTTGTTATCACATTTCTCTGGCTTCAGGCTGCACTGTCCCTGACACATAATATGACCACTTAGATGTGAAAATGTTGAGAAAAAGGACTGTTATAGAACAAAACTGTGGAAACAGAGATGCTTATTGTCCAAAACTAAGAGTTAACAAAAGGTCTCAATAACTAAAAACATTAAAATTTCTGAACAGGCATGCTGTACATGTTTTTCATTCCAATGCTATTATTTACTTGAGACACCTTTGCACAAGGAAGCAATGACGTCCACAGTATCTCACTCTCTTTCTATAGCAATGCCAGTGGCAACCAGATGGATTAACTCTACCTTTTTCTTGATTCTGAAGTGCCCGACTGAACAATACATTCAGAGACATTCACTTAGATAATAATGGGAGCAGATAAACAGCTCTAAGTAATATTTCAAAGTTTCATGTTAAATTATTCCCATTTATAGTGTGAATATGCTAAAAATTTCATAGATAGGGATTTTAATTAGAGAAGGTACACAGTTTTAGGAGTCCTTGTTAGGTTTTCTGAATTTGTCACATCTAAAAAATATTGTAAATAGCTTTCAAGAAAAGCATTTTCTGAGGTTATTGAAAACTAGGGCTTTAGAATAAAATTTTATCTGTGTAGACTGATTAATCTGTGGATAGAACATGTGAAAAATATAGCAGGGAAAACTACAAAATACAGACACATAAATATGAAATACAAATAAAATAATAAATCATAAAGAATCACTGTGAATTCTTTGTCAAAGTAAAAAGTTTCATTCTCAATTCAGGTGAAGGTCAGACCTGGCTCCTTCAGAGAAACCCATCTGCTCATACAGAGTGTTACTTGGGGTACTATGGAACTTTATTCCACAGCAAGCTCAGAAAGCCCACACTCAGATTTTGGAAAGACTATGTACTTGCTCTATCTAGCAGAGTCTAAGGTCCCTCTGAAAGAAGTGTAGCTCACAGAGAGCAAGACTGGTCTGAAAACTTATCCAGTATGCGGAGGATGAAAAGGAGCGTGACCGAGGGGTTCGCTTCAGAACTGTGCTATGGCTGCAAAACAAAAGCCCCAGTGTAGACATAACCAAAGGCCACCATCTGTAGTTTCTGGCATGCACTGAAGTTTTGATTCACAAGGAAATTCCTATAAAAAAGAGAGGATAACCTCTCTTCACACAAACCGAGTTCGTGAGATGTGTACAATGGCTTTCACGGAGTTCTATCAGTGTCCCCCAGCACTCATACTCAGAGCATTGCTCATAGCTACAGGAAATTAAAAGCTCAAAACACAGTTGATGCTGTCTGACAAGAATGGTGAGCACAAGGACTGACACACTGCATTTGGGTCTAGATTTTAGGTGGAAGGGACAACTTTTTTTTAAAAGCATGATCCTTAAAACCTGATATGAGACTATTTCCTTATAAAATTGTGGACTCATGGAAGTCCTAGATATCTCAGTTAGGGTCTCTGTGTCCAGCTAAGAAAATAACTTAGCTTAAGTTCCGAAATTCTCCTAACATCTAAGGAAAATGCATCTTCTCCTGCCTACCTGTGGAAAAGATTCTACTCTTTCACAACAAGTCTGATAGAAGGAAATAAAAAATATTTGTTTGCTTACTGCGCTCATGAGAGAATCCAGCACACTGACAGCAAATGCAGTTCCACATGCAAAGGGCTGCGTGAGATACAGCTCTGTGTCGGGATCATCATCATCATCTTGGTCCAAGAACTGAACATTTGAATCATTTACTGAAAATAACAATAATAATATTAAGAGAAAATCAAAAGGTGCGTCTGGGGTCACCAGCATGTGACCTTACACATCACACAGTCAAAGAAAAAGAAACGGCATATGTCTGGAAACACAGACTTGTGTCTTTGACGTCACTGGAAATGAAATCAAGATGGATGTGAAAATGTGCATTTAAAAATCTGTTGCTCATTATCCTGCTCCTAAGAGGTGACACTCTTGTTCTTGCCAGGTTCCTATCTCTCTCCTGTAAAGCAGCTTCGTGGCACCAGTTGCCTGTGCTCAAAATGAGATACATTATGCTCTTGCATATTGAGACAATCTTGGTGTCTTGGTGGGGTACAGTGAAATGTTATCACAAGATACAAAGTTAGAACCCCATTGAAAAATAAAAGTGTCAATAAAACTCTGATATAGCCCACAGGCATCTGTTAGATGTGCTGCAGTGATTCTTACTGTAGTGGTGTTAATGCACTTACAGCTCAAAAGAGGATAAACTGTCCCTTTAACATGCATCTATCTGAATGAATGAGCAGCTATTCTCTTGCAGCACTGCCTTTTGTTCAAATATTTGTCTCTATAACTTCACTGTCTCAGCCACGAATTCTACATTAGCCAGTGTGAAAAAGAATCTACATCAGGCAGTTTTAGAGAAAAGCTCAAATAAAGTAGTATTTGTCATTTTGACTTTCTCTGGCATTTCATTGTCACAGTTAAGCTCTCTGCCTCCAACTCGTTCCAACTAAAAATAGTTGTTTCCTTGAGATCAGTGTATCAAGTGGATCATATTTCATGAAATATTTCATTTCCATATTAGTCTCCCTCAGGCATGAAAGCACAGACTGCTTAGCTATGCCATTGAAATACCCTTCAACTTAGTAAATGACAAATTAATTTCAGTTCCCATGCAAGAAAGGGAAATTAAAAACTTTTTGAGCATTTGAAACTCCACACACTGACTATATCTGTATTCCCCATGTGAATACATCTCCTGAGCCAACCCAGCAAACCTTGAAAATAACATGAGAACTGCTGTTAACTTGATCAGATTTCAGCTCTTGACTTTTTAAGTCAGAAATTCTTCTGCCTGCTATTCTGATCTTCCTTCTCATACAGTTTCAATCCTTTCTATACAGTTTTCTTGTACATCCACTCCTTTTCCAAACTGTGTACACTACTGTGCTTGCTATGTTTAGCTTACAAAGCATGAATTACTGCAGATAAAGCCTCATGATAGCTGTCTCAATGAGATGAGGATAGAATTTAAAATTCTTGCCTTTGCACTCCCTGATGTAATTGTTAAAATATAACACCTTAGTACTATATTACGAGAAATGTTCTGCCTTGGGAATCAGAAGACTTTCATCCAAGAAAACACCAGTATCCACAATACTTCTTTCTTTAGTACAATACCTATCAGTTTAATCTCCAGATTCCTAAGTGATATATTATTTGAAAGCCTGCTGTATCATTTCAAAATATACTTTTTGAACAGCTTGCACCTCACTTTAATTTTCTAGTTGAGAGTAGGCACTATTGACAGCAGAATTATTTTTCCACTTCCATCTGGCAGGTTAACACCTGACTTAGACACCGTGCTAGCCACGCGTGGGGTCAGCTCCTGAGGTACTAAAAATCTATTGTGATTCTGCAAGTGTGTGTTTATCCTCAGTATCTTTATCTTCCTGATGCAAGTTAGCACACTGGGGTTTGTGGGCCAGGAGAGCTGGGTTCGAACGCTGGTGCACTGCCACAGGGAAAAGCTCATCAAACGCTGCTCCAAAGGCCGGTGAGAGCACTCTGTGTTGACAGGGAACCACGCCGAGGCTTGGCTGCTTCTCTACAGCTTCAAAACCTGAGCTTCTGAGAAAAAGCCTACTCTACAAAATAAACAAACAAACAAAAAATAGCTTGAGGGAAAGTATGATGCTTGGGGTTTTTCTGGTGTCTCTTACTTCTTCTTGGACTTCCTGTGAAAAGCTGCTAAGGCATGTCCACCAAATTGACAACACGCTGAAGTAACAAAAAAGAAAGAGAAAGAAGAGAGAAAAGGAGAGAAAAATTGGTGTTGGAGAGTGAGGGCCAGGGAGGTGGGGACTCAGGCCAAAGAAAATGAATAGGTGAGGAAGTGCTATGAAAACAGCCGGCAGGTCAGACGAGTGTGATCAAAGGTTTACTGATGCTGCGTGAAAAAAAAATCATTAAGAAAGACCAGAACAAGACAGTCAATTTCAACCAGAACCACAAATAAAACACATTCAAAGCAGTGCCATGAGGGTAGCCCCTCTGATACAGCCAGATAAATAAAGGAAAAGCTGATGACAGCAAGAACAACAACAACAGAAAATAAGACAGTGATGTGAAGGAAAAAGGCACTTCTTACCCAGTTCAGTTATCATTAGAATGTGGGTTCCACTGTTTTTTTCCTGACTGATTGAAACCAAAGGCAGAAGTTTGCCAGGCTTAGCTAGTAAGTAAAGTATTTAGGGGGAAAAGAAAGTACAGAAAGAGAATAAAGTAAGGGAAAAAGACAGGTAAGGCTCTAAAAAATAAAACTGAAAAAGAAAACAGAAGGACAAAGGACCACAAATCAAGTTTGTATTTGCCATGAAAAAAACAGAACAGCTTCTGCACTTCACATCACACCACTTGACAACATAAATACCCACAGCTAGAGTGGAAATCAGAGTCTAGTTACCTACCATCATCGTATTCTCAGGAGTGAAATATCTCATACTATTATACAGAGTTTGGTTACACATGATTAAACAGTTTTGGACCATGAAAAAATAAACAAATGGCCTCTTACAATTGATTAAATGCACAGGAAATATCTGCTTATACTTACTCTGGCCTTTTTCCTTTTCTAACCTTAGCCCAAAGACCTCTGCTTGTTTGTTACACTATGCAAAAAGCATCTTGTCTGATAGAATATTTATTTAAGAAAATGGAGAAAACCCAAAGGAGGGAAATACATTTCAGTTATTCAAATAAAGTGAACCAACTGTTACTAAACTTCCTTTAGAGACAGTAACTCAAAACAGTTATCAGAAGAGAAAACATAACAGTGTAAGATACAATATGGGTAATTTTTCTGTATCTGCATAAAAAAGAAAGTGGGGGGAAAGACATGGGAATGTACATGGAAGGATAAATGCCAGCTTTTCTTACCTAGCTCTGTTATAATAGGGATGTTGGCTCCTGTTGTAATGGAGGGTTGACGTAAAAGGCCGTGGACTGGACTGTTGTCTGGAGACGTCCTATCCATCCCAGGGGGTGTAAAGCCTAAAAGGAAAAGAAAGAAAAGAAGAGAGAAAAATTAAGGAAGTTTACAGATGACAAACTACATTTAAAAAAAAAAATCCCAAAGCAAACAAATTTCCTTAAGCAGCAATTAAGATTTTAAAGAGTACTTTTGTAAATGATAGTACAACTATGAGGAAGAAACTGCTTCCATTAACCAAGGTAAGACTTGATCAGAAATCAAGATTTAAAACTAACCAGTTTTTTCTAACTAGTTTTTTTTCCAAGACCACTACCATCCACACATGGTAGGGTTTTTGTAATTTCCATGTGTATTATTTATAATATGGACTTCTATGAGGATTACAATTGCAGGAATACTGGTATAGAAGGATCCATTCTAAAAGACAAAAAGGATAGAATGAAAGGAAAAAGACACCATTTTTCAAATGGTATGTGAGAGGATTGCTTGAAAAGAACTGGAAAGAGTGACAATTTGAAGGAAACAAAGGTGAGAGAAGAAACACATTGGATAGCACTCACAGGAAAAACAAAATCTGGAGACCATTCACCTTTAAAAAAGACTGTTTTCAACCAGATTCTCTATAGTTTGACATGGAGCTCTTGACATTGAGCATTTTTTATCTTTTTTTTCTTTAAACAAAAAATACCCAGGCAAAATCTTTTGGAGTTTCATTGTAAGTACTGAAAAATAGATAGACAAAGGCCCATGCAAGAGCAGGACTGGAAATTCACCACTGAGACTAATGCATTCCATCTCCCTTGTCCAGTAAAGCTATAGTAAACACGAGAATGCTCATTTATTGTCATTGTAAAAATGATGGTGAAGCTAGAAAGTGACTTTATGGTTTCATATAGACCAATATCAAGGCAGCATTTTTAGACAAGTATTTGTCTGCTAGGAATAAAATTGAGCCAAGCTTACTTTAAACCACACTTTTAAAAAAAAGACATCCCTTTTTTTCTTTTTATTTGCAATATTATTCCCAAGTCCTTTGAGAGCTTCACACCTGACATCCAGGAACAGACTTTTGGTCCTTTGTTACTAGTTCTGAATTCTCCACAAACTTATGCTCAACTAATCACAGACAAATTAATTTCTGACTTAAATTCACTATCTTCTTGCAGTGTGGAAACTGCTTTGCTCCATTAAATCCATTGATACAGTCACTTGTTACTGAATTGAGGAGAAGATAACATATTATCTACCTTACCTTTCTTCAATTTGGGGACCAATTTACGAGCCAGGGAATCTCTAAACTAAATTGTAGTTGTTAGCATATCATACTGATTTTATATTGTCTTAAGAGTTCTTTTCCAGTGGTAATTACATCACTCTTAAACTGCCCCTAAACTACAAGGACCACCAGATCTGGGCTTCTTGATTTAATGGGGTTTTATTACCAGTATACTCTCTATGTGAGACAGACAAAATATAGGGGTAGATGATCGGAAAGAGAAAATTAAATCCCAGTGCAACATGGTGATTGTGCAGACACAATAGCTTAAAAAGGGAGTGAAAAGTCTGTGAAAAAATTCCTCAGGAGAGAAGAAGTGGATATGATATTCTCAACAGGCTTGCAAGACAAAAACATTGTCATAGAGAAACCTAAGTCAGTAAAGCAGTTTTATATATTACCAGTGGATAGAAAATCTTTAGAAAGAGTATTTTTTAGAGGCAATGGGAAATGTTAACAGCCAGTCATGTAATAGCACCTGTTGTGCTAAACTCAAGAAGACCAGCTTGGTGACAGAGATTTGCAGTCCCAGCCAGTTTTGGTTTCCAGATGTTTCCTTGTATCTGGCACTATGACTGGAAGCTGATTTGGCTCTCTGAATGTTACCTCTTCATGGCAGAGCCTGAGATTCCTCAGGCTCACCAAGTGAGTCAGACAGAGGTCCTTTAGTCACCACCTCTTACGTTACAGGTAACACTGACATTCTCACAACAACAGAAAAATTAAAGTGAGACTCCAAAGGGAGGAAAGACTATGTGAGGACAGGTGGATGTTAGTGGGACACTTCATTCTGCAGCAGGATCCTGTATTTTAAGGTTTGTATTCTGTTATGGAATGCATTCTTTTAGGACATGCAAGATATGGCCTTTGTCACATTAAAAATAGCTCAGACAGCTGCAGATTCCCTGAGCAGTTAAGTTGGCAGGCCCAGTTGGATCCCCTGCTAGATTACAAGTCAAAATAGCAATAGCAAGACTTTTCATGCTCACTTATCCAAGAGTAAATAAAACTAATATTGTTCTCATGAACTCTAGGAATTGTACTGCTGGGAGTATCCCTAGAGGCTCTGCTTCTCCCTTTTTTCCTGAAGCCTTCCTCCCCCCATCTCAGGACACACCTCCTAAACCACCTTCTAGTGAATCAGGCCCTTCAGATGGTAGGAGCACAGCAGTATTTCCCTACCAGTTAAAAACAAATTGAAAGAAGTTAGTGTAACTCATCTAAATGTGCAAGTTCTTCTTGCCTCCCCTTCACTGCAAGGTGCACATACACAGACATGCACACTCTCCATCGAAGGCCATTTGTAGCCACCTCTCTAACCCTTAGAATATTTGTCTTCCTGGGATGGTGTCAGAAGATTGAAGCAAATGTGGCATTTTTGTTAGACACAGACTGTCAGAAGCTCTGTAATTGCACACTGCACACACAGTGCATTCAGTCTGAAATGCAGGAGGCATGTTAAAGGGATTGTGTTTTCTCCTTGAATGAAAAATAGACTCACACCTTAATATTTTTCATCCTATTGTCTTGAAAGATGTGAGAAGTATCTGATAATTTAATTTCCTTGCTTGTACTTAATTCAGACACTTCTAGAATTTTACTTTTAAGAAATATAAAAATCTTAGAGTATTTTTAGGAAAAGCAAGACTGGTGTATTTGGGGATTTTGTGTGCTTATGTTTGGAGTCACAAGCCATCAAACACCTTCAAGACACATTCCTGCTCCGAAATCATAAACTAATTTCCATACACAGGCTGTCTATTTTTTCCTCCAGAAGAGAAAGCCAAAAAAAAAAAAAAAAAAGTGCAGGAAACTAACCTGCTTTATCAGAACTTTCATTTAAAGGCATGAAAAACTACAACTGACAGCTGTGCAGATTCAGTGAATGTGACATTTTTGAATTTCTTCAACTTGACAAGTAAACACCTTAAATCGGTAATGCTATATGCATAATACATGACCTGTATTTTGACATCCATCATCAAATGCTGACTTGAGAAAATACAGGTTTGTACGTCAAGGAATAGCACCCATAAAGCAGGGAGAAATTCAGGTCACAGGGTATTAGAAAACTCTATTTCATTACAGAAGCTGAAACAAGCTAAGGCATCAGATTTAAGATCCATTTTCAGCTGTGAAAAGATTCAATTCCTCTGCACAGAGCATTCATTTAGAAATGACATGCTTTCCTCACAGCCTCTTTTCATTTTCCTTTTCATATTCCATTTTCTCCTTCAGTCCCCAAACCTTGTTCCATTAATGCTCATAAAAATCGTAAAACAGGGCAAACACAGTATCTCCTTGTTCCACAAACAACTGAGGGAACTCTGGCTACAATTGCTTAACAGGAGCAACCTCTACAGTAAAACTCACATGCCTATGCAAGTCTGAGCACAGCGCCTGTGGAAGGAAACGCATTGACAGTGGGGGGACTTCTGGAGAAGGGAATTCTCTCTGCCAACAATTAGGAGGTAAAGCAAAATCCTATCAGTCCCAGAAGTCACTGCATCTGCTACTAAACTGCTTTACTGGGTAAATGGTTGACTTTGCATCACTTGAATTTTGCTTTTTTGTGGCTTGTTTTTGTTTTTCTCACTTATTAAACTGGCTTTACCTCAGGCCATGAGCTTTTTTCTCACTGTGGGACTTCATTGTCAGTCACAGACAACCCATCACCATTGGCTATAGTGATAATCACTACAACATAGACTTACAGAATCATTTAGGCTCGAAGTGACTTTTAAAATCAAGTCCAACCACTAACCCAGCACTACCAAGTCCACCACTAAACCATGTCACTAAGTGTCACATCTAAATATCTCCTAAATACCTCCAGTGCTGGTGACTCCAACACTTCCCTGGACAGCCTTTTCCAGTGCTTGACAACCCTTTTAGTGAAGAATTTTTCACTGATATCCAGTCTAAACCTCCCTTGCAACGTCTTGAGGCCATTTCCTTTTGTTCTTCCACTTGTTACCAGGAAGAAGAGACCAACTCCCAGCTCACTATAACCTCCTTTCAGGGAGTTGGAGAGAGCAGTAAGGTCTCCCTTATGAAACTGAGGAAGCTCCAATAGGAGGCAGCCCATCCCTGTCTGTCTCTGGAAACAAGATGCTGCCAAGCAGTGGATTAAGGATATCACAGCTCTGAGAGAAACACAGGTTTTGGGCTCCTGACATGCTCCAAATCAGTGAGGCTGGCAGCCAGCAGTCACTGCTTCCTTCCTGGCAGCACCCTCCTTCTCTGAGAGGCAGGAACTCCCATGCCCTAACTCAGCCACCTGCACTGGAGGAGTCTGAGCCTCCTGCAGTTCTCTGCAGAAAGCTGATTGTTCAACATATTGATTCTGAGCAAAGAGCATTTTCCAGCTCCCTCTAAGATACTACTGCTCACAGAAGTAACTAAAAAACAACCAATCGCATCAGAAGCAAAACTCTAGGTCTTAAAGACGTTCTCACCTTTGTGGAAAGAGAACACAGGGGAAACTTCACCCCTAACAGGAGGCAAGCTCTTTTTACCAGGGGATGCAGGAGCTCCCCTGCTCTGAGCTCAGTATGGCCAAGTGGCTATAAAACCCACTGTTCCTTACAAAACACCACCCACAAAGGCTGAGCAGCACTGGGCTCGTGAGCTCTGTGCCTCTTGAGCCGGGCTGATCTGTGGTCCTCCCAGGAAGGCACTAACTGTGTCTCGGCAGTAACTTGCAGGTATTCTGAGATCCACAGTGCAATTAAGCTCAAAATTAAGGAATGCTGGCATGGCTAAACCTGCCTTCTTTCCAGTGAAAGCACCACCAATTTTGCTTTTATATGTGAGCAACTGGCCTGATGGCCAAAAGGTCTGCTGACTGTGCTGGCCATAAACCACTAATTTTTGTTTCTTTGCAGGTCACTTGACTGAGTAATGTCCCACAAAATGCAGGAAAGTTTGCTCTTCATAGCAGTAAATATATTCTTAAAGTTTGCTGAGGGGACCAAAAAGGTTCACTAGAGTTTTAATGTAGAGGGAAATTTGTCTTGTGGATGTGAACTATTTCTGTTCCACTGACTCCACCAAGACCCAGATGGGCATACTCTCAAGAAAGGATTTTTATGCTACATTTATAAGGTATCTTCTGTTCTTAAGGATCATAATGGATCCTTTATGATTCTCTTCCCCTTTTTCTTTACCTCCCTTCCTTTTCAAAGACATACATTTTACTGAACTGGAACTCTGTGCAGGCAGAAGGCACTATCCCAAACTGAAAATCCACTTGGCAGACCTAAAGGTAGTGGCCTTGTTATTAAAGCAGCTTGTAAATTGATAGTGCCCTTTAAATAATGCTATTTTAGGGAAAGATGTCATGGCATTCACCATGTATGGGTGATATATGGACTGAAGTCCTCAAATATAATTTAAAAAGCATATATACATTCAGCTACCACTGGTTCACCTAAGGAATATGAGACAACAATAATATTTTGAGCCTATATGAATAACACATAAGTGGTGAACTGCCAAACACGCCCCCGACAAGTTATCATGCAGAAATATGGGCCAAGTATTTTCATTAAGTAGAGACAGCCAAAAAGAAATAATTCTCAAAAAGGACCTCACAGTTGTATCCCTTTGCTACTGTTTGCTGACAATGTCATTAATATTCCTGTGAATTCAACTGAAGGATAGACTATACCTGTTATTCTCCAAAGTACAGCCCTTGGGTATACCTGGAAAGTTCAGCAGCAGTCATGCAGCTAAAGAGCTGCCGACATTCATGGGAATCTGTTACAGCCATTCAATTTAGAAACAATTCTAGCTTCGGTGTCTCATGGGGTCTGAGACAAAGAGCTGTAGTTTGGCCTGAGAACCTGGAAATTCTAAATTCTGGCTTCAGTTCTTACTTTTACTGCGATTTGTGCTGAAGATCTAATGACCTCTTGGAGATTATCGCTAAAGATCTGGAAAAGGAGAGGAATGTGGGAGACCAGATGTGACTACAGAAGCTCTCAGCTCGCTGAGAGAGAGAGAGAGAGAGAGAGAGAGAGAGAGAACATCTTCAGGGGTGCTCCAAGGCCAAACATAGGCCAAGGTAAATCTACAGAGTGGAGGCTGAAGAAGGACATCTTTCTCAACTTTAGCAACCCTCCAGTGCTTTGGGATTGGAACAACACCTGAGCTTTGAACTCTGAGAGACAATAACACAGAGAACCAGCTGCCACTTTCCTGCCAAGAAAGTGCTCTTCTCTAATGTCCCTTAGTTCACTTTCTGCCGAATTACAGAAACCTACAGCGAAAATGTCCAAATCAAAGCTCTAATGGAAGCACAGGGCAGTGGGATCAATGCTAGTTTCTGCTCCCCAAAGTGTGAGATCCATTCCTGGATGAGTTAGTGGCCCCGTGTGCTGAGAGTGTGAATGATTTATAGGTCTGCTGGTTCTTCAGCTGCTCTAACAAGGTAGGATTAAGCTGTAAAAACAAAGATTAAGAGAAGGATTGGAGTTTCAACATCTTGAGGTCTAGCATTGAATCACACCACATTGATTCCATTTCAATTGTGAACAGCAAAATATATTTGAAAAGCATAACATTTTAAGCCTAGGGCAAAATCATGTATAACACAGAGGGGTTTGTTCACAGGTACTTATATAAATCTCTTCCCTGTTTAAGTGCTATTTTGAGTTTCACTATCATACACACCCCAAAAAATGAAGTTCACATGAAACTGCCTAGTTGTTTTGTTGTTGGCTTTGTAGGATTTTTTTTTTTTCCTTCACAGAATCTTATGTGGTAACTACCCAAACCCTAACTCTGCAAAGGTTCACCACAAGCTTACACAAGCTTACCAAAACTACCAAAACAAATGTGTTTTCTTTACTAATTCTTTTCAGAGCACAAAATTATTGTTCACTTCTTGCTATTTTTCTCCCTTTAAGTAAGATAATGCGTAGTTACAAGCTGTAGCACTTCCCTCAAGTCTGCCATAATGGAAACTCTATTTCACTATACAGTAAACAAAATTAAATTTTGCTTTTTAGCTACTTTCTTTACAAACTGTATTTTTTTAATTGTTCCTACTCTCTATTTACCATTTAATAGTTTTCTACACTAGGTGCTTCTAAGGCACGAAGTTGGTAGCATCTAACTGTAGCACAGGTTTGCAGCTAAAATGATTTAGCATATAACAATGCCAAACTCCTTTTTAATCATTAATCAACCCTGCATATTTAGACCTCAGGCAAAAATAAATATGCTGAATAAAAATTATCAAATAAATTAAGCTATATTACCAAGTTTAAAGAGACAGGTATTCCATAACTAGAAATAAAATTGAAAACTCACCATTAAAAATGATATATAGGTACGGTGGATGAGACTTGACATTATGTCATTATATCAAAAAAAGTAAATTTTTCCTTAGTGTAAAAGGAAGAGCAAAGCCAGATATCATAGCAAGTAATCAATTAAAATACTTGAAAAATAAAAGTAACAGTGTTGTCCAACATCTGATTGGCAACTACTGAAACATAAATTAAACAAATTTCCCATTGCTACTTATGGGAAAATTATGCAGATTAGAATTTGATTAGGTTTATATCATGAGACTCAATTTGGACTTCTAATCTATTAAGCTCCAATAAATGAGGCATCTGAATAGCTCCCCTGAGCAGCAACAGTAATAAAGACACCAGTCATTTTTTTTGAATATGTATTCTGACAATTTCTTTAGCAGACAAGTCCACATCTTTAAGTACAATTACTTTGTAACTTCTACAAATAATTCAGGTGTTTGCAGTGAGGAAATGGATACATATAAAATGTTTAAACAGACATTTTATGATAATCAACATCTGTCACTCAGTTCTAGCAATATTGTTTTTCCATCAACTTGGACGTACGGTCGACTTCATGGTCTGTGTGGGCTCAATAGTGCCAGCACACTTGCAAATTACTCAAGCTGGAACTGAGCTGGAAACCTATGGCAAAATGTCATTAATTTCTCTACAGGCTAGGTCAAAACTAAAATCCCACATTCAAGCCTGTCTTGGGGATCAAAGATTGAACTGTGAAGGCTAAAGCCCCATTTCATCAAACAAATCTGAACTAAATTCCCAGAGCTGAACTTTGGGACAGGTTGGATTCACATCAAGACCACCTCTAATTTATCTGGCAGGTATGCTTCATAGCCCTCCTGCACATTTCCTGCAGTCAAATCTATTTGCAAGTATACAAAAGCTCCTCTCCTATATTACTCTATATTATAAAATGCAACTCCGCAGAGCCTGCTGACTAGAGAGTACATTGTGCACATCCTGTCCTGCCAGATTTCACCAAATCCTAGAGAAGCTTTTAGTGTACAGGTTGTCTTATGTACATAGTCAAGTGCCAGTAGGCAGGTGACTAAAGAAAAAAAAAGTATTTTAAAAATGTCAGGGCTTTATTAAATGCTCATAGTGAAGGAACATGGATACTGTGTTCATGTGTGAGTTTATTTTCTTTAAAAGAAGCTTTAACATGGAATTTAATTCTGGCACTCAAATTTTTAGCATGCCACTACAAATGTTTTAGGCAAGCCAAAATTTTACCAGAACTCCAAATTGAATGTCATAAATACGGAAAAAAAAATTGTGAATTTTGAATGAATTTGTAGTTCAAGTACTGCCTTCTGTAGCACACAGCTTCAGAGCAGCATGTCTGTTAAAGACATCTTTGTATGTATCATGTGTGAAAATGAGTATCAGGTTGATTTTAACCATACCAGTCTATATAACACTAACTCAACCAATTTTCCCTTGGAAAGCCCAATAAATCACACAACTGTTTCTTTCTACTTTTTCTGTTTTTTTCACCATTTAAAAAACCTAAATACAAACTGCACAGTTGTGGAATCAGAAGGAATCTGAAGCAGCTCTCTAATTGAGTATTCTTGAATGATGTACCAGCATCAATATATTAGCTACTGATAATACCAAGGTTATGTAAGCAAAACTGCCTGAAGATCAGCGGAGATACCATTGGTATTACTGGGTTCGCCCAATCTGTAAAGTGTGGGAACCTCTGCTTCAGACAGAATCACAAATTCAGAGAGCAGCTTATGCCTCTGATGGCCATACCCAAAGCATGCAGTCGTCAGTGTAAATAAAGAGGTAATTTGCTGAAATATATCAAGAAAAAAGGAAAGGTATTCAGAAAACCAGTGAGGTAAAGTCTGCTCTTAAGATGAAATTCCATTGCTAAGTCTGCACTGTTTTGGCTCACTGTCTTTCTCCTCTTACAAACATTAATCTTAAAAAGAAAATGAACTCCTTATCATGACAGAATGAGTCATTATTTTATCAGAGTTTATTTCTAAAATCTATAAGCATTTTCCTTACCTCTGACAGCTCAAGTGTCTTTTTATATTTAAAGAAGTATCAGCAGATGTGTCTCTATACCAGCTCGTTATTTATTTTATTTATATGGGATCCAAAACCCTTTACACTAGCAAACAAACTGGTAAAGACAAGGATAACAGTAAAATGTAATGGGGTATTCTTTAAGTAGTGAAAATTAAATGGCAATCATAAAATGTATACTACAGTATCCAGTCACAGTACAGACATCCTGAAAACTTCCAGCAGTTTTTTTGTGGGGTTTTGTTCATTTTGGTTTGTTTTGTTGTAGTTTTTTGGTTTTCAGTATTGACTACTTATTATCATACATGCATCTAAATACTACTTTAACCTCTACAAACACCTAATACATTAACTTTCCTATCTATTATTGGTTAGTGGAGAGTTAATTGGGTCGATTAAAAATAAAATGTTCTCTTCTTTGTTTTGACTTCATTAGTAGCAATATCAGTGGAAATAGCTTTCTTTTCAATTAGGCATTTTGAATATTTCTGAGAGATGTTGGTCTATTTATTATTATTTGATAGGATTCTGAGAATATTCAAGTTGCAATGCGGACTTTTGTTGCTACTGAGGTAATTTAGTGCAAGGATCTCCGCAGCCCTGGGAGACCCCACAATGTACAGAAAAGTCCAGGTTTCCAGCTCGTGCTGCTGAAGGAGTCTGGAGTCGTTTATTCATGTTCTCAAGGCAGTTTATCAGTTCCTTATCAAAAGTAGATTTCTCTGCCCTGCCAGGGTTGACACAGAACACGTCCAGAGACACACTGTGCCCACCCCAGGTGAGCTGTAATCTTTTATATTAATAATTACGTATTTAATGTTTATCATTAATTACCAATCTATGCCCCTCACATCACCATGTCCAGATCTGTGTCAAACCAGTCCAAAAGTACCAGCATCACCAAGAAGATGGAGGTTATGAANGTTTAAGAAGCGGTGATTTAAGAAGTGGCCAATCTAAAATATAAATATGCAGATAAACTGTAAAGACTGATTTACATGTGACACAGTGAGCAAGCTGCCATAAAAAAAAGATCTAGACACAGTCCAAATTTTTAGAAGCACTCTGTCTATATAATTCAGTCTATGTCTTCCACTGAAAATGGAAGATATGTCCAGACAAATGAGTTTGCATTGCCACTAAAGAACTGGAGATTTAATTAAAAGTTACAATAGAAATAATTTGCAAATTATTGAGGATTCACAACAGATATACACAGTTTCTAAAATACACCGCTGAATATGTTAAACAAATTGCCAAGCACCTGCTCTGAATTTGATTTTCTTTACGGCATAAACTATTTTGGAGCAAGCTCACACTTGTGGCTAATGGCTTAATAATGTAACTATAGGGTTGTCAGTCCTATTTATCTGTCCCAAAACAAATAAGAAACATTTTCTCGGGCCCCACACAACACTGCCTGATTTCAGCCTCTTGTTCCTTCTTTTCAGAGTTGTTTTAAAAATGTCTGCCTGTCTTTGCCCTCACTTGGAGATGCATTGCTAAGTCACAGAACAAGCAGACCGGTAGGAACTGAGGAAACCCTACGTGGCCATCCAATCATACCATAAGCCTATCTATGCATTTAAGAAAAAACGATGTCAAACTTACAGAAAATATATATGCTCTTAACACTGTAGGGATACCACTAATCATGCTCCTAAATTAGTATTTAGAGAGTTTGACAATTAAAGTTGAATAGAAAATTTAAGCAGGCAACCAAACTTCAAGTCAACGTGAAAGGTGGAATCTCTATTATACTTCCACAGGATCGACTTCAAAGTTCTAAGGAAAGTTTCCAAAAGATCACATATTGCTATGACATAACAGACATTTTGTAAGATCTTAATCTTGTCTCTAAATAAGCCACTACGAAAATTCCCATTAGTCATAAACTTATTTGGGTGTGTTGAATAGCAGTAAATTACAAGAACTAGCTCAGAACTTTCTTCAACAAAAAAATCCTACCATACCATTTACAAAATTAATAATTTACTTTTTCAGCTCTGGTTTGTTCAGATGCTAAAAAGCTGCAAAAATACATTAGTAGTACAGCAGTACTGACTCTCCAACAAAGGCTGTGCCTCAAGTCAGCCTGTATATCCCAATCTGCAGATGCTGAAAGAACTATCATGTTCTTGATAACCACAAGCTAATAAGCTTTTAGAAAATGCCTATTATGGAAAGTCTGGGATGTCTCATATTTAATCATGTCAAACTTAAATCAACAGGACTGTTGTGAAAAGAGAATGCCAAGAATTTTATAAATTTTATCTAAAGCTATCAAAGTTCTGCAAATCATTAGCAGGTGATAGATTGTGCTTTCCTGCTTTGGAGATCACAGACTAGAATTTAACCGGAAAGAACAAAAATCTAGCTTTCTCCTGTAATTCTATTGGACTGGTAAAGTCTGCTAGATACTGATGCTTTGTATCTTCCACAGTACAGCAAAACCAGTGACATTGATCTCTGGAAAAACCCCATCACCTTTATGAATATAAATAACCATTTATTAAGCAAACAATACGTAGTGAAGCAAAGAAAGACACCAGAATTACGCTCATGAGGCTGCTTGCTGTGGTACATTACTTTCAAACTATCTTGTATGCCTGCAATATATTATCTATATGTTCAATTTTCTTGAAGTTATCTTCATAATCAAGATGCTATCACAAGTATCGTGGGCACTGGAACTATTTTTAATTTTCATTTAAAGAGCAATTAAAGAAAGACAATGGATACACAAGATAATAAAGTAAGTGATTAGCAGCATGCAAATGACATAGGCTTAATGATAATGCCCTGTTCTATTCTCCAAAGGGCCTGTTGAGAGAAACCTTTCCTACATGTGGTTGTGCAGCTAATGTGCCTCAGCCTACAATTACAACATTGCTGACACCATTAACCACTGAAACAACATCACTTCATGAAATCCTTGTTGTCTCATTAAAATGCAAAGGGTCAGGTAATTTACCAGCATTGTGTGTCTACCCTTGTTGTGGGTAATAAGCAAGCATTACCCAGCATGGACTCCTACTGGGAAATAGTTAAACTGTGAAATATTAAAAAGAATTTTTTTATGTTTGATGGGGATTTGAAAGATTTAGAATTATAACCTCAACATACCTTTGTATTCAAAGCCATTAAACACAGACCTTTTACACATTTAATCTCATAAGTTTTTTATGGCTGGTTATTTTTGAAAATTAACTTAAAATTTTAAAAATGTTCCTTAGCATAATTCGATGTAGATATGTATCTTCTTATGCAATTAAGAACTTTCAGAAAAGACACAGAGGGAGATGCAAAACACCTTACAGTTTCTTAAAGACTTACATATGGTTTCTTAAAAATCATGGGTTTTTTAAAGTTAAAACACAGATTGGTGCAGTACATTCTAATACTCATGTTCCCTTTTGTCTTGCTAATTGCAGCCTCATATTTAAGGGAACCTTGATATCATTCACTATCAGCTCACATCTTATCAGGGAGCAGAATGGTCTCTTATTCTTTAAATGGAATTTTTGGAACATAAAACACATTCCAATAAAAGTGAACAGAAAATTATGAATTCATTAAACTACTTTGGTATCTTGTGCTATATATAATATTTATATTCCAACTACTGTAAAATATGCTTTAATATCTTTAGGCAACTTTAAGGACTTAAATATTTATAAAATGGCTAAAGATAAAGTATAGCTCTCTTATTCCTACATACAGATGATGTAAGGCATGCAATCAAAGACAATAACACTTTCAACCCATTTGTCATCTTAAAGGAGCCTTTCAACTTCCGATCCCTTGTGTGCAATCTACATAAGAGTTGTTGCCTACATAGGCAACTCCAGAGGAGTTTGCTCCTTAAAAACTACCAAGAGTGCTATACTTCACATAAAACAGGGTTTTCTGAAAATGGAGACAAAACTATAAATTTGCAGGGAAAACAGCTCCAAGTGGGGCTTCAAAATACTGCTGTATTTATCTCTGGGACATCTGGGAACAGGAAGCATTTTGATTTAATATTTCATAACATAGAGGCAATTGCTTCCTTGCCTGGTGTATAATTAATGCTCATAAAAAGATTGCGTTTTTTCTATTCCTCAGCATCAAAAATGCACAAAATAGTACACCTTCATAATAGGGGGTTTGCTTTCGAGATGTTGAACAGCAAATAGTAATAAAAACGAGTTACCATAAATTTATAAGAGTTTTGGGATGGTTAAATATAGTTTAAGTGTGAGATCACATACTTGATGTACTGTATTATCTACCTCCTTCATCCTGTTTTATTTTTCTCTGGCTGAAGCAGAAGATCTCTTAAAGCAGAAGAGGAAGAAGCAATTGTAAAAACTTAAAGGTATATGGGCTAGGACCTTACAGCATTTCTCAAATACACAGAAATTGTGTCAAAGGAATGTGTCTCTCCAGCCATTCATCCAACACATTTTCAGTGTTTTATAAGCAATAGAATTGAAATCCCTCTCTTAATAGTTTTTCTATCTTTCTGGAAAAACTTTGAGAGAGGTTGGAAACTACTTCATGTGTGTAATTCCAGTAGGCAACATTGCTGTCCAGCTGCAAAGAAAGGTACCAAAAAATATGAAGGATGCTGCATGGGATCCTTCCTGTCAAGGGTTGTGAAGACTGGAAGTCTAGCGAGGTCCTAATAGAGCTGGTTTCTACCGCACAGGATAAAAGTTAAGTGAAAAGCCTCTCTCCCACCCAGTCTCTTTAGTTTGTTTAAGTCCAAATCTTGCAAAGACCTGCACATAATCTAACTTTACACAGGTGGACAGTTTCATTGAAGTCAGAGAGATTTATTAACCTGTATAACATTGAGCACATAAGTTTTGGAACAAGCAAGGCATCAGATTATAAACTTGCCAGGGCAAAGGCCATATTTTATTCTTGTATATATCAGGACTATGACAACAAGCTCTTAATTCCATCTAGAGCTCCAGTGTGCTACCATAAAATAAATAACAGCTATCAACTGATCCATCTAGTTCAACAGGACAAGAAATTATGTGCATGTTGCAAAAAGGTAATACTGAGTTATTTATCTCAGTGACCTGATCTTCAAAAATTGGACTATTTTTGTGAGTAAATAGTGATACAGGACATGTCTGGCCCTCATCTCATTCTCAGTTATTAACATTACTTAGGAAAGTCAGCCTTTGTTTTGAAAAATGTTAATGAAACCAAACCACAATAAACACTTCAAAATTCAGTTAGCTAAAAAAATAATCACTCAACCAAGTAGAAAATTTTGTTAATTGGATAATTATTATTTTTGCAACAACTGATGCTAGCAAAAACACAAGGAATGTTTAGAACCCAGTATAAAAACATCCTTAATCAGTAGTTAATTTCTACATGAAACTATCAATCCTGCAAACCAATAATCCTGATGTCAATGCAAAAAACAATTTTTGGAAAGGTGACAGGTTGGATTGATATTGTCTTAGAGAATATCTTTCAGAACGTCTGTGTGAACTGGGTACTTATGAGATAGCTTTAAGTATAACAAGTATTCTGCAGTCTAAAAGACAGTGATATACAAAGGCACACAGGAGTCTGTTGAAAAGAATACAGCTAATGTCATAGCTCACTATGACACTTCTAAAAACTACCCCAAATCATTCACTTTCTGCCAGCAATATTAATTAATTTATTTTTATTATTAGATCTACATTTAACATTCTACATCTACTTATAAGCTGTTGCATTGTAGCACCTCCTACAGGCAGAGTGCCCAGAGCGGGAGGAGGTGTGGAGCTGTCTTTGTTCCCCATGGGGGGTTGGGGAGCCCAGGCATTCTTTCCCAATTTGGAAATGTTCTGAACCAGGACACTTCATTGGACCCCCTGGACATCACCCCACCCCTGGAGCTAAATGGATTGGACAACTGCCAAAGCCCTGCCTGAGCCATAAAAAACACTGCTTGAGGAACCCTCATGGCATTTTCGAGGTGTTATTATAGCAGAGACCTCCAGCCGCTGGCACGGCTTTTTCTCTTTAGAGAGTTTGTTATTTTGGAAGTTAATAAACCTTTTTTGTTTCCAACACCACCTGAGGTGTCTTTCTCGCTCTTTCTAAGCTGTGGGTATTCGTAAGACAAAACCCAAACAGGGATGGGAGCTCTGAGGGCTCCTAACACCTGGCTCAAGGAGAAATCCCATCAATAAGCTTTCCTAAGGAGGTTTAGGTGCATCCTTAAATTCTGCAATTATTTAGTGCAGCTAAATAGAGTTTGATTTTCCATATTTGAAAGTCAGGTTCTTTATTCCTATGTTTTCATGAAATACAACAAATTAAACATAGGAAACAGTGCTGGAGTTGCCACAGAATACTGAATTTCATAAAAGCCTAAATATTAACTTCATCTATGATTATCCAAACCTATATTCTGAATTATTAACTTTAAACCTTATGACTGTAAAACAAGACAAATGAGATTCAATGTTCACTAAAGCCCCCTCCTTCAGGATAAAACTTTGAATTAATAAAAAGTTATCTCTAACAGCATTAAAATACCATTATCTCTGACAATGGCACAAAACCTTTGCTAACAAAGCACTTCAGATAGTATATATCCTTTCCTCATTTAAGAATTTTCTCTCATTTTTGATCCCAGTAATATGGATCTGCCTTTTGGTAACATTTCAGAGATAAAGCAATCAACATTTATTGATTGGTAGAGGTGGAAAAGAACATATTATCTGCAAGCCCAATGGAAAGCAGATGTCAAATTCATTTTACTAAGAAATTTCTTTCAGCAAATTGTGAGAGTAAGTTCATAAAACTTTTCAATTATATAAGAATTAATTATCAGATTGTGAAACAAATCTTACGGCTGTTTCTGTCCTTTCAATCAAAGTTTAAGACAGCTCCAACAAAATGTGACAATGAAGTCATAAGTGATTTTTAAAGGAACTGGATCAAATGAAGTTAAACCTGTACAGGGCTATTCTTGTGCAATCTATTGAAAGGCAGTGTGTAAAACTCTGAGTATGTTTACTTGATTTGATAGTATTTTCCCCACAAGAATCCTGCCATGATGTATGAAATGTATTACCCAGGAGTTCATCCAATCTTCATGTTTTTCTCTTTACTCTTTCTTCTTGGAGGATCTATTATGAGAACTGTAAATGAAGGCCCTAAAAGATTTCTCATGTGTTGAAATAGCGTTTCTAGGGAGAATTCTCATAAGTTGAAGTCGTTCAGAAAACAGCTGCAATTGTTACTTTGCTGAAATACGTTCACACTGCTGTACTGTGATCTGTCTTAGAATGTCTATGGACAAAATGTTACTACACAGCCTCTCCCTTCTGTACTTTAGACTTGCTTGGAGCTATAAGATCACTTTTCGTTATTGTTTAGTAAGTGTTTTTTTAATGAAATGTACTGCTCTTATTATATAGGACTCAAAATAAGCTCTAAATCACTATCCAATAAAAGAAAATTATTGAGTTGGATATCTAAAGTTACTACCCAGAGGCTACTCTGGTACAGTATTTATAAATCTCTAAACAGTTAGGTATAATTGTCTTTCTGGGTTTTGGGAAGAAAGCCAAATAGCAGCTTTAGTTACAACTAAAGATAAATATTTTGTGTTGAGCCATGTTCATCTGGTGGATAAAATAACAAGTAAAATTCCCACAAAGTAGGACTCTAAGAAAAAGAAAAGGCACATGAAAAACTAAATGGGAATAGTCAGTAGATGGCACTTGAAGAAGAATGGATGGCTATGTCAGCAAAATGAAGGAAAGGAAAATTACTGGAGGTCTTCCAACTTAACAGCCAAGGAAGAACCCATCACATACTGTGATCTCCTGGGTGCTTTGGAAAAATGTTATGACTGAGGAGCACATGTTATGACGATGGATCTAATATTCTCTGGTCTGCTCTCCTGATGAAATACTTCCTGATGAAATAATCTCAATTTCTGTTTGAGTGAACAGAATGAGAAACAGAAAGGACAATAAAAAACCATCGCCAGTACTTGGGGGTGACCTTTTTCTCCAACACAAACACACACTTTACAGATCTTTCTAGGAAGACAGTCAAGATCTACAAGAGGAAATCAAGATAATCACAGGGCTTTCTTGTCACAAATAAAACATTTGGTTGAGTTTATTAATAATTTTGTGAAGAGGTGGGCCAAGCTCCAACTTTACAGCATTTTGTACTTCAAAATCTGAGATATGTGAATGAAACAATAGTTTGCTGCTGCTTCAGCGGGATAGAGTTTGCCTTCCGCCCTTGGAATCTAGGTTCTAGGTCTCCCAAAGGCAATGAACTTCCCTGATGATTTCCAAAAGCTCATTTTCAGGACATTAGAGTCTGCAGCCCTAACCTCCAGCAAGCCTATGGAGCTGCCCAGTCAGCTTTGAAACGATCAATGCAGACGGCCCTGAGAACACTTTCAACGTGAGAACTTTGAACAGCACAGGTTTAATTTGAAAGAATTTCTTGTTCTTTTTGAATAGAAGTACACATTTTATGTAAAGGAGACCAGAAAATCTTTTCAGAACTCTTAGCAAGCTTTTCTTCCTAAGGAAGACAGCTTGTTTCCACACACAGTTCTGTGTAGCCATGCATTTGGTCGTATGTTGCCAGACAGCTGATGATGAACATAGATTTGACAACTTAGATAGTTTACTGCCATCCCCCCTAGATATGCCAGGTCATTTGTAGCTCTGGTCCAGATTATTATTTTTTTCCTGTGTCTTGGAACTTTGAGTTGGATTTTTCTTTTGTGGAAGGTTAAGGCACAGCACTGAGCTTGGATAAGATGCAATTCTGGCAGGATCAGTTATGACCCAAGATGGGCATGCCAGAGGACAAAAATGTTGCTGCACTACTTATAGAAGGTCCAGATAATTACTGTTAACCAGTTCAAAAACCTGGGGAATATTTTAACTCTATGAAGGTACTATCAAGTCTGTTTCTGTATGAGAATGGCTGTGTGTGTTTTAAATTCATCTTGAACTAATAGTGAGAAAATTCTTTGTTGATACAAACCAGATTAATTCAGAGCTGATATTTCAGCAGTTAACTTAATCTATTGGGAATTGCTAGCCCTATTTCTATAGAACGGTCCCTTTCAGCAAAGTTTGCTGTCATGTGTCCATGTTCCTTCTACAAGATCCTTCCTCTCGGATTGCACCTGGGTTCCATGTCAAAACCATGTCCCTGGCTGGAAAGGACATGTTTGGATGCATACCAAGGGTTGGCTAATGTGGATCTTTCTATGCCTAGGACTGAGAGTGACTTTGGTGTTAAAGAAGGTGATGAGGATGAAGCTCTAGGGAAAAGGGAATGAAATCACCAAATTTGTGGATTCTTTTCCTGCTACCAGCTTAAAGCAAAGGAGTTATAGCTATAGCCCTGTACTTCAACACTTGCCAATAGTTATGGCCTGATGGTTAAACAAATTTGCATCCTGGTTTTATGACACCCTTCTTGTATTGATGTTACCTTCTGCCTGAAGCTGAATGAAATGATCACAGATACAAACTGGAAAGATCCTTGTATATTCAATAATCAATCAAATTAAATGACTGTATTTTCTTCAGAAATGCAAACCTAAATTATATAACCGGTTTTCCTAAATTGTATAACAGGTTTTCATAGGAGATTCCACTGCTTAGTGACTACATAATTATACATATGTGATACTATTTATTTACTCAGAATAGCAATGGTAAGGTCATACTGCTAAATCCCTCACCAAAAATCTTGCAGATCAGCCCATGCATTTCTTAGACTGCTCACGTATTTTTTATTTCTTCCTTCTCTTTTCAACACCCTGTCCCAGGTCAACTGACCTTCTGCCACACCTCCAGATTTTCTAATGTCAGTATTTCTGATTATCAGTAACAGAAGTAACACAGAACAACACAGAAGATCTGAAGCATGATGTTGATGAGGATGTCTTAATTCAAAATCATACATTAAGATCTAGAAAAAACCTCAGACTGGCGATACTAGAAGTTTGTACCAGACAATGTATTAAGGATAAGTATGTCAAGCAATACAGAAATGTATAATGACAACTGCTGTGTAAATAAAGGTATTTAATTGTCAGTAAGAATCTCTGAGTTTGTTCTAATACGCTGCTTGTTGACCAGCAAAAGTTGAATCACCTAGTTTATGTAATTGTCATGATAGTTGTGTCCACCGTATGTTAAAGCTGCATTTCACAGACAAAAATGTCACATTGCATACAATTTCCAGTAAAGTTTGTGCTATCTACTGATCTAACTGCTTCTGACAGTCTAATCATTTTATTCAAGGTCTTTCATGAAAATTTACCCTATTGAAAGGAACACAACCAATTCAGGAGTGGTGGATTTCATAAACAGGAAATTTACTGTGAAGATTATAATTTTCTGAAGCAACTGGGCTTGCAAGAACCCCTCTTATTCAGTGCTCCCAATTAAAATAGGCTGCTGGTTACCTGCCTTATGTTATACCCTGTTTCTCCAGAACAACTATGGAAAGAGTCACCTTTTATTTTTTAACATGAACTCTGGCATTTACCTGAAGAAATGTCAAAAATTTCTAAGAATGTGCTCACCTATTTTCTTTCTGCTGCTCTGCATCAGCAACATTTAAAAGGGCGAAAGGGATTTGGACCATGGCCAGTGTACATTTCCTGACCGACAGGGGCTATTGCTGTAGCAGCAACCTGAGTACTAGAGAGCCACAGAACAATTCAGTCTGGAAAGGACATTGGAGGGTCTCTGGTCTTATTTCCTGCTCTAAGCAGGGTCAACTATGAGGTCAGATCACCTTCTTTGAGCTTTATGCAGTCAGGTCTTGAATACCTCCAAGGATGGAGAGTAAAAAATGACAGGTGTTCCTGTGGTGCACAAGACTGGTTATTGACAGGTTTCTCTATCCTCACTGAGGGATGGTCTGACCCCTTGTACTCCCAGAGGTAAAATACAACAGTCAAGTGCTGGAAATGTCTCTAACTTCTGAGCAAAGACAGAAAATTCTCTCAGACTCTTAGTGCTCAAGAAGAGATTCTTGATTATTTTAATTATGTGTGTGATAGGAGACTGAGAGAGATTCATCAAAGAAGAGCTGTTAGCCTGGTAGTGAAGCTACAGATTTAGTTTTGAGATATAGAATTTCAGATCCCAGGTCTAAACCAGTGAAACAAGGAATTTCTATGCCTGTCTTCCACTTCTGCAATGAGTTTGCTAGTCATGACCATACACTATTAGAGAGTGAGCAAGTTGGTCTCAAAAATTTATGAGAAAAGTACTCTAAAATATTTGGGGTTGTGTTATTTCTAGTCCACAGATTTGAAACTTTCAGCAGTCATGGACTTGAAAACAATCAGTTTCTTCCTTTTCTTCTCTAAATCTACTTTTTCTCCAGAAACCTGTTTATTCAGAAACCTGTTTTATCCAAAACCCCAAATTTCCAATTTGACTTTGAGAACTTCCACTTTTTAGCTTCCTGGTACAATTTAATTCCAGTATTAAATTCCACTATTTTATTGCTGATTCTAAGAAAGAATTTTCTATGTTCAAGTTTCTATGTTCAAGAAGTTACATTGCACATTGCCACATTTTTGGCACATAATTCCTATTTCCTGATTAGAGTGTAAAGAAGAAAACCTGAACTTAATCTTAGTTCTCACAGTCCTTGAGGGAAAACTATCTCTAGATCAGGCTCACAGGGAAACTGCAGACCAAAGCACAATCCTTTCCACCTACATTTATAGCAGAACTAGATCCAAAGGGAATATTTACTGCTGCAGTTAATAGGTTTATCAAAGGTAGAACTTCAGCTGCATAAGCTGCAAGACCCTTCAGGGATGGGAAGATGATTGTTTTTACACTGATGGTCTGTGCCAGGGTGCTTATGACTGCTTTGCAGCTGCTTTGCACAGGCACAGATTGTGTAAAATAGCCTTTGGCTACCTATGAATCAGTCCCCTACTCTCAAAAAAGACTGAAAGATTTTGTTCAACGTCCTTAAATGGGACGAGTACATGTCAAACCATGGGAAGAAATCAGCTTTGAGTTAATTCTCAGTGGCTTCTTGAGCAAGAAGATGCCAAAGCCATACAGAAAATTTAAAGTTCTTGTTCTCTTTATTTTACTTTTTGGATTGTGTTACTAAAATTAGTATTTTCTCTGTAGTTTCAATGTGTTTTACGTAAAAAGAAATTTTGTTACACAGAACCTTCAGGTATTCAAAAGAATAACTGCAAGTTATCATTTGTTATATAACAGCAACTCAGCCTGTAAAGGAAGCCACAGTGAGAAAATGACATATATTATCTAGGAAAATTTTAAAATGAGGAAAAAAAAATATGCCAGTTTCATGTTCATTCATTTTTCCTCTAGAAGATGTGCTTTGTGATGCAGCAGAGAAACTACATGACTGTCCCTTTAAAAGCCATCATACCAATCAGCAGGTTTAACTGTCAAGCGAGCTGATGTAGGGCTCTTTGAATTACTGAGTGAAGGATATTCTTCCTGCCAGGTCCTGTCCCCTGTAGGCACTGCAGAGAAGTATTATAGGGCAGTCCTTACCTTGGGAATTAGCCTGCAAGACCCCAATGCTGTCATCAAACTGCATAGATTTGATGTTGAGTGACGCCAAGATGCATTCCTTGTCCTGCAGCGAAGCATCATCAATATTATTCTGATTGGCTGACAGGATAACGCACATGTCGCAGAGGTTGATGTTGACAGCCCTTAAATCAGCCCGACTTAATGGCGTACCCTTCGGCACAGGGAGAAAAAAAAGGGGGGTGCAGAAGAGGAAAAAAAGAAAAACAAATTAAAGATTGAGAAGGAGCTTTGGGAAATTATTTAACAAGTATCTTTTTTATGCTCTGACATTAAGCTGGTCTAACTATGTGCCAGGGAATAGGAGATGTGTGCTAATCTAAAGGGTAGTTGGTGCTGATGGCAGCATTTTAGGTTCAGTCTCAATACTCAGTCAAGCTATTACTAACAAACAAGAAACAGGAATAATGCCAGCATTCTACATCTCATCGGTGACTTGAAATTGTCTTGATTTAAGCTGCTATCATGTGGCAACCTCTGGCTCTCTGAATATAACAAGGGGGGTGTTTTAAATGTCTATTTATCTACTACCAAGTCACAATGGTCTTGGGCAAAAGAACAGCAATTTAAACAGGAAAGCATTGTGTCCTGCACATTTGAAATGCAATCAGGACAAAGCTATTTTTTCTACCTAAAGCAATACACAGAAAAGGTTAATCCTTTTTGAAGCATGCTTTTGGTGCTTCTAGAAGGAAAACACACTGAACTTCGAAGCTGTATGATTAAACTCTTTGAAAGAGAAACGGGATTTTATCCTAACAGGCACAACTTGTGCAACATTCTGTGTTCCACAATCCTCAATCAGAGAACGGAATAATTAAAAAAGAAAGCTGCAGTAGCCTGTAAATTTTTTTCATAGCTAATAAAGCTGAGATATGACACTTAACATGGCAATTTTTGTTTAAAATTATACTTGCCTTCCACATTCAACAGTCTGCAACTGTAGGTACAGAATTTTAAGTCTATGTCACAGGGGCTGTGAGGTCCAGGAAAAACACTTCTGTTTTTCTTTAATGGAAACTAGATTCTACTCTGCTGCCTCACATGGTTTGGTAGCCAAAGACCCCAATGATGAGGAGACATAACTGACCCAGTGTCATGCAGTGACTTTCATAAAATCAAGTCAAGACCCTTGTCTTCCAGCTCCTGATCATTCACGGTGAATATCTCCTGAACTCCACTGAGAGTACTCAATGCAAAAGTGAATTTAAAGTGCACACAGTGAAGGAAGAGCTCAATTCTTATTCAGTGATTGACAACTTAATTATTCCATGTAACTTCCAATAATTTGAAGCATGAAACCTTGTAAAAAACAGTATGTATCAAACAGATATGATTTCATTATAAACTGCTCCAAAGTTAGAATATGATTATTCCAGCCACCTTAATGCTGCCCTTTGAGCCTGTACTGTGCACCAAGTGGAGCAGGATTCCTGTGGGGAAAAATAATATGCAATCATGTAATTAATTAAAGGCTCACTCTTAATGATTTTATGTAAAGGGACAGAATTAAGGCTGCCTGAGGATATTTAAAATTGGCATTTGCCTACTTTTTAAGAGTTTACTTAGCAGCTTAAAGGGCTCTTTTAATATTTTAATACAGACTTTAAATGCCACTTTTTTTTTTTTTTTTTAAACCAGAACAAATGTTTTTATATTTGGCTGTAACCACATATCCATCAGATATCGAGAGCAAGTTTTACCTCATGAACCAATGCACGGAGAAGTATGAAAATGGCCTCCTTTTAACAAGTTCCTACAATATAATCTCAGAAACTTAAGTACATTTGTAAATTAGTATAATTAGATCAGATAATTGCTGCTATTTTTAACTTTATATCACCAATTTTAGGAACCAGATAGGCTGGGAGAAAAAGTGGAAGAAACAGTAATGAAGTCTGTGTGGTCTTCAGCACCCTTGATTACTATGTCAGATACAATTCCTTTACAAAATTCTGTATTTTTAAAGCTGCATCAACTAATTATTTAAGCTGTTAAGGTAAAAATTTATCTAAAGCTATTCTGAAATTTGTTGTAAACTGGGGAAAGTAAAGCTGGTGCACATTACTTTAATGCCTCTTCAGAATTCAGAATCAGAACTTTGCAAAAACACATTATAATAATGGACACACATTATATACTGGAAGCAGCAGCAGGATTCTATTCTGCTCGATAGTTCAACAGTATTGTCAATTTAATTCTGATTCCCTAGTCTTTAGCCTTCACAGTGACTGGAATTAAAAGGAATTGTCAGAAAGAGAAGGATATTAACTGACCAAATCTGATACTGACACCATTTTTGTGACAGCAGAGAATCTTGTGACACCATCTGTTGGATCAGGTTACAGAAAAATGCCAAGGGCTAACACTAGAACTGCATTTACAGTAACAAAGACCTACAGTCGGAATTAATAAAAAAGCAAAGACAGTCCTTTCATTCTATAGCTATTTTCCCAATTATTCAGTTAAAGTTTCATCCATCATTGATTTATTTTTTTTAACTGCTGAAATGAAATTATTAAGGACTAAACACATATTTTTTCATTCTTAAAGTAAAGAAACATTTAAACTAACTTTAACTATATAACATGCTGAGCATTTTCGTTCATATTTATACCATGGGCTCCCACATGTCATTTATAGCTATGGTGCAGCCCAGCTTGGAGGGCTGCATTTGTTAGTCCTGGAGCTCTTGATTCTTTGTTTTGGTCATATGAGTGAATCATAATGATATCTAGGAGAAAAAGGACATTTAGTGGCTGTGCCTACTAAGATCAATAGGAGCTTTTCATTGATTTCAAAAGGGTCAGGGTTTTCCTGTACTCTCGTACAGGACTCTGAACTGAAATGCCAGGGCAGTGCTCCTTATAATGCAGGCCAACCCAGAAGAAGTCTTTAGGAATACATATAAATATTATGTAGACAGAATAAAAATAATGTCTTCAAAGGTTTGTGGGCATAAAAACATAAATAATATCATAAATAACTACTGTCATTCTGTCAGGGATATCACAACATCAGAACTGGTTCCATGCAGGGCACTAGAGTGAATGTTCAATACATAACACAGCTAATACATCTGATAGCAGCTGAAATTCATCCGATGAGGATGATGAGGAACCAAACACTGCAGCAAATATCATCTAATAAGGTCTCACAGGGCTCTGTTTTCATAGACACAGTAAAGGGAAAATCTAAGTCCTCAGGCCTATAAGTAGACAAAAGTAAAAAAGCCTAAGATCAAAGTCAGTATGAATCTGTCCAGTTGCTGTCCTAAATAACAAAGTATCAATAATATGGCTTTTGAACTTACAGGCAAGATTGAAACCTTGGGGAAGTTATGCAGTGTCTCCCATTCCCTTCTCAGGTATTCAAGTGAACCCACAAACACAATGTGCTTGAGTTCATGGTAGTGAAAGTTGCTGGCTCGTAATGGCATCACTAAATTTCTTAATCCAATCAAAGCAGACTTAACATCCCCAAATATGCAAACGACTACATGCCCACTTAAAACTGTCATCGCTGCTTCACTTCGAGTCTAAAAAAAAACAAAAACAAACAAAACAAAACAAAAAGACAAGGGAAAAATGAAACAAAGGGAATCTTAAATCATATATTGAGTTTAAAACCAGGAAAAATACAACAGTATTGTTCATGCACAAAGAAGCAGTTTGATAACAGCTATTCATTTTACCCTTATTTATATTTCATTAAATGTGCTCAGCAGAAAAAAAAAAATTGTTCTTGTTTGCAAATCCTTTGGCATTTAGGAAGAGATTGTATTGGACAAATTTTGGTCCTGTGCAAGTTTCTATACATGTGGCTTGTGACTCTGGTTACAAAGTACTGTGGGTTTAGCTAAGGATTATAGAAAAGAGATGCAAAATCATGTCCTGCTTGACAAAGAGCCAGTTGGGTTTTTTTCAGGACCTATTTGAAAAGGAAGATTTTGTGTGCCCAGTGTTCCTAGCAGTGTTTTGTGATATTATTCAGATCTTGTGAATTGAGGACCATAGTCTCTTAGAGTCAAAGCTCCTTATTTAAGGACAAGCTGCTGTTTCCCTAATAAGCAACTCACAAATGCTCTACACTGCTCTGCTTTACAATGGATGCCCACTTTATGCCACACAGCTCCTCTCAGTGACAAAATAAAAGTGTGAGTTTGTGACTGATATAACTTTTCAGGCCAGTTGGACTTACTGAGGATAAAGGTCTCATGGAGCACATTTAAACAGTATCCAGAACTACATTCTTGTCTCAGTGAAAGAATACATTTCTGCACTAATTTCAGCATTGTTTAGGTCAGTTGAGCAGGCAACTCAAACATCAAGATGACTAAATAAAATCACATTGAAAAAATGACCTTAATTTCTGGAGTCAGCCTTGGCATTGTTGTGCTCTGTCAAGCAGCTGGAGAACCATTGATACCATATTGCCAAGATATTGTATACTCTGCACCATTGCACAGAAGTTTTGCTGATGGGATTTCTCCTTGAGCCAGGTGTTATGAGCGCTCGGAGCTCCCATCCCTGTTTGGGTTTTGTCTTACAAATACCCACCGCTTAGAATGAGTGGGAAACACATCTCGGGTGGTGTTGGAAACAAAAAAGGTTTATTAACTTCCAAAATAACAAACTCTCTACAGAGAAAAAGCCGTGCCAGAGACTGGAGATACAAGCCTCACACCCCCAAAATGCCACAAGGTCTTGGGTGTAATACTTTTTATCATTGATGGCTCAGGCGGGGCTCTGGCACTCATCCAATCCAAGTAGCTCAAAGGGTGAGGTGATGTCCAGGAAGTNAAAAAAGGTTTATTAACTTCCAAAATAACAAACTCTCTACAGAGAAAAAGCCGTGCCAGAGACTGGAGATACAAGCCTCACACCCCCAAAATGCCACAAGGTCTTGGGTGTAATACTTTTTATCATTGATGGCTCAGGCGGGGCTCTGGCACTCATCCAATCCAAGTAGCTCAAAGGGTGAGGTGATGTCCAGGAAGTCAAATGAAGTGTCTTGGTTCACAACATCTCCAAATTGGGAAAGAATGCTTGGGCTCTTTACCTTTTAAGGGGGACAAAGACAGCTTCACCTTTCTTCTTGGCAGGCACTCTGCCTGTAGGAGGTGCCACACTGCAACATTTTGCCAATGAACAAAACTAAAACAGTGGCGATCTGCAAAATTTTCCTCTAATTTAGCCACAGTATATGCCATTTTTCTAAATTACAGAAGCATGGTGGTGTGCAATTAAGATTGGAATATGCAGCAGATATGCTCATTATGTCAAAAGGACGGGAAGTCTGATTAGAAGATTTCTCATCAGTTTAAAAATGCATGAGTTTTCATATTCTCCAGGGCAATGACATTGATTTTCATGCAGATTGACCAAGAGAGTCGTATTGGCCC
Organism: Bombycilla garrulus; assembly: GCA_013400315.1. Classification (NCBI taxonomy): domain Eukaryota; kingdom Metazoa; phylum Chordata; class Aves; order Passeriformes; family Bombycillidae; genus Bombycilla; species Bombycilla garrulus. The sequence goes on from VXBU01011176.1 coordinate 531,067, forward strand.
TCCTAACAGCAGAAAACAGGAGTGAATCCTCAAGTGAAGCATGTAAATTGTCCCATGCCTCTGCCCATGTATCTGGAATACTCAGACTTTACACGACAGAGATCAAGTCTTGAAAGCGGGTATGTAAAAAATGTGACTCCAAAAATCAGCCACAAATTTGTATGTAGCCAAATATAGCAAAAAATCCCTTCTTACTACCTGATACTGCTGGAATGTCACAGAGACAAAGTAGACCTTGGGCAGAAAAATGAATTCTTTTCTGATTGGGACATCATCAAGTATCAATTAGAAGACAACCTGGGAAATCCCATCATCTTCAAATTATGCACTAATTTGTACTTGTGTGGTCTCTAAGGACAGCGTTAAATTTGCATAGATATGAATGTCGACGTAAATTGCAGACTGTGAGTTTGAGAAGGTGTAGGGAAGCATTTTGCCGGCAGTGCCTTTATTGGTGACAATGCATGAAGCAGAAAGAGCCTGGGCAGACTTGCAGATTCACAGGCTGGTAGTGGAAAAAACTAACATGGCATAACCAAGAGATGATTGAGTCACTCCCCAACACCATCTGTGGAGGAAGACTTTCCAAAGTAGGGCAACATGTAGTTTGTCACACAAAATGCATTTACAGCACAAAGGCGGATTTCCATCTCTGTCTATTTCAAAGTATTGTACAGTAGGGCTATCCCCTCTTGCTTGCCGATTACAAATAACTGATATTATTTAAAGCTGTTCAGGCAAACCGCACCTCAAAGCTCCACCTCTAAAATTTGGAATTTACTTGCTTGACTATTTAAACACTGATTTTGCAATTCCAGGCAATGTCAGAGTTATTACAGAAACCCTCAAGGAGAACTGGAGACAAGCTTTTAACCCCTGATTGCTAGAATAACTGGGGCTGTCACCAGTGTTGGCTACACCATGCCACAGTGCAGGAAAATCTAAGAGAGCAGACTCGAGAAAAGCTTTATGAAGTGCAACGAAGTGAAGATCCACCAGGGAGTTCATTTCAAATATAATCAGTTTTGCATACGAGATCTGGGGTTAGTTACTTGCTACTCTTAGGTATGAGTACATGAACATAAGTGGCGTAAACTTTCAAAACAGACTGTGATAGGCCTCCTAATTATTTTTAATGACTCGAGTCAGTTTGACTGCTTTCCCAGTTAAAGAAATGAAACAAACATAGACAGGGCTCACTGCAGCATGCTAGAGTCAGGCTAGGAGAACTATTTGCTTTGGCCTGTTTGGGCATCTTGAAATACTGAGAAGTGAGAGAGAAGTTCTAAGAGAGCAAAATTAATAAAAAAAATCAATTAACAATAATTAATAAAACATCAACAAATAAGAGGTAAGTCAAAAAAACATTTGCTTGTATTAGAATCATAACTGCATTGTGTAAAGAGAAAAGTGGGGTGTGCAAACATTTAAGTATTTCTAATCTTAATTCTCTAAAGATTTAAACCAAATATGCAGATTTCAGTTTATGAAAAAGAAATTCCCCATGCTGGAAGAATTTTTACTGTTGCACTGGGCATGAAGATTTATGTAATCAAAATTCTTTCACCAAAATCCTAGCTTCGGTTTCACCAATCTTTCTCCCGATTTCAATACACTGGATTTTTTGACAGTAGAGACTAACTTATTTATCCATTAGACATCAGTTCTGTGGTTTAAATAACCTATTTTCAAACACAACTTATCATCAATACCTACCAAAATGACCTTTTCGATGTCTTTGGCTGGACACCAATGAAACATCCCTGTAGAGTCATATTTTTTCACGTTGGCATCCATATTGTCAATCTGCTCGTTGCCAGGAATTAACAAGGGGTCATGCCTGGGGAAAAACAAGTTGAGGACAACATAAGTGGAAAATACTATGAATTATGAATGGAAAGATATCCCAAGAGCTGTGTACAAAGAAGGATAAAAGTAAAAAAATGAAATGTATTTACACTTTAACATGCACATTGACAATAAGGACATTGTTAAACAAAAGCTGCATACCAAAAAAAAAAAAAATAATTTTAAATGTTGGGTGCAGTGTCAATGACTTTCTATCCTCTTCCATACAAATAAGCATTTAATTTTAAATAGGGTTTTCTGACAACACCATGTGAGAAAAAAAACCATGTAAGGTTTTTTTCCTTTCCAGTCCTGCCCCTCTGAAATACATATCGAAGTTCCTATAGGCATCCGCAATGAAGAAGAAGGGATAGGAACAGAGCCCCATGCTGACTGACTGGCATAAGTATGGAAAGCCAATTACTTGCTTTTACCACATACAACTTCTGACGTGATGCTCTTCACAGTAAAAGCTTTAACAGGCTGCACTTTAAATATTTTAGCAATTTGCCCAATCATATTTTGCTTTCCCAAACTGAAGCCCTTTAAAGATTCAACAGTATGTCATTTTAGAGCAGACTGACTAACAAATGCCCTCATCTGGAATACATGATTTTAATACCAAACAACAATGTCCATTTTCTCTGACAACTCTACCTGTGATAACCTTCTAAGTGTTTCTGCAGCAACATTTTAAAGCATGAGGCTTCTCAAAGGAGAATCAAATGAAAGACATTTTTATGAACTTGCTCTCCAGCTATATAGCTACATATAAGCAGAGACACATAGAGTTCTTTAATTTATACGCTAAAATCAAACATTAAGCTAAGTACTAAGTGACTCCAACACTCTCACATGCTGGTGAAGACCTGTAAGTGACTGCATTATACAATAGCATTAGCAGAATGGTATTCACAAGACACAGGGTGAACTGACCCTAAAATCTTATATTTAGCATGATTTATGAGTGCTTTGTCTGGAAAGCTACAGTCTTTACCTCAGGTTTTTTTCATGAATGCTTGAAATATCTTGATACAGAATTGTAACATTTCTGAGAAGAAAGTATTTGCAATATAAGAATATGCTAAGTACTGTGAGATAGGTATCCAAATTTGAAAGCAGTTTGCCCTTTGAAGCCTGTTAAAGAAATGTCCCTATTGTCTGAGCTCTTAAAACAGCAAAGTTTCATGCTTTTAAAGCATTTGAACCTCTCACTGTGGTGTGATCCTCTCTTCTGCATGGACTGCTAAAGCAGACTATGAACAGTGTAATAAATGTTAATTTACCTTGAACAGGATATGCTAAATTACCATGCAACCAACACTTGCATTCCTATGAAAAGTATAATCCTTGATTCAGTCAGGGTGATCAATCAGTGTAATTTCATAGCCAGTGATTACAGATCCATTGAAATCAGTGGAAAATTCTCACGCATGCCCCTCAGACAGGGTCAACTCCAAAGAAAGTGGCTCAAAAAAAGTTGAGAAACTATTAATACAATGTTCTGTTTAAACTAGAATCTTCTGATGCTTTTGGACAATCAATGCCCTACATGGCAAAGACATAACTTAGACTCATCTAGAAAAAAGAAACACTATGTTTTCAAAGTTTTAAATTCTCTCAATAGAGATTCAGTTCAGGGATTTCACTGTAACCCACTAGCAGCAGAGGAGCCCTAGTGGAGTACCTGGAGACTCTGATCCTACTCCAAGCTGAATAATGACAGGCCTTGCATAAGTGCATTCCCTCTTTTGTAGGAAGCAGAGATAAAAAACCTGTATCGAAGGGGATTGTTGTGGGGGCTTGTTGCTTTGTTGTTTTGTTTTGTTTTGTTTTGTTTTGTTTTTTAATTTCTAGCAAAATATCTAGACTCTGCATTCTCTTCCTCCATCCGTCAGCAAGATGCAGCTATGGTAGTCTGAGAGCTGACTGAAATGCTGTTCATTGGGCATTCCCCATCTGCTTAGAATTGCAGGTGGTACAATAAGATCTGCAGCCATGAACGTTTCCATTTGAAGGTTGTACTAATGTTCAGACAACATTTAGCTGTCCCAGCTATTTTATGCAATGGAATGTGTTAGCTATAGGTTTTAAACTAAGAAAGTTTGCCAAAAAGATTAGGAATCTTCAGGAGTTTCCACTGAGAAATGTTTTTCTTTCTGTTGTTTCAGGGTTAGAGCTTTTCCCCCCAGTGCTTCAACAAAACATTTCTTCATGAGATTTTCTAGAGGATCACTGAAAAGTTCACTTTTCAAAAGTAAAGTTTACCAGTTAAACCACCTTCTTGTCCTTTCAGAAATCAAGCACACATAAGAAGAAATTTTCTTTTCCCCCTACCCTTCATCAGAGGAACATAAACCAGTTTTTAAAAAAGGCCACATTCTAGTTTTGTAATCAGTGTTTCATTTTTGCTCTGAGATTTAAAATTAGATTATCTGATGCTTTAACACAAGCGATTATTTAGCAATATTCTAATCCCAGACACAAAAATTATTCACAAAAATGAAAGAAATTGAAAGGAATGTTACATGAAAGCAGGTGGTATCAGATATATGACATCCAATTATGGTCAACTGCCCTGAGGTTTGAGGCAGTTTTTAGAGCATGAGTGCTTAAAACCTAGCATAGTTCTTTTGGGCTTTGCATCCTACCAGGGAACATTCAAAGTAGGTTCTACCAAGGGTTTACTAGAATATTTTAGCTTTAAATGAAAGTGGGCAGAGTGAAAAACAAAGACTGTGAATCATCAGATATAACTAACTCCCTGCTGAAGTTTTAGGTACCAAATTGTGATTTAAAAAAAACCCAAACCCTTTAGATTTTTGGGGGTTTTTTGGGGTTTTTTTTGTTTTTTCTTTAACAATACCTTCATTTATTTGCAGCATCATAAACTGTTTAGATTCTGCTTTACTGCTTGGAGTATAGCAAGTCGTAACATTGAAGGAAGCAAACAGGATGGGACACAGAACATGAAAGCATGCTAAGAGATATTATTGCACTACTTTTACACCAGGATAATGGATTATTGCCTGAGAGGGACTCTGTGATATGACTAGCCACATTCTGTTTCACAACATGTAGGGTTATTCATGTAAGTGTGTTTAATAAATTTAAATCTTCTGGGCTAAGATATTATTTTAATCTCTCTTTAATCAATGTTCTTTCATTCTCAGTAAACTGATCTCTGAAGATGCTCTGGATGTTGGAAACTCTCCATTACTTAGGTCTAACTTTGTCCTCAACGTTACTGAGTATATCAGAAGATACACTGACTTAAGTATTTAAAACCTGAACTGATAAGAACAGTTATAAAATAATATTACTACTTTGGACATATACACCCTCATTAATCTGATGATCCAAACCAGTTTTGCAAATACTAAAAATTAATTAAGATAGACATGCAGAGACGCCAAAGCTGTCAAATCTGCCTAAGGCATTTGGACACCTTCTCCCCATTAAAATTTATATTACACAAAGCATTACAGTTGTTGCCCTTACAGCCAAATCATGGACTGAATGTTTCTAGAGCCTCTCTGCCTCCTCATCCTTGAAGATGGCCTTGTCAAGCAGTGCTTGAGTCACATTGGCAGGTTACTGCAGAAATGCTTATATTCATACTGCAGTCATTATGTTTTCCAGGGCTGCAAAATCCTCTGATTCAAGAATTCAAATCATACGAAGAAAAGCATTTTTTTTTAATTAAACCCCTAGTATTTGTTTTAATTTAGATGTTGGCTTTTATGACTTGCAATGACCAAAGCATTTGGTCCTTCTGTCTAGGAAAAGACGTATAGCCTGTATGGAAAGAAATGAACAAAAGCCGAATTTCCCTCATCCATAACCCCAGTTTAAAAATAGCTTCTCTGGTTCTTATAGCAGATATTACATACGCATGACTTAAAATGAAGAGCAAAATACCATCTTTTCAAGGTTTTGAGGAGCATATAATGCCACTTATGAGCAATTAAACTTGAAAACGATGCTAAATGCCATGCTACAGCTGCAAACCCAAAAAGCCTGCCTGGAAGACAACAGCCTAAAGCAAAACCATAAATCCCACTCACAGCAAACCAACTGCAAGGAAGTCAACATTACATTTTAAAGAGCACTGCTTCCCTAGCATACATTCATAACCACTGTAAAATCTGAGGTTTTGAGTCTGAAACTTTTGGGTACTGACTGAGAATGGACAGAACTGAAAAGACCATTCAGGACTAAATGGCTGCCTCATTAAATGACTATCCTTAAACATACCCTTGTATTATGTCACCCTTGTCTTAGCCCTCTTGCTATTATTCAAATGCAAATGAGAACCAGAGCAACATACCCTCCCTGATCCGCAGTGGAAGTACTCAGTGTGCTGAGCACTGGGAGCAAGAGTACTGTGTGACCAGCAGGCAGGACCCCGAGGTTGCATGAAAATAAATTGTAATCTCTTAATCCTTACACATTAGTAAAACAATGTCTTGGCTAGTTTTTATTCTGTCCTCCAACAAAATTCTCCTTATATAAAGTCAACTCAAAACACACCTGACATAAACACTACTCCTCTTTAACCTGGGTCTGTTAGAGTCTGCAATTGTTCCTTTTTCAGGTAGACACAGCTGGATTTTGTGCACAAAAAGATGTTTAGCAGTCTCCTGCACAAGATTCAGGGTCTTCAGAGACACCCTGCCCAGGAATTGGCTCAGGAATTTTGAGTTTTCCAACCTGACTTATGGGTTTTTGGGTGTCTTAACTGCATGCACACAGATGCTTAATTTTTTTTGGAGGAAGGAGTGGGTTTGCTGAAGGTAAGAGAGGAATTGAAGATACGCTAAAGAATGTCTCATGCCTTCAAAATTTCTCCTACAAGTACCCTAACAAATTGTGGCAATTAACATGCTGTTAGTGTTAGATGTATGCAGCCAGTGCAGGTGCTAATAATTGAAAAAGCATTTAGAGCTTTTACACCCTGGCTGAATATTTCATGATGTGCTGCGTGTTTCACTATTTACTCAGTGGGCCTCTGTCACTTCAATCTTCTCTGACTGCTTTGACTGGTGCTATAAAGCTCAACCAAGATAGAGTGACGGCTTGTCACAGGAAAACTCCACTGACTCTAGCAGCTCGCTGGGACTAGCTATGAAGGTTGTCACGACATTATGATGGAATTCAGCAAATGTTTTGTGACTAATACACCCAACATTTGTCGGCTACCATTAGCCATTCCCTGTGACCCTGCAGTCTGCGTGGATGGCATTAAGCTGTAATGAGAATTTGTTGCCTCTGTGTGTTACACTAATGACACTCTCTCACTGATCATTCCTTTCACAGGTTAATCAGAAATGAAATTTTTAAGGATTCAGTGCCCAGATGCACCAGGCTTTAGAGAAGAAAACCCAGTGTGACAAGAGAAAGAAAACTGGCATTTTACTGCTAAATGCTTTCATTGCCATATTCAGAAACTATCCTAAAACTACTACAGTCTCATATTGTCTTTTTCCCTAAATCTAGGAAAAAAGACTGTATCCAATACAGTGGTTGGTACCTAGTGCCTTGTCCAACTTATGGGCTGAACTACAGTGTTAATTCTCCTTTCTTCCCTCTTGCTCTGCCCAGATGTTGCTGGTTTTATTATGCTCAGAAGCCTTACTAAAGATTTCCCATTAATTTATCAAGACTACTAAAAACATTGATATAAAGCTGTTTACTGTAAGAATCTTGCTTTTAAAAGTCTATTGATACCTAAGGACATGATCTGAATATGCTTCTGAAGTATGAAGCCTCTCACATAAAGAAGTAACAAAATATTTAACTTTGAGACTTTTGCATAAGCAATTTAATGAAGGGGAGACAAAGCACAGTCAATGTGTCTTTTGTTTTCAATATTTCCCATTTGGATCTACTGAAGCTGCAGAAGTAGCAATCTCTGAGGGGTAGGAGAATGTACCCGAAAAAATAATTTCTCATTTATAAAAATAAACCCACAGTTAAGTGGCATCATAAAATATAGGAGTGTTTTTGTCACTTAAATGAAGTGTGTGACCTTATGATAAAAGCTACCACTGTTGCCAGTCAATGTTTATAAGAATACATTTTTTCTTTAAACCCAGCTCATAGCTAAAGAGGTTTTTATTTCTATTGCCTTGATCTGAGTAGATCTTCTCTTACCCTGAACATTATAAAATTATATTTTTCTTCCACTGGAAAATTCTAGCTTCCTTTCCTGCTCTCTCATCCCAAAAAGTTTTGTGCAAGATTTCAAGTAACCTAAAAAAAAGAAAAAAAAATCTGATGCTGTTCTTATTCCCATGGCTTATAACACAACTACTGTACTGGGTTTGCATGGCCAGGCTTTGGTAGCCAGGGGGCTACAGGGGAGGCTTCTGTGAAACTGCCAGAAGCTTCCACCATGTCCAGAGGATCCAGTGTCAGTCAGCTCCAAGATGAATCTGCCACTGGCCAAGGCTGGGCCAATTAGAAATGATAGTAGCACCTCTGTTATAAGATATATTTGAACAAGAAAAAAAATGTTCTTGTGCAGATGTAATGCGGCCAGAGAAGAGCAGGGTGAGAACATTTGAGAGGAACAGCTCTGCAGACACCATGGTCAGTGGAGAAGGAGGGGCAGGAGGTGCTCCAGGCACCTGAGCTGGGTCCCCTGCAGGTTCCCCATGGTGAAGATCATGGTGAAGCAGGATGTGCCCCTGCAGCCCATAGAGATCCACGGGGATGCAGAGATTCCCCAAGAAATCGTGGAAGAGACCCAGACTGGAGCAGGTGGATGTCTGAGAGGAGGCTGGGACCCCACAGGAGGCCTGTGCTGGAGCAGCCCCTGGCAGGGACCTGCAGACCCGTGGAGAGAGGAGCCCAGGCTGGAGCAGGTTTCCTGGTAGGACTTGTGACCCCAGGGGGGATCCATGCTGGAGCAGCCTGTCCTTGAAGGACTGCACTCAGTGGAAGAGTGACCCAGATTGCAGCAGTTTGCAGCGAGCTGCTGCCCGTGGAATGGACTCACATTGGAGAAGTGCACGGAGAACTCTCCCATGGGATGGACCCTACAATGAAGATGGGGAAGGATTCCTCTCCCTGAGTAGTGGGAGAAATTACATGTGCCTGACCATAAACCACACTCCTCATCTCCCTGCACCTCTGGGGGGAGGAGGTAGAGCTGGGAAGGAGGAAGACGTGGGGGGAAGATGTTTTAAGGTCTGTTTATACTTGTCATTATCCTGCTCTGACTTTGTTAGCAATAAATTCAATTAATACCTCTAACGTGAGTCTGTTTTGTGAGTGATCCCTGCCATTATGTCAATCCATGAACTCTGCTGTATTTTTTCTCCCCTGTCCAGCTGTGGAGGGCAGTGAGAGAGCAGCTTTCAACTGAAGGGTGTCTGGCATCAGCCAGCATCAACCCACTACAGCCTTTTTGAAACCAGGGTAGCACTCTTCAGATCAAGAAGCCAGTCCTTCAACAAAGAAATGGAAAGGAGACAAATTAAACAGGAAACCAAAGTTACCACTCCCAGGTCTACCAATCGTAGCAAGAGTCAGGAGGCTAACAGATATTATCACCTATCACTTAAATAATTTAATTCTATAATATTGTTACAAATTGGTGTAAGGCAACATGGTAATCACTGAATTACTCCTGTTGTTCATGTTGATCATAGCAAACTTGTGAAACAGAATCAAGAATAGCACAACAGAATTGCGCTATTATACACCTGCTGGGTTGCACCTTGGTTATCATTGCATATTAGCACTGCATAAATTCTGGGTATAAATTTTAGAGTACAAAATAGAAACTTCCAAGACTGAGGGACATAAATATATACCATTATTATGATTAATGAGTGGGCTTTCACCTTTTTAAATCTTACCTTCATGTCTGGTTTAAGGAAGTCATGGAAAATGATCAGAGTCAACTCATTTTACCAGTTTTGGCTTGAGAAATGCCCCCCTAGATCTGCCATTACTTCTTTTTGTTTCTATCAGAAAACTCACAGTTTCAGTTCATGGAAGGGCAGCACTACAACAGCAGAGGCAATGCAAATTCATGCTGAGTGGCACTAGCAGAAATGTGTATGTACATTTAAGTGTATGTGGCTTAGTGGGTGGATGAGGAGATAAATGTGCACAGCCATTGTTCATATACTTAAAATATTATATATAACTTCAGGAAAAAAGACAGGAGGTTTCATCCTCAACTTCAGATAAATAATCTCATTAGGCTTCTGGAAACGTAAGCCAAAGAGCTCTCTTTTTTTTCTGTGTCATTTAGCTGGGTCTTGACAGTTTCTGAGCACAAGTTTTATTGTTTGGCTGGGAATTATTTTAGATCCTCGATCAAAAAAAATCCTCAGGCTCACAAAATTCTCCTTGGCAATACACTGAAAACCCTGTGTCCTCTGATGCCTCTGATTCTTATGTGATCAGGGACACTAATGATAATGACCCTTTGCTGAGTATGCTACTTGTCTAGAGGCCTATGTCAACTACACCACTACATCCAGAGTGGACAGGGACAAACTATTTGTTTGCTCTTCAGGCCCCTTGGGCCCTGTCATATGCTATTTGTTCTTGCATTAAGAGGTAGTTTGACTCGGCTGGGCTGACATTTCCTTCAAGTCAGTGTATTCCACTCATGCAGTAGCAGCTACCAAAGCATTAAGTATAGACTTGAGGCTCAGCAACAATCATTTAAGTGGCTTTTTTGATTCATATCCAGGGCTTTTCACATTTTTACTGGTCATTCAGAATCTAAAATGACACAATTTTTTTAAAAACTAGCTTTGCTATTTGATATTCAGGCGACATAGCCTCCTCATAGTTAACATGGCTGCTCATCAATAATATGCATCAGAACCGGCAACTGAGATGATGAACAGCGACTGATATTGCTGCATGATACCAGAGGCATTGATCAGTTCTACTTTTCTTCTCCATCTCATGAAGGACACCTGATATGTGATTACTCTCCCAGTCACAGTCTTCCTTCCTTTTCCTTCCATTTCCTATTTAAATTTTACTTTTTACTGTAACAGGATGTCCTTGTGTCCACATCTTAACAGAAGGAGTATCTATTTTTTCCTGTTGGAGTTTCAGTTATTTAAAGAAAGTATCCATGCTCTTGTGGGTTTAATGGGACAGACTTTTGCTGATGTAAAATAGGTAAAAACAGTCATGACAATGCTGAGTGCTTTTCTGGTTAATTTGTGTTTGTAGGTATTGTTGGAATTTGAAAGATTTGTTTCTGATTGATTAGACCCTTCTAGTGTTGCATCAGTGTGATTCTGCTCATGCCATTTGATGTGATGCAGCATTCAGTTGTAACAGTGACTTCCTAAATGTGAGTCTAGACCATCTGTGATGTACATAAAGAGCATTTGTATGAAAATTGTCTATTTATGTCAGTTAGTAATTTCTTGTAATTTAGGGTCATCAAAAAGATGTCATTAAAAAGATGTCTCCAATCTATCTCTCCGGATCATATTTGATAATGCAGATTTCTACTTTGATGTTACTAAATCTCAAAAATTCCCACTCTCTGACCAGGTCAGACCACTTGTCATGAGGTCCGAGGGAATCCCTGATACCATTTGCATCTTCTGTTCTAATCCAGCAATACAAGAAGTCATAAAATTTTGTCTCATAGCATAATACCTTCTTCCCTGATGCCTCCATCACTGTGGGAATCTAAAACCTATGCAGCATTTCCAACATTATCTTAACTGCAGGGCTGCTCAGAACAATTCAAAGTCACAATTCGGATTTCAATTTATAAATTAATTTTTCACATATTTGTTGTTTTCATACTCCAGAATTCTTGTGTTCCAGGGTCCTTCTAGATTGTCTGGATATTAAACTATGGCTGAGAAAAAAGTTTGCAAAGTAGCCAGGTATTTCTGGGCAGGTGGGACAGGGGCAAAGCTGACTTGAAAAAGGAGCTTTTAAAGTAAATTTAGGAAAAAACTTCCAAAGATAAATATCAGCTACAGACATGACAGTGCTTTAGCTGATTTATCTCTTGGGTACTTCTAGTTGACATACACTAAAGATTTCTGGGCAGGAAAGCAAGTACCTGTCACTTTCTGTAATTTACAAGGATACGAAATAGCAGATTATACAGTCCACCTTTGTTTCAGAGAGGAGAAAAGAGTTTGACCATTACAAACAAAGCTTAACAGAGCTCTCCTCTGATTCAATCCACTTTGTCTTTTTAGCACCTTGGATGAAAGTTAAGTCAGTGTAGATAAAGAGCAAAACGAAAAGACTGTTGGATCTGGGGAGAAGCTGAGGGTGCGAACACTGGGCTGGAAAATAAATTTAGCAGCAACAGAGAAGAGGAAGAAAACAATGTCTGGATTTGGAAGCCTGGCAAGTTCTCCACTCACTGCTCAACCTGTGTTTAGCAATTCTGATATGCTACTGAGCAGACAGCTCAGGCTCAGGACGACTACTCTCCCTCAGTCCCTCTTCAGCAGGCAATGAAAGCAGCCTGTACTTTGAAAATCTTCCCCCATCATGCAAACTGACACAGGCATGCTTTTCAAAAACCCACAGCCAATCTGTTGATCATTACTTATTTACAAAGGCCTTCGGGCAGAAAGTCCTGTAAAAACCATACTTGATACGGTATACACTAGCTTTTTCTGCTTGTGGAAAAAAGTACCCCTAAGGCTACCTCAAACCATCACTTTCTATTGCACATAAAATGTACCATGTAACACTAAAGTATTTAATATATATGGTATAATATATCTACAGGAAAGGCATTTGTGTAGAAGTATGTTACCCTGTATTTGGTAATTTGATGTTTTGCTGAAGGCTATGACTTGAAAAAGCCTGCACCTAGTACAGAGGACCTGTCATCTCAGTACCCAAGAGCCAATAGAATAAAGAAGTACCCTTAAGCAGCAAAACTTTGACACAGCTTTGAAGCATATGAAAACAGTATAACTCCCCAGAATTATTATTACTCAAGATCAAAGAAATGATGCATACTTTACATAGCAAACAGGGACAGTGTGTTCAGCTCCAAATGTTTCAGCTCTTTCTCTCTCTCTCTCTCTCCCCTTCTCTTTCTTTTTACTTTTACTTCCCCAAAATTAGAATCTGGGTGAAGGTGAGGGAGGGAATCTCCCTATGTTTAAATTTTAAGCAGTTAAAACATTAGCACCAGATAAGAGGACTATCCAAAGGTAAGCAAATTGAAAATGATTCTAGCATGACAACTGGCACGATAAAAATGAGAAGTTTGCCAGTATGCTCATTTTATTCTTCCTCATAAACTGTAAACAAGCATGTAAATCAATGTCATATGGGCAAGCCTGAGTTAACAGGAAGGCAAAGAACTTTTAATGATACATTTAACAGAAATAGATGGTCAATAGGTAAAAAAAAACGCCACAGCTGGGTGCATTTTCCCTCTGTGAATCAATCTTACTTTTGGTTCTGTAGTGTAAACAGAGATGAAGACGATTTGTGGAAGTTACGTCCTTGAATATGCCCTATATTGCAGAAACAATAAACAAATATGGATGCCCAAAGAAAATTCCAGTCTAGTGACTGAAATACAAAGAGAAATATCACCTACCTATATCCAGAATCGTACAGGAACAAAATCATGGTCAATAATAAAAATGATAGGAGATTTTATTTATGGAAAGAACTATATAATTGTATCCATTTTTTTCTCACTTAACCTCTGTGAGCAGGCAAAATTATACACACATAAATCTCAAATTGCATGAATGTTTTGTTTATATATGTAAATAAGCTTACATTTTTCTCTGTGCATATGTGTGTGTGTGTGCACACAGAGTGGAAAATCTCTGCTATGGTATTTATGGATACAATTGTGGACTGAGGATCTAGCTTGGTTACAAAGGATGTGCAAAAAGAGAGCAGGAATAGCCTCCTTGAAAACTGTCTACTACGGGATCCAATTTTGACTGACTTCAGCAGGTAAAAGGCAAAGCCCAGTGAGATATAATGCAAATGACATAATATTTTAATAGATTACAATTTCTTGTTGCAGTTTTAGTTTTAACACATCTCTTAGAGGTAATTTGTCCTATGAAAGGAAAATACATAGTTATACAAAGGAGTACTGTTGTAAAATAACGTACACATAGCAACAGGGGAGAATATCACTAACAAGATGCTGTTTTCATCACCCACTTTTAAAGTATATACTACCCTCTTAAAAATCCCTGTATTTCATAATTAATGTGCTTTTAGCTTGACTAAAACTGCGTTAGTTTTGAACTTTGCTTTGGCAAGTACATATATTATTAGACTTTTTCATCAGTCTAAATCAATTAACAGAAATTTGATTTCAATCGACAGGATAAAAGGAAGGTAATATTCAGGTTCATTTTTGATAGTGATGATACATCTCACATATGGCCTTAAGTACAGAAAACAGTACTCAGAGGGAATCCAACAAAAAGAGAATTGCCTGAGGCAAACTAACCACATGAGTTCCCCTGATTGGTTAGTGCTATCATTAGTGCCACTGCTGTTTAAGAACTACACATGGACAGGACAGGGTGACAGCTAAGACTTTAAAGCCTATGTATTTTTCAAACAGCTTTTCAAACTGTTTTTCATGACAGAATTTTTTTTCAGCTCTATCATTAACTGCTGACAAGCTGACAGAATAAATACTTCAGCCTTTCAGAAACCATCTAACAATCTTTTTTTTTCACCCCCTCCCTTTATTTTTGATGTGGGGGGAGGAGAGGAGGAAGGAAGGAAGAAAGGAGATGAAGATATGAGTTTCTTACAGTCTTACCTCATCAGTTTGGGTGAGGAGTTGGGTGAATTTCGCATGCCTCCATTTCGCTGCTTTTTTTTGGGTGATAGTGTCGACGGCTGCTCATCTTCAACTGGAAATATAAGGAACTCATGAGATTAAGTACTGCTCTGAGTGCAATATGAAATACAAGTGAAGTAGCAAAGAACACACACTCTATGTCCACTCACGCACTGATACTTCATTGCTAACACAGGCCCAACAGTAATAAAAATCAAATACATGTTAGTCAAAGAAATTGGTTTGAAGGAGAAGCAGAGAAGAATACCAGGGTTTTGAACATAGGTGTTCAAATTGGTTTCATACGTCAAAAACAAAGGTGGGGCGACCACATTCGGGTTATTCTTAGAGTTATTATCAGTTAATCTGCGCTACAGAAAAATAGAATTAGTGCTCTGCTGTATTCCCAGACAGATAAAGTACTATTTGCAATATCAACATAACAGCTGCCAGCCTGCTTTTGCTAATGAACTAGACACCAGTTGGTTCTCGCTCCTCACATGCCAAACAACAGAGTCTTCATGAAGAGATGTAAAATATTCAATGCCTTGATGTTCAATGATTCAGTTAGTCGAGAATGTGAATGCAGCCTGCCATTGTGCACAGATCTCCGGCACAAGTCAGACCTCATCACTCTACTCTCCTCCCAAAATGGAGTTTTAACAGGAGTGAACAGAATGAGGTTGAATGGAAGTGGGGAGACAATACCTGTATAACAGAGATGCATGTGTTATGCAATCTTTTAATGAGGATGAGGTGCATTTTCAAGGACAGATCAATTTCCAGATATAAAATCACTTACAGTTTTGCAGTCATAAACTACTCTCGGATAACTTATGTCACAATATATATTGCTTAAACAAGTGCAGCTTCCTAAGAACTCATCTATAAGAATTAACCATGTCTTTACTGTTTTGAGATTGTAACTGCACTTGATAATCTGTATGTAACCTTTATGTGCTATCAAAGGGAATAAACTTATGCCCGCCTTCTCAGGTTCATACTAATGCTAATTTTATCTGATATAAAGAAGAAAAAAACCCAATTTTATTTCTAATCCTACTGTTAACTGAAAAATTAATTAGAAGATAATATAACTGATGCCTAGGAAGCTTTTACTTTAAAGCTAAAAGGAAAGACATTAGTAGTAGTAGTAGTAGTAGCTGCTATATTTAAAGAGCTTAGGACACATTAGTAGTGCACAAGCAGAGGCTGAGAAAAAAAATACTACTTGCAACAAGATACATAGGATAAACAACAAAACTGGGATATATGTCACCTGCCCCAGACTTATCTGGGAAGAAATGAAGCAACAGCCTTTTGCTATAACCCTCTTCCAACACTATTTTATTA
This sequence comes from Bombycilla garrulus, assembly GCA_013400315.1. Taxonomy (NCBI): domain Eukaryota; kingdom Metazoa; phylum Chordata; class Aves; order Passeriformes; family Bombycillidae; genus Bombycilla; species Bombycilla garrulus. Next base: position 547,076 of record VXBU01011176.1, read on the forward strand.
CAGACTGCATTCCAGCCTGTCACGTCTGTTTTCCCAAGCCTGCTATGGAACTTCATTTGCCTTGCTCAAGATCAAAGGGCCGGGCCCTGAAAAGACAGATTTTGCTCTCTTTTTAGATGACCTGGCATCACCTAGCACAGGGAGTCACAACCAAAGAAAGCACTGCAAAGAAAAAAACAAAAAGCAACCAAACAAAGCTAATCCCAAAATGAATGTGCCAAAGGGTGGTGTAAAAGGTAGTACTTAGATCAGAACAATGACTGTCTAGTAATGATTTATTCACTAAGTTTCTTCTCTTCTTGGGCAGCATCTCTAAAAACAAAGGATTTTTTTTCTCATTTGACTTTTCTTTCTTTTTCCAAATCCAAGTCCTATAGTGTAAATGCTTACTGATGGTTAGTCAAATTCCATTCTTTGGCTGAGAGATAAATAAGCCCACAGAAAATTCTCAAAAATATCCACTGTGTTCTCTTGTTCTTCATTGGCTATAAATATTCAGTTCTACCACTTAAAAGATCAAACGAAGAAGAACCATGCAAATTTTCCTTCCAGAAAACAACATATTATCTATTTTGCTCTCTTGTGAGAAAAAAATCTCAATTTCACTCAGTCTGTTACCATGGGGTCACAGAATTTTTGTCCAGAGATGCAGTATGGCACCACAAGTGTATTGTTATACAATTTCAGCAGTTCAAGGAGGAACCCATCAGGACTATGGGCAAAAATCTTACAGTAGCACAAGTCAACTGTATATAATATTATAATCAGAAATATTTCTCTGATCGAGAGAAAACAATATTAAAAAATAATATTTTCCCAAGTTTTCAGGTAGATAATAGGACTCCTGTCTGATCCTTTCAAATTCTGAACATTAATACAATAAGGATGTTTTTGTACTCTATGGTCCAACACTTGTGTTCTCCAGTGCTGCCAGGTGACGCTAACCTGCCACCCAAATAAAATCAAAGTCTTACTAGTAATCATCCAAAATATCAACTTCTAGAAGTATGTTTCTAGCAGTCTCACTTATTATTGGTACTGCATATGCAATAAATAAGCTTCCTTCTTGGATATGTGCTTCTCATATTCAAACTATGTTACTGCCAGCAGTCGCCTGGAAAGTCCAAGGTTGACGTAGGTCACTACTTAATACCTGTTAGCAAAGCCTTCTGAGGGACCTCAATTTGTTGCTTTACCAAGAAAGCCATTTATTCTCATCGTAGCAGTGAAAGGAGATCTATATTAATCATATGACAGGAAATCAAGTTTTATTTTTCACTGAAATCTCTGCACAGAGTTTACAGGCCATCTGCAGTTTAGCAACACAACTCCATTGGAATGGGGGAAGGGAACACATTGAAGTTGAAACATGTGAATAGTATCAAATGGACACTATTACCTATGGCTTGGTTCCCAAAAATGTCACAGTGATAACTCAAAAGTGGCTTCTTAGGAGTAAGTACAATATAAAACATATTTAATTATTATCATTCAGATACTCCTATCAATTTCCTGCCTATTTAAAGAAGCGGATCTAGCAAATTTTTTAGTAAGGTTATTAAATATTTTAGTTTCATGGTTTATGTGTCTGCATTAATTTAAAAGGGAGTTTTAAATTCATGTGTTCTTACAAAAGACAAACATATTTGAATAATGGGGCTGTGATATATGACGATTCAATTCTGATATTCTATGTTTGCTTTTGTTAATGAGTCCCCATTTTTTATGTCTTTATACTACAGGATTTGTATTAGCTACAGCCATATTATGTTATGCAGACTTTACTGCTTTCAAGAAAACTGGAAATAAGTTCAAGAATTGGATCCAGAGTTTTATAGGTTTGGAACTCAATTCGGCCTCTGAGTTCTAATAACATTCAAGAGCTTGTTTGCACATCCCTAAGTGTAACACACTGTACTGCTGTAACAACCCAGAGCTCACTTGTCTAATAACAGTTTTGCAGTTCAGGAAGACTCCATTCTAAAAAAATTGTCAGGCAAGTCTAATGAGGCTTCAATCACTCAGTTTTATGCTGGAATTTAATTTAAAGTTACACTGATGTTTTAACATGTTTGCTTATTCCTGAGTAATGAGTGTTCATTATTTCAATGACATAACCTCCAGACAATGTTCCATGAATTGGTTTAAGATGTGCTGGTAATTTTAACAGTCTTAATGTGGAGTTGAACATCTGTAACAACATATTACTTGACTTTTATCCTCATTTCATTTCTAAAGCAAAACAACGGGAAAGTCTTTCAAAACAGTGGATAAGTTTATAACTGTTTTCTTTGTTATTTTCTAACTATTTTTAAAACAACACTGTCTCCTTGACTGCCTCTCCCAAGCCACTAGCTGAACTAGTTTACAGATACTTTCTTAGACACCAGAAAGAGCTGAAATTTGAAATAACATCTGTGTTACTGAACATCATATGAACTGGGATACCTGGCAAGTTCATTCTGCCTAGCATGTAAATGCTTTGAAGCAATTAAATCCTTTGAAAGGTAAAGCACAAACCACCCAGAAACATTAGTTGACCAGCTATCTCGATTAACTTATTAATCACCACATCTGGAGAAACCCACATCTGTAAGCACTTAACAGAGCATTAGTAATGTCACAGTCACATTGAAAACAGACTGCAAAACCATGCACAAACCATTCTGTATTGCCTTATGCATCCAACTACTGGGCTACCTACGGAGATCTTGGTTCAACCCAGGCTTTTGGGAATGGTAGCGGTATTTTACAGGCAAGCTGAGTGCCCTTTGCAATCTACAGTAGGTAGATTTTCCTTGTTCAACAGAACTCAGTAAGTTAAGGTGCAGCAGCGAGGGGTTGTTGGGTAGGAAGAGGCTCCCTTTACGGTTATTAACAAGTGGAACAGGTTCCGGGACTCCTTCAGTGGACTTGACATCAATCAATGCATTAGTAGTTGCATTCTTGAATTGATATGAACATTTTGGGTAACTTGATCTAGCTGCATTCTTTACTTCTAAATAATAAAAAGAAATTTAAATTAATTTCTTTGTATTAAAAAAACTATTTCAAACCACAGGCATGAATCAATTTTAATATTAAGTGGAAATAAAGACATTGAAGCTTAAAGAATCAGTTCCAACAGCATAAATAAAGGTTTATACCTGCAGCTTTCTTATGCTGTTTTGTTGGGGTTTTTTTTCCCTCTAAAAATGACTCTTTATAAAAGCATACTTATAAAAGGATTATTCAACAATATTATCACCTTTAAGCAATAATCCCATCCTAGGGCAAGTATGTCTGAGGTAATACTTATTCCCCCATGTTGATAAAGGCTTTGAGATTTACTATCTGTGGAGGATGTTCATTTCTTTCAAACTACTGAAAATGACAGGGAAGGTAAAGCAGTCTGATGCTATTAAAATAAATAAGGAATCATAGAAAACATAAGGTCACCACTTCAAAATTGTGCAAGCATACTTATGGAATTAGACTGATTTTAAGGAGCCCACATAAAAGTTGTTGAGTATTCAACAGTTCTGCATACTGTAAATTTCAGGTCATACATAGTACTTCTGAAAAGAAAGTTAAGAAATTCAATTTCCTAAATATAGATTTAGCTTAAAACTGGGATTCTTTGTCTTCCATTGATAATATATCAAGGCTATTTAAATACAAACTCCCCCTACTAATACCTCTAACAAATGGTACCGTCAGAAAAAAACAACAACAAAATGTTTTTCTGGTAAAAATATGCAATAAAGATCTTCTCCTAATGGTTGTTTCATTCTGAATAAGTACAGTATAGAGAAGAAGGTATATAACTGAGCCTCTAAGACCTTACATTTGGTTATGTATAATGAAGTAAGAAGTTTAGGTAGGGAGCAGCTGGACTGCTAAACTTGCAGCATTATTTCCATGTTTCAATTGCCTTAAAGATTCTATGGAGAACATTGAGCAGAGAGTAGAGGTAAAGTATTTGAGGAGGTCAGCATGATTTTTGTTTAGTTTACCACCAGCTAGAAACACCATCTGGTAGCAGGAAAGATAAGAAAATAGCATTCCCATGCTTGCCATTTTTCTTCAAGCACAAAATCTGTCTCTCTCACAGAAAAGGTGAGTGTATAGGAAGTACAAGAGTCATTTGAAGGTACTTTTTAACAAGGCTGAACTGGTGGGTGACAATGCACGCATTCCAATTCAGCGACCTTTTGATGGCTTGCTACTATTCTGACTGAGGTAGATGGAAAAATTAGTGAGAAAAAAACCAAAGTCTAATTTACAATGTTATTCTGATTTTTAGTAATAGAAGTAACATAATAATAATAATAATAATAATAATAATAATAATAATAATAATAATAATAATAATAATAATAATAATGTATACTCACCAGAGTTCACATATAGTTTAAATTATCAGAGGAGAGCATATATCTTTGATTAGCAATACTGCCACAAAAATAAAACCTACTGTATAAAACTTTGAATACACTACTTGAAAAGTACCAATTTTACCTCAGAGTTACTGGGCTTTTTATCAAGTTTTGTACTTCTACTTTTGATATTCTTCCAAGTGAAATAATTTTCAGATGATAAAATTTATCTGCAGAGATCTATCTCCCTACACATGTCACTGGTCAAGCATGTATTTGAAGGCCTTGATATAGATCAACTCAGGTCTATTTTTAAAGTACAGATAGTAATTCTGGAAATAATCTTTAAAAATCCACATCCTGTATCACAAGTATCTTCACATGCATGGAAGAAGACCAGAATCTATTAAGCTTATCAACCCTCCAATCAAGTTGTTTAAGAAACACCATAATCTTTTTACACTCTCTTCTAGAGTTCAGTAAGTGATGGTTTCAGATACCAGACCTGACTATTAAGCAGTAACTTCCATAGCAGTGTACATCTTATGGCATATTCCATGCAAACAAATTCAAGCTTTCCCAAGATTTTGTGCTTGCAGTGGCACAGCAGATGTCAGAACAAAAATACTTGTCTTTTGGTATGGCTTCATATCTGGAGCTTGGCATCATATTTAATAGCACCACATGATCTTGTTCAGCAGGAAGGCAGACTGTGCTGCTTAAAAACTGTTACTTCTCCTTACTTCCAACACCATGGACAGGTAATATTACTGAGCTTGGTCATAACAAGTTGCTGATTTTTTTTGGTCAAATTATTCTAGATTTAGAAGTTCTAACTACTGGTTTCATCACATGATTTCTAGACCCCTGCCTCTGACAAGAGCTCACATCCAAGTGGCAGAAGCCCCACAGTAGATGAGTGATTAAATTCTTTGCACAAATGACAATTTTCTTTCTTACTCCAACAGTTTATGGCCCATATATTTTTACTCAATCTTCAAAAGCAAGGATTACAGAATAATATCTGAATGACCTATCTTTGGTAGAGATAATAATCTCTTCCTCCATTCCTCTAAAATAACATATATTTTTTGCCACAGCAGAGTAAAACTGGTTACTCAGTGTAAGTAGCCTAAGTCAAGGTCTAAGTGCAAGTTGTGCCACACACATGGGGCTGTCAGGATACAACCTGAAGTACATGAGCAAGCGTGGAGCTTTTGGATTAAGTAGTTCTATGCAACTGGATGAGAAACACGAGTCAACTTCAACAGATACACGAGTCAACTTCAACAGATACAGACTATAGTGTGCAGAACCTAAACCACTTATGGAGCATCCCTCTGTTCAGCAAAGACAGTTGATTTTTTTATTAATAATTTCTTTAAAATCCAATTGGGTTCTTGCACTGTTATGTGGGCTGATTTCCATAGAAAACATATTTGGGAAACAAAGATTGCTGTTAATTATATGGAACTAAAGACATCCTTATATATTGTCACTGCCTCACTAGGTTTGGCAATCAAACTGTCTGGAGTGGGGTAATTTGTTGTGCAAAATCAAATCACAACCTCCAAATCCACCAGGGTTCTCTTCCAAGTATGGGATGAGTTTAGCACCACCAAGTCTACTAAAATAGGACTATTTTTCTAGTCAGTTAGATAACTTTCTTTTTACGTAGTATGACATATGATTTTATTTCCAATGTGAACAGTCACAGGCCTGCATTGTTTATGCTGCCAAAGTTCCCTATAAATGTTCAGTACCTTGTCATGTATCCATAAAGCATTATTATTACCTAAGAATATTTTGAGAGCAAATTTTAAACTACTTTTTGAGAAAGGCAAACAGTAAGGAACAGAATATAAGTAGAGTAAGGGTAAGAAATTTCATTTTCTGTAGTATTTTCTAATTGCACCCTGGGTGAATACTACCTAATTTAATAAATGCTGTACAGATTTTGCCCAAGAAGCCTGTCACCATCAGAGAGATAAAAAATAATATGTATAAAATGTGATATATTAATGCGATTGTAAGGGTATTTTGAAGTTGCATATATTCCTATTCCTTACTCCCACCCTCAGGAACTCCCTTTCAAGCTCAATGAATATACACTTGCCTACAGACTGCATTAGGGAATCATGCCTGTTTCTATTTCTATACATTTTATTTATTATAATGAAGATAATTTGAATTGCAATCTACAACTCCCTGAACATTTTTAAAACAACAAATGTAGTTAAAATAATGCCTGTGGCAATCTCTATTTATTCTTTGTGATCATCCACTTGCCATAACTTAAAACTGGGCTGAGCTTTAATTTAAATGTTACAAGGCAGAATACCAGTACAGTGCTTTCAACAAAATGGCTGAAACTGGCTTCAGCATGATTTGCCTGGAAGGGAAGATGAAAATGTGTTTTAAAGGAGAAAAAATATCCTGACCAAAACCAGACATTCTAAACAACCACCACTGATACCCAGTGCTCCTTTCCTCCCCCATCTCTATCAGCTGCTAGGCTTTCAGCACTGTTCTTCGCCAGACACTAGCACAGTGTTTTCCTTCATAGTCAGCCATCAGCCAGAGCTGTCACTTGCAGATACTTCATTTTTGTTTCAGTCTAATTCATACTGCACCCCCTTAATCTCTGTAGTGAGTAATGCCATGTCACTGTGAAGATATGTCAGATCCAGCACTAGAAATACAGAGAGTGTTTCTAACAGTTAAACTATCTTGGTTTGAAGAAATATTTTATTTCTTCCCCCAAGTTAACTGATGTCTTTCTCCTGAACATCTTCCGAGCTGACCTCCAAAGGAGCAGTCACCATTCTGCAATCTGGCGCAGCTTTCATGGGGTGGGGGTTGAAGACAAGCTGCAGCCCTGTATTACTAAATGCAAACAATCAATATGTTGATTGAGCTTTTGGCTATCAGAGCTCTTTTGATGGGAGTGACAGTGAGCATGACTTGCCTCATTCAATGACAAGCCTGTTTAGACTTTTTGCTACCTACCACTTTGTGAATCAGGCAACTGAAAATACCCACAGCAATTCCTCCAAACTGTCAGCTATTGCTGTGATTCCACCCAGCACCCCCTGTACAAGACAACAGATTAACCATTAGGCTAGATATGTTGAAAATATACAGCTTCAACCTTTCCCCAGCTAGCTCAGAGCGATGTATAGATGATTATTTCAACCGTCAGCTGCCGCATAGACTTAAACCCCTGCACAATAACTCCTGGATTCATCTGCCCCTTGTCAAACTTGCACAGCTTTACTTTGAGCATACATAGTGTGGCAGTTTCACTGCGGATCTAGAATAATCCAGACGGCTGCTGTCTCTTTGTTAACAGGAAGCTAAACTGATGAGTTTGTAATGCATTTCTTATCAAAGGTAGTTACAAAAAAGAATATGTGCCAAATCAGTTGGAGTTGGAATTTAGCATAGTATTGAAATATGATTTAATCAAAACATTTGTTATTTGTTGGGGAAAAATAAACCACCCCACATTATTCATCCTCTAAAAATCATTTTATGCCGATGGACTATTTATTTTTACAAATTTATTTGATTTTTTTGGTGGTAGCAGATGTAATGAAATCATTGACTAGAAACTACAATATAATAGTGCTTGATGAGATACAAGAATGTTAATTTTAGAAACTGCAGAGCAGTGTTAGCTTGGTGTCTGAAATGATAATTTAAATGAAACAGGACTGCTGCTTTTGTTTCTATGTGCATTACAAACTCAGGGAAATGCATTTCATTCTGTTTTTTAAAAACAAAAAGATACGCTACATATCTCTACATGCTAGCACCATTAGAAAAGCAGGTGAGGCTGGCTTTTAGTTGCAGTGTGTGCCACTAGAAGCAGATAAAACATCAAGATCCAAGAATGTCAAGAATGCATCATCAGAATATTTTGCAAATACTGAATGGTGCTTATATGAAACATTATCTTTGAAACTGCAGATCAAGAAATATTTCTTTTCTTTTTTCCCCTCTTTTTGTCCCAGGCTTGTACCTTTTGGCTAAAGGCACATAAAATTTCAAAACAAATGCATTGTGTCTAGTATTGTTTTCTTTTTTTCCTTTTCCTTTGTATTAGCCTCCAATACCTAAATTACTTAACAATGCATGGTCTTTCAGTCTTAATTCTTCTCCCACATAAAGAACTTGGACTCAGCCAGAGATATATACCTCATCTTTGCTTTTCCTTGAATGCTGTAAAAAACTAGTTATAGCAAATGTGGAATCTTGCCATACTGAATCCTGTTATCAATTCAAGATGGCTGCACTGATATTCAGTGAAAACAATATAAACTTTAAGTTCCTGATCTTTTAGAGTAACTTGTATATAGAATGAAAAATAGATTACAAAGGAGTTTAGAAACCCAGATAACTCAAATCTTTTGGTGAAAAAAGTCTGGCGTATGGATTGACAACATTTGTACTTATTTTTAAGGACAGAGCAACTCCCTAAGGTTACCACAGAAAGACGATATTTTTTCTTTGCTCCTCCAGTTTAATTCAAGAATAGAACTATTATGAATGCTGTATCAATTACTATCACTTCTCTATTGCTATGACTTCAATAAGCAAATGGGTTTAAGGCTGTCCAAACTGTGGTTGATCCGAAGTCCACTAAAGTCACAGAAAAAACATTTACACAGACTTTAGTGGACTTTAGACCAGGTTCTGTTCATAACTCATGTATATTCTGAGACACAAGCCCTTCCCATATATACAGCATTTTACACACATTGGCATGTGCAATTTTGAGAAGAAAGGCTTCTGATTTCATGGATCTGCTTTCTTGTTCCAGTACAGAGGTATATAAACAAGAGGAGGCTATTTGTACATAACAAACATCTTTTTCCTCTGCCAAGTTTGCACAGTAGAAAAAAAGCCACTTCAATGCCTTATCAAATCCTAATTTTTATATTTAGACTAAGTCATAGGTCCACTGAAACTTGAACATCTTTTCTAAAACAAATTTTAGTATTCCCTCATACATTTTCCTTGATTTTTAGTCTTCATTCTCCACTGCCTTTCAAATTATGATTCACTCTGTAATTGTTTATTTAAGTCATTATACTGTTATTGGAAAACTGTCAAATGAAAAGTTAAAAAAAAAAAGCAAAGGATCACCGGACTTTTTTTCCCTCCCCATCCACTTAATTGTCCAATTGACTTCTCCACATGTCATACCCATACAGAATACTATTTGGATAAAGTTTGTTTTGGGAAAGGGCGAAGAAATGGAGGTGTGCCCAAATGAACTAAAACAGAACATGGTCTGTTTTCAAGGGTGTCTGTTTTCCAGACAAACATCAAAGTGAGGGGAACTGACTGTCTTTTGAGAGTGTACTTCAGAGAATAAGGAAAGTCAAAGTGTCTCATCGGTATGGCAAGTGTAAATATGCTGAGTTAAATTTTAAATTATGTTACTTCATTATAACAGGCTATTCTGCTCTAAATGTGGAGGAGGAGCTACAGAAAATGTTACCCCATGTGTCAGAAAAGAGTTTTTCAGACTCTATGTTTCCTACCAAGTCAAAAGCAGCTATGAACTATGATTTTGGAGCCACAGCTGCTGTCTCTAGCAGAGTAAAGTACAAAAGGATTGCTCAACGCCACATGTTAACATTTTAACAGACTACCTGATGATCCTATGGCTACAAGCAGAGGACTGGGAAGCTCCTGACTGGGATCTAGTTTTACCACCGATCTTAGGTTACGCAGCCTTGGGTGGCTCACTTGCAGTCAATTCTGTTTTAAAGGATTTTCTTACTCACAGATCTTGCTAGAATTCAAGTGACCAAATGATCTGAAATTGTGGCTGTTAATATCTAGTTTTCTCACATCTAGCAGCTTTAAGAAGCAGGTTTAAGACTGTGATGTTGCTATTGCTGTTTGAAAAGTACTTTTGGAATACATTCCACAAAAATATAATATGTAATAAGAGTGCATTGTTATTACAGTGTTTGGTGGTTTGTTTTTTTTAAATTAGATAAGAAAGTGTGCCTCTAACATTGAATAACTGTAACATCCTTTTTATTTCTATTTTCCTTCCTTAAAAAAAAGTGGTCTCAGTTAAAGGACACTGATTTCCTTATGAGCAGCCCTTTGACAGCTCCCCAAGGCACGACACATAAAGCCAAAAGGCACATCTTTGGGAGATTCTTTAAGAGCAGCAACACAGAGCAAATGATAATATTCTGTGCATTGTCATACACTATCCTTGTTTCAATGCACAGCAACCCAAAGTGTATTGTCCTTTGTCCTTTTGCCTCAAAGAGGATTTTGACACCAACTATAAGGGACACAGAGGAAGAAGTTGCAACACTAGCAAGGGCACACTGTGGTTCTGCAGTTCTGCTAAACTGCAGGAGGAATCTGTCTTGTTTTTACAAAGTTAAGGAAGTTTCCTCTTTGTGGGAACACACAGTCTGATCAGTCACTGCAGAAAACAGTGACGTTCTATTTGTGGACAAAAAATAAGCTGCTATTAAAAAAAAAATCTAAATTTGAAAGGCCACTCATCATTGTGCCTATGATCACTTTACTGTTTACACTCCCACAGCTCCATTAAATTCAGAGAAAAATATAGAATGCCTTTCAGTAACTAAGTGTAAAAGTAAGGAGTCCTTGGTGATTGCTCTGCTCCTTGGGATTAGAAATCTTGTATTTACAGCATAGATTGTGTTTGTCAGGAAGAGTATTTCAGTGCACAGGAAAGCAATATTTCCATGCCTTTGGAGCAGGACTCCACGAATTTCAGCTCAGTCTTGCTGCAACTGTTTCCTTCCTATGAACATTGGGAAATGTAGATTTCATACTCCAAAAATCTAATTAGAATTATTGCATTCATTTTCCATTTAGAAGCACCAATTTATCTTAACATCTTAAAAATACATATTTCCAGTGTAATTCCAACCTGCATATCCTAAAGTTTGAAACTGAAATAAAATTTCATCTACCTTGCACATTACAAGAAGATAGATTAGGTCCCTGCCAATACCACAGTGAAGTAAAGATTTTCCAACACTTCATATAAATCCAGGGGATTGTATGCTTAAATTCTAAGATTTTATGCATTTGGGTTTTTTTAATTCTTCCTCTGCTTCCCCATGAGCTGCCTTACTTTTGAAAACACACTTGAGAGGATCTGGCTGAGGCTGTTTCTTTTTTTTAACTAGGTGGTTAATATGTGACCGATAAATTGGGGTTTTCTTCATATTTTTTAACTTTGTAAAATTTGATACCATTGAATTTCTTTGGCTCGTGTTTACCTTTGGGAAAAAAGCGTATAGAAATGTCTATGTCTCTGAACAAGAAGAACTGAAATATTAACATTTAACTCTGGCCTTCTTATCATTAGTCTAATTGAGCTTTTACACTCATCAGTGGAAGAACTTCCATTTACTAAATTTTCATGGGATTAGACTCAGTGATCCCCAATATTCCTTCTGACTTAGCTGTAATATTCCTCTGGGATGGAGGTCTTCACACTATTGTTACTTGTGTGGCCACCACGGTCATTTCATATGTAAAGTATAAAATGCTGTGCCTATTTACATAGACACTGGTTCTAGAGACCAGTGCTTACACTGTACACACCTTGGAAAAAAAAAATTATACAACTTAAAAGAGCCATCTGAAATTTTTTCTGTATAAAATTGTTTCCTTAGCAAAGCAATACATAATGAAGTTTTTGCAGGCTTCTCAGCCACTACTGATTTCTAAGCCAGCACCACCACCTGCTGGTTACAGGGAGTTTCAAGACGCAGTACTGTTTTCCTGTCTTCAAATCCATGCATAAATATAGAGCAGTACTTCTCAACTGTTCTTACATGTATAAATTTTGTTACCAGAAGAGATTTTTAGCAGATTGGTTGCAGCTTAAGAATGCTCTATTAGCTGAATTATGGCTTTCATAAAAGCAGGGAATGTTAACAAAGAAATTATTTTATGCAAAATATTGGAACTCACAGGGTAAACATTAAAATTAATCAAAAAGATTGAACCTGTTGTATTAAAAGGCTACTGTCACATATGCAAGTTTTATTACTTACTGATACATAGTTAAATACTCTTTATAACATAAAGAAATTAGTATTTTTTTTCCTAAATGATCCCTACTTTAGTGTAGTTCACAATGCAATCCATTCTTGTGAAGCTTTTTTCTTCCTCTGAACAAATGAATCTAAAAAACCAATACCACCTGTTAAATCTATTAATATAAAAAACAACCAAGATATAAATAACTAAGATTAAATCTATAAAACAATAGCAAAAATAGTGATAGCAAAAATGGAGATGGAATATAATCAACTGTTGTGGAAATTTAGAGAAGTATAGTATATACTTTTNTTTTTCCATCCAGAACTACAGCACTGTGTATTAAAAAAAAAAAAAAAAAAAAAAAAAAGGATAAAGTAAAACAGCACAATAATAACAAAAACCCCAAACCTCGTATCTCTACAAAAAGCTCACAGTAGACTGGCCAAAACTTATTGCTGCGCTTATATGAGACAAGCAAGGAAGCAAGTGCTGGCTAAGCTAAGAAATCCAGTGGTGACAACTAAAAACACTGTTACTTACATCATCATTTTGATTTCTGATAGAAGGAATAATCAAAAGGATGGATGCGTATAGCAAGGATCATATCAAACACAACTTCAAAAATGCTCAAAATACCTCCACATAAAAAAAAAATACTGCAATGAATTGTCTCTAATAATTTCCATATTACTAAAAAAACCTTCTTTACTGCTAAGATGGAAATTTCTGCAGCAACTAAGGTTCAACTCTTTTGAAATATTGTGAGGGGAAAGCATGCCATTTCACATACACTTTATGTAAGGCCAACTATATTGACATAAAATTACACAGGCCAGCAACGGAGAAAGAAAGCAAGTAATACTGAATCTGCCCAACTAATCTAATATCCATGTTTTAAAAAGAAATACATACGTTTTGTCCTTTTAGTTTTTACTTTGATACTAAAGCTACAGGGAGATGCCAGCCTTGCTTAGTTCATGACAAAGATCAGACAGATCACAACCCATAATGAGGAAAAGCTTTAGAAAGAAAATTTCATCAAATCCAACTGCACTGTGTTTGGTACTTCTGGGTTCATTAACCAAACCTTGATGAGAATATGGGCATTACCAAAGAAAGAGAAGGGAGCCCAACAGAGCACCCTCACTGTTGACACACAGAGCAATGAAACAAGAGGAGAGGAAAAAAGGCAATGGAGAATTTTGGAGAGAGGAGTGTCAAGGTGTTGAATTAGCAGCTTACTTAGCTGCGCCCTATAGAACACTTGGTATGCTCAGCACAAAAATCACTTATACACTCACCTGGAGCTGAGGAACTCTCTCCAGCGAAGAAAAAATTGATGTATAAAATTTCCTAAGATTTACAGGTCAGTTAGTACCCTAAAAGAAACTATATCAAACACAAATGCCACAGGATGCCAATATATTTGGAAATACTGCTGCTGCCAGATGTTTTGAGAGTCAGATACTGAAAGCATCCAGAAAGCCTACGCTCAGGGGACACTGACAGCTGTCAAGAAAGTAATCTTCCAAAATCAAATTGCTTGGAGCTCTACCTCTGAGGATTTTATTCTGTCCTGTGTGAGGGGAAAGAAAAGGGCACATAAAAGACTCATATGCTAAAGGCAGATTAAAACCAAATGCATATTTTGACATATTTTATATTCCTTATAGGCAGAACTGAGGGATGCTGCTGAGGAAATCTGTGAGAGCCAAGGGACATTTTCAGGAGGTTTCCTGGAGAGTATGTGGAGCTTCAGTATTGAGGCTGAATGTATGAATCAAAAGATATGATTCTGGCATGCCCTCAAGCTACAATTTTAAACAGAAATCAAAAATTTTGCTATTTAGCAGCAGAAGTACTGGTAAAACTGTGGATTAATGAGCTGCAGCATTCAAAGACTCAATCAGGCAATCAAAAAAGATCTTTAAAGTTTGATGAGCCACTAGACATGCTAACACTAGAAATCCTGAATCCAAAAACAGAGTAGGCACTTTTGTTAAAGTAGGGGATAGTATTTTCAAGGGTTATTCAGAAAAAAAAAGCAGAAAGACAGAAAGTTCTCCACAGATCATGCTCTAATAAAAACCTGTACATGGTAGTGGTAACAGGGAAGATCCAAACCAAAAATTTAAATAATCCTATGTTTGAAAGAGACAAATTCAGGCATAGGGAGTCCTAGGAATGCCATAACCACATGCTAATGGCAAACTGAAGTACAGATAGGGCACAGAATTCATACTTCATAAATTAACATGCAGAAGGATCTGGTGTCAGCAAGTTAGAAGAATGTCAATCCCTGCTCTTACAGAATTTCACTCTGATGTAAGATGAGTCAAGTCCAGACTGTGTGATTGGATTCTTGGCTTGAGTCTTCCCTGGCACTGCAAATTGTTTGTTCAACTACTCCTTTTCCAAACATAACTAAGGGCTTCTGCTGAGTCATGTAACTCTCCAAAGTGTAAGATGCCTGCACATTGGACTCCCTGTATGGAAGGATCCTGCCAAATAGGGAGGATCACATTACTGACTCCAGACTCTGCAGTCTTTGCACCATGATTATCATTACAGAATCTCTGCTGAGACTGACATCTGCTGGCTTCTCACCTTTTCTCCTTTGTCTGAATTAAGAAATCAGTAAGGTATATCTTGTTACTCAGGGCAGGGAGACACTTGAATACAAATAATCAATATATATTTAATTAAATTATTCATATATATATTTATCTATTTATTTATTTTTCCCTGAATAACTTTTCTCTGGAAAACAAGTTTTGGTGGAAAAAAGAATCCATCTTTTAAGAACTATTGAAAAATTTAGAACTTTCGCAA
>VXBU01011176.1:562461-597196 GCA_013400315.1 Bombycilla garrulus
AGAACTATTGAAAAATTTAGATCTTTCGCAAATGAAAACTGATTTAATTTAACTGCAGATTTTTGTTCATAAAATGAAACAAAAGTTACACTTTCATGTCTCAATTTACACAAAACATCATTTGTCAAAAATTAAAATTTAACATTGTAGAACTCTTAAAATGTGCAACCTCACACAACAGGGTAAATACTTTTTTCTGTGGAACACCAAAAGCAGTTATTAGCATCCGAGTTTGCAAGCTCACTGGAAAGCTTACTGGCTTTGTTGAGAACCAAGTAAAAAACAGCATTTCTTGTCAAAAAGAAGACAAGATACAAGAATGGTTAGGAGTCCATTATTGATGAGAAATATTGGCATGTCATCTGAATATTCGGGAAACATGTCCCATATGTTGGAAAGAACAGTGCATAGCAGAAGCCAGGAAAGTACATCCTGTTCTATTCAGCAGTGCATCTCACTTCTTCTCATCCTTCTGCTGTCTCACCATGTGAATTATAGTCATTTTCATACCCTGCAATTCTAAATAAATACTGTATCACTTCCTTGCTGCCGCCCATCTTCTGATTGACTGATCACAGAGAACCTGGCAGTCCTTGCATGTTCTGGTAGATCAGGAATAATTCTAATAGAGATAAAGCATGAACAAAAGAAAAAAATAATGCCTGCCAATGAAATGTGCTATCAGTTTGCACCTTATGGATTTACCACATATTGCTCATGGAACAGGAATAAGCATCATCTCTACATTAGGCTCAAAACTTGCAATTGTTTTTATTCTCTTCAAGAAGAGTCTTTGTCCTATCAGCCGATAAAACTTTACCTGCTAGAGAAATATTTATCGTGACTAATAAATTACTGTCCATGTGTCAAGCTGCTATTTTTACTTAATGACCAGTTCCATAAGGGATCATCTAAGTATGATAGAAGCAGGGCTAATCTTAGACCAAATTCTGTCTGTTGTTAGATGGCACACCTCCTGATTCGTTCTGGCAAGAGTTTGCTCAAAAACAGAGCCTCCACTTCCTGCTGCCAGTCTTCTTCCATTGCACAAGGTGATTTAAAATCTCTCTCCACGTGTCAGACATGCTGTGTCATGGAACATGTAGCACCATGGAGTGAGAGAGCAGAGGTAATGTCAGAAACACAGGAATGGAGAAAGGAACATGCCTAGTGCAAGCAAAATCTTTTATGCAAGAAGAAGTAAAGGAAATTGCATGACAAAGATCAAAGATGCTGTAATGAATTTTTGGATTTCCTTCAGCAGTTCTTCATAGTAAACAAGGTCTGCATTCCAATTAAAGTTCAGAAGCAGCTAAAAACTTCAGATTATTTTAAAAATATGGCAGCAGAGATACTTCTCTGCTGATGCAGATAAACTCAAGTTACTCCTGCCCTCTCATATAGTATACCCTTGCTAAACCTCTCTAAATTAGACACCAGCAAGGCAGGTATGGCAATTTCCCCACATCACCCCATTTCACTCTCCTCTTGTTCTTGCTGTGCATGTACATTCTTAAGCAAAGATCAGAAAATCTGAAAATTGGCCGCTGAAGGGGAATAACTGTGTCAAAAGGACATTGAGACTTATATTTAGGAGTTCAAAATGTAAAGATCTCAAAGCACTTCTTAGTACAAAATGTAATATAGTATAATAGATTGAGAATACAGTATTTTCATTCTCTGAGGAGAAGAAGAACTACAGTCATGTAGTAAGTCAGTGGCACAGTCAAGATTGCGACCTTTGCCTTGTGGCACTTTTGATTCCCATTTGCCTAGGTAAAGTTTCCAGTCCAACTAAAATGCACATGGGAGTGTTTGAGCAGATAACAATGGACACATCTTACACAGCAATGCTGCTTTCTCTACCTTTCCTTTTGAGAATAATTGTACTGTGCTAACAAGATCTGATCAGTATCAGTGAAGCATGTCTGTGTGAGGTAGCACACATGCTTCCTAAAATCTTTGATAATAAGTGAATCACAGAATTACAGCATTCAGTATTAAGTAAAGCATCATAAGGAAAGATATATAATTGTATTATTTAAAAAAAAAGCTAAAAGAAGCTAATGAATAGTCTGAAACAGTGAAAGGATGACTGAACTTTAATCTATTTTAAAGTATATTACCAACACAGTTAAGAACCTACATACTGAAATAAATGTGTTTATGATTTCTTTAAAATAAATTTAAACACTTCGTCATGTGTTCTGTCCAAGTCCCTCCTGTTTACTATAACCCCAATCAAAGCAACAATGCAGCATGGGCACTTATCTTGTGGGACTTCAAGAACCACCAATGGAGTTATATGACAACAATCTCCTCTTTTCATGCAGAACATAAATAATTCACAAGGTTGTGTTTTCTGGCATACACAAAAACCTCAGAAGGTTCTAGGTACTCAATAGAAAATACAAAAACACAGAAAAATTGTCTTGTAAGCTGCTTCTGACTTCCAGACTGGGGGCCAATCCACTCTGATGGACCTACACTGACCTTGATAAAATCTGAAGATCTCTTGTTCTAATTCAATAGATTTTCCAAGCCTAGGTAAGAAATAGGTTGGCTGCCCCTGCTTCCGGTTCTAGAAGTATGAGCCACATAGTATTTATATTAATGACGTCTAATGTCACTACAAACCTGATTAAAGGTATGCACATATTAAATATGCTAGGGATCTCATGGAATAATCAGATGATAGATCCATTGTGTTTGATTTTTTCCCATATTTATCCTATTTTTACATCAAAATGCATCAAAAGCAAAAACAGTGCCATACATAAATCTAGGGCTTTCATTCCAGGGAGTTTTATACTAAACTGCATTCTACTTTATATGTTGAAACTATATGGTGGTCTTTTGAATATTTCAGTGAGCACCTCCTACTATACACCACAATACCTTCATATCACATGAAATGTGTAAGATATAAGCCAGAAGACTGTTTTTTTTTCTCTCAGTCTGAGGGAAAATATTCCAAGCCGATGAACATTTCTTTTTCTTTGAATTATAAAAGGAGACAAAGAATAAGGATATAAAAGAAAATAAATTATAACAAGAGTATGATATATACAGGATTTACATATCAAAATTTTTGGTTTTGAAGAAACTGGAAAAGAAAATTAATTACATATCAAAGTGTGTCTGTGATTACCATGAGCTGATAGTTTTCTGCTGTTGTTGTTTCATTATTAATTTGAGACCTTGCCCAATAACACCCACACAAATTAGCTAAGAGTCAAAATGGCAATAAATTCTTGGGACCTATCCTGAAAAATGGTACTAACAACTTTCCAGCATCACTGAACTTCTCAATCCTGCAGCTGTTTTAAAAAGCTTCCTCCCAAAGGCACATTTAGAACTAAATTAAATGCAACTTTGACTTAATGAACATTTTAAATGATAATGAATACAATGTAGATTCATCGAAGGCATTTACATTGCGTTATAAAACTGATAAAAATTTAATAACTCTTTGTTAATAAGTTATGTCTCTCCAGACCCATAAAGCCTAAGGCAGCCAATGTTGCAGTCTAGGGTCTAATCCAGGTTCCTAATGCAGGTGGTATAAGGAGGCAGGAGACTGACTTGACACTTGACATTTGCTCTAAGCCTGCTCTGGATCAAGCCACTGCTTGTTCATAAATACTTTACTTCATATAGTAAAGGTCAGAATTTGGGCTCAAGGCAGGGCTATGACAGAAATGCTCAAGCTGAAACCGAGCCAGCTCTGGCATCTGTCGCTTGAAATAGCTCGAAAGCAGTAGAGAAGGAGACCTAACCGGCCAGCATCTGTCCCACACCAAGGAGGTAACAGGAAGAATGTGCTGCTGGTGGTAAGAAACTGTCATGGTGAGTTTCATGACAACCAGCCACACTCAGGAACTAAAAATGCAAACATAATTTCCATGTCACCTTGCATAAGACCCTCTGCTAAATTCACTCCACAGGATGCAGACAGCATCTTTCCTAGCTTGTACCCACAGACCAAGCCACTCACTAGTCCCTTCCTGTGACCCTGGCAAGAATCAACATAAAGGCCTAAAGGAATTAAATGCAGACTTCTTGATCTTTCCTTCCCCCACTATCCCAACTCCTCAAAGGTTTCACCTCTAAACTTAGCAGTGCCTCCACTCCCTGATGATGTGAGAGCTCACCTCCTTTTTACAGACATCACAAACTGGGCAGAGCTCACTCTCATCAGCATATGGTTATATGCTGCATCACAAAACTCACCTGAAAAAGTGCACGCTTCATTATTTATATTATCTAGCAATGAGCCAGGTTCTCTCATTTTTACCATTCTACCTTCTGAAAACAGCTTAGTTTGGAGGGATTGGTCTGTGTTTTTTTCTACTACTGCATTTCTAGAATTCAGTATTCACCTATATGCTCATACTATGCCCAAAATAAGTTTAAATAATTTAGCATCATTCAGGTTCTAACAAAATATAGAACAATCAAAGATATTAATTTTTCTTTCTTAGAGCCTAACTGCACATTTGAAGTTACCTATTGCAAAACACCTATTGTTTAATGTCGCTTTCCCCCTTTGTAATTAATGTTGTCTCTTTAGTGTTTGAAGAGAAAATACAAAAGTCATGGTGCACTCATAAATATGAAAAAAGTGATGCAACAGATACTTGGAGTCTCATGAGGGCAAATACCAGTCCATTCTGATCACAATATTGATAACAGTGAGATAGAAGCAGATGAAAGTACAGTTGAACCTGGAGGGCGGAACATCAGGAGGGCAAGAAAGGCAGAAAGAAAGGTTTGGTTCAGTGAAACCACTGTTCCAGCAAGCTGTTCTTGAATGCTAGTTAAGACTGTGATTGCATTTATTGAGTCAATTAATCCTATCTTCTTTAGTGGAAACAGCTGCACACACCTTAGTAGGATTGCAATAAGAAGATGGAAAGAAAGATTATACAGAATTACAGGTATAAATTAATTCTGAAAGTAGAAGAGTAATTTCCAGTCCCAGGAAAGCAGATCTCAGTGTCTGGCTTCTGATTTGCCAGTAGCAGGCTATGGAGCTGGCTGCAGATACGGAGATCTCCAGCAGGTACAAGCTTTGACTTCACAACAGTGGCTACACCATAAGACCCTCTATAAAACAGCACTGTGGGATTCTCCTACAGTGGTATTTTTTTTCAATTGTTCCATTATCTGGTTTTATAGACTTTAAAGTCCCACTGTCCAGTTTTAGCAATAGCAGCTTTCTCACAGTGGTTCATTCTCAGAAGGTGGCTAAGGAGGGTGATTCCCTTCATTCCCCAGTAGCAACTGTTAGGACGTATACACTTGATTTCTTTTTCAGTTATACTGGAGTTTTATCTTAACTGAATTATCTAAAATACTACTTTTTCCTAAAAAATGAAAACTAAAATAAACACAGGTACCCATTTTTACATTATTTTCAGTATTTTGAAAGGGGAAACATAGTCTTGTAGAAGTGTTTAGAAGAAATGTCATAGTCATGTCAGTTCTCAGGAATACAACTCTGAATGCATGGAAACCAATGTAACTGAAGTAAAAATCTGTCACCATGAAAGGACAATATCTGGAACTAGTTTTACATAAAGCAGTATTTCACGCATAGTTCCTTTCATGGGATTATTTATATTCTCTGGGCCTTTGAATTACCAAGAATTTATCTGGCCCTATATCTCATTCTAATCTTCCATTTTCATTGATGTAATGAAAAAATAATAATAAAAAAAGACTATACAACATGGTGCTCTCTCATTGTCCAGTATAAAGAGGAAGGGTCATTCCATAGAAGTGAGCTGCAAAAACCACAACAATCTGATTATAACAGCTTGTTAGGACCTTATGCCATTTAGAAAAGAAAACATCTGTCTTCCCTTTCTCAATTGTTTTCATTTCCAAAACCCAGTTTATTCCTTCAATTTCTTTTTCCTCAAAACAGTAAAAGCATACTATTGGCTTTTTGTGCAGGACAAAGATGAGACAGTGTGACCACAGAGAGGTCAGTAAGTTATATAAAAGAGAAAGGATTTATATGCAAAATTAAGATTTTCAAAGCAAACAGGTCTATTTCCCTCCTGTGGTCACTGCAGAAACCTCACAGCTCAGAAAAGGTGTGTAGAGGGAGAGAGCTGTGGTACTACCCCACCTTGTCATAAGCAGAGCATTACAAATAGAATGTAAATTATATTTATATAATGAAGTGATGGTATTCATAGGTGGATTGAACATCTCATAGTCTCTAGCTACCACAAGGTGGTACACACATCCTATGAAAGGAAACCCATTGCTGCTAAAAGGTGAACAAAAACTTCTAGGACTGAAAGTTGTCTCCTGACAGGCCACATGTCTGCCCTTCCTGAGCCTCAGCTCTTGCATGACAGCAAGCAGTTCTTTGCTACTACAGCAGGACTAGAGAAGCAGTAGGTTAGAAAAGCAGAGGATACATCCTCTGTATAAAGCACAGGATGTTCTCTTGCATTCTAAGAGAATTAAGAGTATGCTGGCTTTTCATCCGGTATTTCAGGAACCTGGGACTTATTAATAGTCAACTCATTTAGAAAAGCACAAGCATGGTTATACAACTGCTGAGTTTTAGGTACACTGACCAGTTTCTCTGTGTGTTACGCATCCGTCTCCCTGAATAAATCAGTAAGTTGTACATAATTTCAACTCCCAGTATAGAATTTGGCTTTTTCAGTTGTGAAGACACAGGCAGAGTCTGAAGTAACAGGTCAATGAAGAAGCTGGAGCTTTTCTTGACCTAACTTGCTAATGACACATCACCAGTTATAGTTTCAGCACAGTTTACCAGCCTTGGTACCCAAAATGTTCACCTAACCTTACAGAATGTGATTGTAGGTCCTTTGAGAATGATTCAGCAGCTAACTTGTCTGTACACAATAAAATATGTGCTTACACTAAAAGACTATATGGAATATATGGCTTTAAATTTGGTCTGGCACACAGGTAGATACATGCTTTGCTTCTTTCAAAAGTTCAGCTTTTTCCAACTTGTCTTAGCATGCTATTTTCATGTCAGATGTCTAAAAGTCTGGGCTGAGCCCTGAATTCAAAATATAGTAATAATTATTCTTGTCTTTTGTCTCCAGAGATCCCTGATATTTACTAAAGCAAGTCTTCCCATAAAGTTTCTCAGAACTACCAGAGCATGCCAATGCATGTTTTCCTACAAGCTGAATTAGGTATGTCTGGGCCTAATATCAAGAATTTCCTTGAAAATTTAGATTCCAGTGGCAGTGGATGCAGCAACAACTTTAGGTATGGTTTTCTTTAGGAATATGAACTTTACATGTTCCTGAGAAGCACAGCCATATGGTGATGGAGAAACACAGAAATTAAATGGTTTAGGTTAAGATTCTGTCTGTATCAATTAATCATTTAAATGGCACCCCCAAGACTTGGCACAGACCTCAGCAGAAACATCACACTTGTTAATAACATAATTTCACTGTATAAACCACTCCAGGCTTTTCAGTGGCCAAGTGCCTCTCCACTTTGACTTGAGTCCCAAAGCAAAAAAATACTTGGACTATTTGCTATTCATGTAGCAATCTACAAAATACAGCTAAAACAAAAAAATGTAGGCCCCAAAAAAGACTTAAAATTATCTTTCCTTACATTTAGAATAATTATAAGGGTTTTTTTCCCAGAAAACAGCCTATAAACTCAAAAGTTCTTTTAATGTAATTATACTTTATCAAACTATGATTTTCATTTGCTGCAAGCAGAAACAATATAATAACAGAGAGACTCATTCACAGTGCAACATATACTTCAAGTGTTACTTTCTCTGCAGATTATACAATTAGAAGATTAAATCCTGTGTACACTATTGAATATGTAAATTGATAGCTTCTACTCAACATCTGATTTTTAGAAAAAGCACTAATTCTTACAAAAACTACTCATTGTTTTAAGAAGCTTCATATAATGGTCTGTGATTTTATTTACCTTGGGAAAAAAAAAAAAAAANACATTAAGCAACTGTAGAAGCAAACCAACTCAACTGGGGCACCACGACCAAAGCAAGCCCTGTAATAGTATAATGACCTTTAATGAGTGTCTGGGGAAACAATACAGTCGTAGCATAAAAGACAAAGGGCAAAACCCATCATGGCTCCACTGACACTAATTTAAAATGATTTTCAGAACAACTAAAGAATGTAAGAGAGGTAATCTGATCCACCAATCTGACCTCACTTTGATTCTAGGGCCCTGCTGCTGCCACTTCTAATTGTCAAACACTCTACATTTCACATCTGCTCATATTTAATGAAAAGCTGACTCTCCCCACCATTCTTTGAGCTAACTAGCTCTGTCAAGATGGGCATCGTCCGGCCCCTGTGCACTGCAATGAAAACACACTGATTTCTATTGAAGCCCTGCCAGTGCAACGTTGCGTGCGTACATATATTTTAATTGGAAAAGAAAGGCTTATGCTGCTTTGCAAAGAGTGCGAATTGGTATTGATTTTTGTACTTACTATTAACAGTCAAAGGTGACTAGTCTCACAAGGGGAAGACTGAGATCTCTTTTGATTTGATAGAGTGATGAAGGGGGGAAAAGGCCCTTGAAGGATAGGATGCTAAAAATCCTCAAAGCTGTCAATATCACTTATCCTTCAAAATATAACATAGCTCTAACATATTTCCCAAAAAGCACTGGCTTTTGTTGGGAATAATACCATTACTGTGGAGGGTTTTGGCTCAGCAGGCAACACAATCAAAAATGTTTACTTTATCTGCCTCTGTAGAGTCTTAAGTGGACTTGAAAGCTGTGGTAAACCTACAAATTAGTTTTTCTTTCCTTGCCAAACAGTGCTAATGGCAGAAATTTTACCCACTTGCAGAGAACGTACTAATTTATCCTAATCTGGTTGCTGTTAACACCAGTGCCAGGACCCAGCCACATACTCTGTGCCAGTCTGCACTCTACAAACTCTACCAGGCACAGTGTTACTGAGGCTGTTACACTGGACAAAAAACTGCCTGCAGCAATTCTCAGTACAGGAAGGTTTCTTGTTCACTTTTCTTAACAAAATATGCTTTGCTGCATTTTACCCCGATAAAAGTCTTGTTAAAGGATAAAAATCCTCCTGTGATTTAGAACAGGACTTAAAACTGGGAACCATCCACCTTATGGTGATACATGAGTTGCAAGCAAGTAGATAGCTAGGATGTTTAGAGTGCTTATACACAGATAGAGATGATATTTTGGTAAAATCTCCTCCAAGAAATCCAATTAGAATACTTTTCATTAATATGGTCTTCAGACAAAAGAAATGTAACAATTATAGGACTGTTATATTTATAACCAAATATAACAAAAATAGTTCATAAGTCAAAATAGTTAAAGCAAAATCATTCACTTCTTGGACTACATGCTGTGATACATATTGTACCAAAAACCAACCAGGTGCATAACCTAAATACTACATTATAGTCTTCACAGTGGAAGGCACTTTCATCCATAATGACTTGCCTTGGAAAATGGACATGCTTCCTGATCAAAACTCCAATCTATTCTCATAGCTGTATCTGAATAATTTTATAGCTTTTCTTTGCCATTTGGGTAGGGAAAGGAAAACAGCTCCTGTCCCAAGACACAGCCTTGCCTGTTAAGAATGACTAAAGAGGACAAGAAAATGAAACAAACAAACAAACAAAAAGCCATTTAACAATCCTCCTCACTGATAATCCAAGCTTTGGAATCCCTACAGTTTGTCTGAAGAATTAATGGCCATGCAGAATTGTCCTAGGTTTTCTGTCTTCTCTCTCTCAACTCTTTTCAAGAGAGCATTCAGGGCACATTCCAGAATGTTACTGTCCTAGGGAACAGAGTCTACATTTAATTTCAAAATGTTTGTACCTGGGATTTGCATCAGCCTAGTTTTTTTCTAAAGAGGCACTTCAAAAAGTACAACCATTTTCACAAAAAGTGCAAACATTTATGTGGCTTCAGTATTAGATGGAAGATCCCCCCTTACTGAGAATGAAGAGTTACTAACAAAACCAAAGATAAAAGTAGCAGCACAGAATAGAATTCCAGCTACTACAGTCCAGCTACTACGTTGTATCCTGTAAATTTATTCACTGCCCATTGTATGGTGCTCTAGTGCCAGCATTACTAAAGCTACCCACTTGGCACCAGTTACAGATTTAGACACAGGTCTGGTCCTCCACTGAAGCACTTATTGCTTAATTAATGAAATTTGTATTGTTTCAATTAAATAGAAAAGATGTCATCACACTGCACTACTAAGGTGCTACAGGCTACTGCAAGAGGATGCCTCATAAAGAGCACACAAAGCAAAATAAAGACTTACATATTTTGCATTAAAAATAAAAACAGAAATATAAATACAGAGCTGTAATCAAATTTGTGGTTGACGTTTTAAAAAAAAGCATCAGCCCAGTAAAACTCACAGAACTACAATGCACGACACAAGACAGGGATGATACCACAGACACCACAGACATGGAACAGCATGTGTTGGTGTTAAAACTTACAGGCACGTAAACTGGTGGAGCAATCATTAACAGAGACAGAAGAAAGTGGGAAGGCTCTCTCAAGGGTGTCCATGTTACTATGTACACTGCCTGACATGCAAGAGCAGTCACGCTCAGAGCGTCCGCAATCAAAACAACATGCCAGTCTCATTCTCTTGTAGATGGACATCTTGGCTATAACCATGTGTTGGATGGGAGGAGAGGAAGAGCAGCAGGTTAATGGCAAGGTTATATATAAAACAAGGCAGCTGGAAGGTAATTTAAGGGATTTAATACAGGCCTTAGTTAATGTTAACAGTCTTGACCCAGGAAAAAAAAATGCAATGAGATTATTGATAACACTTTGGCTGTACATTAAAAGTAGGGCAAAAGACTAATTGCTCTTTATTTCTGTTCAGTCTTAGAGGGTGACCGCAGTCATGGGGAAAAATTACTGTTTACAGTCAAGTGTTTGGATCAAAATGGAACACAGTAAAAGCACAGAATACTAAGAATATGCTTTTCCCTTGGCACAATTAATACCATTGAGTTAAAATCAAAACTGAAGTTGCTAGTCCATTAGATATTTTTGGCCTATCCTCTTTCCTGTAAAAATCAAAGATTTCTTTATATATAAATATATACATGTATGTATACTACACACACACAGAAACACACACATCTATTCTTACATACGCCCATGCACACATACACGTTATACATACACACATATATATACATATATATAAATATATTTATTCTTAAACATATTATAATAATTTCTCTGTATTAAACTGTGCCAAGGAACTCCTTTACTGAAATTAATCACACATTATCAGAGAGTTACAAGATATTAATATAATTTTCCAAAATATTAATTTTGCTTACATTATAACTTCAAGAATCCAAATTAACTCTTGTCAGAATACCAAAATTTGCCCATATAAGAGACAAAACTAAAAATGGTAAATATGCTTGACATTAAGATCAGTTCACAAATAAGGCATCACCAAAAGCACACAGAGCATTGGTCCACTGAAACATGCTGAACCAATCATTGGCATGGTTTCTGCTCTGGATTCAAAAGTCAGTCAAGAACAAAAAACCGAATGTAGAATTAGGTGTTAGTTCCAAAACACGTGTCAGGTTACACAGAATATCTTCATGTTTCAGTCATCTGAATGTCCTTGTTATGTACTTCTAGAAATAGAGAGCATCCTAGTTTATAAATCCCTCTACAATTACCATCCTGGAATTTTTTATGTCATCTGAATCAGGTATGTTTACATCTCAAGAAATCCAAAGGCCATTTAGATTGTTTCACATGTTGCACTGAACCAACTTTTGGTAATGGTTTAGATTGAACTGACTCAATTATACTAAAAACAAAACAACACTGACAGGCAAAAACAAAACCTTAAAAGGAAATGCAGAAAAAGGTAATGTTTCTCTGGCCTGTACCTTCAGTTTAGGATATCTTTTTTGCATTATGGTAATGACATTCAGTTTAAAAGAATTTTTTTTTCCAGTTTCTTAATCCCACAGTCACCAGGAAAGAGGGATTGAAATCACTCAAATGGGTCAAGTCCTGTTCTAAGGCCTTGATGGCTTGCCATACAGTATAGTTGTCAAGCAAGGGTAACATTATGATTGTGGAAAACAGGCATTGAGGGAGATGAATGAGTGATCTCTTCAGCAGCGACTCCATTCCTCTAAAACTTTGCTCACATGACTAATGCCATATTCTTTTAGCATCCTAGTGGAGTTATCTTACAGCTGTTCAGAAATTCATCATGCAGCATCAGGCTTGTTCATTGCATAGTACATCATTCCTCAGAGCTTGGCTTTTAGTAAGAAGGTTTCCATTGCAGCTTTTGATGCATACACATTCAAACTACACAGAAAATTCAAAACAGCATTTTCCCATGTTTTCCCTCTGTCTAACTCTTCCCAACACATTCTTTAAAGTTGAATAGTTGGACAGCAAAAGAAAAGCGAAATAAGTTACCGAAAGTGTGACAGTCTTTCCAGTATCTCTACTTTCTTATTTTTTAAGGATATGAAAGAAAAATAAAGGGCATTTGTGAGACACACTAGCAGTAGGTGAGGTAAAAAAGCAGGCCCATTTTGCTGTAATAATAGCTGTTTTGAAGGACTTTTTCCAATCAAACACTGTAGCAAAACACACTGCTCAGAAATTCTCAACTGCTACGTCATTGGTTAGTAACAGTCCCTGGTTTTCATTTACTTCTGGCCATATCTTGTCAACAGTTAATAATACGATAGGACACATTTATGAAAATTAAAAAGAAATCATCCTTAAGGGCAAAGAAGGCTGGGAAGTAAAACTTTTTGTATCATTTTCATCAGACTTAAACCCAATAAAGTTGGAAATTTAAGGCCTTCTCTTCAATAGGGGAAGGACATGATGGCGTTTCTCAAAAGCAATGCCCTTCAGGGACTGTTTTTAACTATTGTTGTCAGTTGTTCTGGAGATCATGCACCATTTGAATATTTCACATCATTAACATGCAGGAAACAGGCTTGGACCTGGAAACATAAGTAGCAGAAAGGGCTTGCCATAAGGGTTTTAACCATTATATAAGCAACTGCATATCAGAGCAATAACTTTTGGAAAGAAAACATGCTGTTACTCTTCATTCCTTTTATACAGTCAGTTACATTCACACCAAATACAATACTTATTTTAAATAAAACAAAACACGCATTATTAGTAGGGGTGACTAGTGACAAGATCAAAGACAGGACAAATGATTTTAAATGGTTCAGCCACACACATACCATTTTATATAAAACTTGCATAAACATTAACAGAAAATGGGAATCATCAGAGTCAGGGGGACCTTAAGAACAACCTCTGGGTGCATGTTAAACTTATTTTACACCTGTAGAACCTGCATAAGAATCAACTCATTCCTACTCATTTCTATTCCTATATGTGTTATAAACATTGAATAGAATTGTAATTTGATACTGGTGAAAAACAAAAATTGGGACATTAACTACTTCCCTATTTTCAATTGTATAATAAATAGGGAAAAAAAAGAAGAACAGATCCTTCTGCTTAATATGATGGCAATCACACAACATTTGTAAAACTAATCAGTAAAAATCAGGGGACGTTTTTATGGACATTAAGTTAAGACTGATTAATTTACAGAACAAGGCATACATGAACTACTCATTAAGAGCAAAAGGAGAGCAAATTTTCTTTCAATAACTTATAAAGGAAATAAATACTTTAGAAACTTTTAGATGCAATTTTTCTCAGAAGGCAGTAGCCTTCCATTCTATAAAAGAATAGTTCCCCAGATTTCTAAGCTTCTCACAATACCTTGCTTTCTGATCTCAAAAAGTCAAAAAGTACAGTTAAAATGTGTAGATTGTCTGGATCTGAAGTGTTACTTAGAGTTCACAAACAGTAATGGGAAATATTTCCAGCTGCAAAAATAAGCAAAGGAAACTGCAGATTATTCTCTACCTAAAATGTCAAGGAACAGCTCCTTTTTCTTTTTTTCTTTTTTTCTTTTTTTTTCTTTAAAGAAAGCAGAACAAAGTATTCCTTCTTCCTTCCTGAATTTTTGTGAACCATATAGGCTGTACCCCATCCTGGTACTGCTCCCGTCACTACGGCGCTTTTCCCCGGGCTCAGCGCAGCCAGAGTAGAGCTCCGAGGACATCTAGTGGATCTCAGGTAGCAGCTGCTTAGGAGCAGGAACGGGAGGTTTCCTGACCACCGAATGGTACAAAAAGGTATAAAAAGGTCCCAAAACAAAACGCTTCAGAATTGAAATGTACAATGTTATTTCAATTCATCAAATTCTCATGATCCAAAACTATGAGTGAAAAATCATCAGCATTCAAAGGCGACCAGACCGGTGTGATCGCCTGTCAGCAATGCTGGTAAGCATCATGAGACTGAAACACAGACAGGACTTCGCCCAGCAGTTTCAGTTTCCTGAAAAATACAGCAGTGTACCTTAAACTGTGAGGATTTAACACAATAGGCAAATCTATCTCTCCATTATTTAATTTTTACAAGACAACTTCAAGACTAGCAAGTGAGTTTGTTCACTCTCTTGCAATTTCTGCCATCCAAGACAACTGGTTGCTCCAATTCACATGGCGCTGTTCTATGTCAAAATTGTAAAAAGCAGCAGGAGATCTGAGTGGACATCTTGCCCTCTTTTAGTAGATATAAGTATGACTTACAGGTTTTGGTGTAATGGCACATTTATAGACCAAATCATTTTAATTTTCAAATCTGATCATGACCTTTCCTTCATTACCTTACAGAAGACTCTCAGCCAGTGTACTCTCAAAGCAAACTGCATTTCTAAACAAACTTAAGCTATTGGGGAAATGGAAAAAAAAAAACAAACAAAACTATATGACCTTTTTTAGTTCTTTCACAGCATGAAGAATTCCTTTACTTGGTTTTTTGTTACCATTTAAATGAACTTCTTTAGTTCAGGAAGGTCTCAACATAAGAACATATTTTAAATATATTGCTTCAGACAAATTCAGATTACTTCCAGTATTTTGCCTCAAAGTCAATAGGATTCACCATTTCATCTACAGAAATTAATTTATTTGTTTTATGGTTGATTCTTATCATGCTGACTTGTTTCACAATCTTTTTCCTACTGTTTCATCTTTCTGCTGTGTCATTCTATTGGCTAAAAATAGATGTCTGGAGAAATTTCTGTTCTCTCCTTGAACATTTTCTTCCACAATAGAATCTCAATCCTTTAGTGTAGTTTGCAGGCACCACAATAAAATAAATAGTAAATAATGATAACCATAATGCAGGCCACCGTAATTTCAAGAAGGCCAGAACTTTATCAGGAGCACAAATTATTCCTTGATTCTTTGCAATATCCTACAGTGTGTAGAGCTGAGAGGGGAAAAATATCTCAGTCCTGATTAAGACCTGAAATGTTTTCACACAATAAATTCAGAATACAATGTTGAAATTTCATGGCCTCCTTTACTTAGAATAGCTGCAGTTACACAGTAAAGTTACGGCCTCAGTCTGGCACAGCAATGCTGCACTGCAGCTCTGAGATACTCAATCCCCCTTGCTCTTTGAAAGAGCAAGCCCATATAATCCCACCACTGCCCTATAGCCAGTAGATTTCTTTGCACCACTTGTATTTCTAAGCAGCAAATTCTTTCCATGTCCCAAATGCTGTATTCACCATGAGTGTACACACTAAGTGGCTGATGAGAGCCTTCATAGATTCTGTACACTTTTAAGTGGTACGGCCTAGATTGACATGAAGTGGTCCATAAAGCTCACATTCTATATATAATAATACTGTAAAACTTCACAGCTAAGGTCCTGAAAAGTCAGTGTGTCCACTTATGTATTTAAGTAATGTCAAACCAGCAAGCTCAGGAAAATAATCACTGCAGCTTGTTTCCTGTTGAAGATATCTCTGGGTTTATTCATTAAAAACCACACTTTTAATTCATTGACTGGCTTTTCCCCTTAACTCTTGTTTTTCCATCACTGGGGAGAAAAAAGTTAGATAAGGACAGTAAAAGACTGCTGTGCTACTCTTTGTGTCAGCTGTGCAATGGAAAGGACAAAGTACCAAAAAACTAAACAGGGACCTGGCAATTGAATTCTGTTTAACCAAAGAGTGCTTTAGTGGCAATTAGCCCAGCCTAACCAATATCCCTAAAAATTGATGAGATTATCTCCAGAATAATTTCAAGGAAATACTATTGCCAAGATCTCATTTTCATTTAGGGATGAAAAAATAAGCTTGTGGAAAAAATGGGCAAATAGGTGGAAGAAGGGGAAACTGCTGTATTTTCTTCAACGTCACCCTAATCTCCATTGGTGTAAACAATGAGAAACTTGTGGGTATGACGTCACTGCTACATGCAACATAAATAAAGAAAAGAACCAAAATACTGAACAAAAATACTCTCTGCTAGAGAAAGACAGGTTGGACCGCACTCTGGGCTACAGGGAACCCATTTTTACTCACAATAGATCACTATCAGTGTGCAGTTAAAATATAGTAGGGGCCGTGTTCCAAGGCAGCAAGAGGAAAAATAAATCAAAAGTTTGTCAATTGTCATCAATTACAAGAAATTCCTTCAAACACATCAATGTACACATGATCTGTCCCCTCTGGGGTCCAACCCCCACCGTTCACAGCAAGCACTGTCACTGGAAAAAATATATAGAGAATTAGACCACAGCTGTTGCACAAAATGAAAGAAACAGGAGGAATATGTCATCCAGTTTAGAGATTTCATCCCAACGTGGTTGCGTTTTATATAAATATATACATATATTTGGCCTCTTGCTGCAAAAACTACAGTTAAATGGAATAGGAAAGAGATTGAAAACATAAAAAAAAAATTAACAATCTGTGAATAAAATTTCCACACAAGTATTTCTTTGGACAATATGCCATCAGCATTTATGTGTTATTCAGGGAGTGGGATGGGTAAGGAAAAAGGGATGGCAAAGAAACTGCAAGAGGAATGCAGGATTACATGAATTATCCTTGGCTTTGTAGAAATGTACTGATCTGCCCTGAATTATTAATATTAGGCCTAACAAGTTTGGACAAATGGCTATGTAGGTCAGACTCACTTTTAGACCCCAACAATACCCCAAGCTAATGTTCAGAAAGTATCTAAATTGAAGTGCAACCTCAGATGCATTATTAAAGAGTGTGCGTTTTAAGCATTATGGGAAGCTGCATTAATTAGAGCCACCATAATTAAGTTTTCCATGTGAAGATATTCTTCCACATTTAAATCACCTGAATGTGTCAATATTTTTATATACAACTTTTCCTTTCATCTTACATATTTTCCACATTCAGCTGCCTCTAATTACTATGTTACTCGCTCATTAAAACATATGTTTGTCATATAGAACCATATAGATGCAAGTGTACGCAGTGTCAAAAATCAAACTGGCATAGGGACATATTACATGCTGACAGAGCAGCTGACAGTTTCCTGACTCAATAGGGAAAGTTTTTTCAATTTATGCTTTGTTTTGGTTAGAACTGCATTTTTAAGACCAATGATTTGCATCATTTACAGATGGATAATATAAGTAAGTTTTTTTCAAAAGTAATTTGTGATTTGAAAGCTAAAACATTTTATGTGAATAACAGACTGCACTAAAGACTTACCTTAAAAACAAACCCAAACCCAAAAAGCAGGTCTCATAAAAGGGATTTCAAAATTGTCAACAAAATTTGAGAAAAAAAATCACTAATTACTATTGAAATTTTTCATTTCATTTTTTCTCCTGACTGACAGCTCTTTAAAGGCAAAGTAATTGCCTTATTTCTAATACTTGTGAGCATGCTCCTTATTGAAAGCTGTTCTGAGTTTTACTACAGGCTGCCTGCTATCATGATATCTGTGACCTCTTGTGTGTTTAAGAAACAGGAGGAGAGAGGGCAGACTGAGGAGAGAGGAGACGATGAAAGGGAAATTTAAGATTTTATTCTCACTGACCATTATTCTTCACCTGACTCAGCAGATTCCCTCCTTAGTGTCCAGTGCTCACTGCACCATCTCCGACAGCCACCTCCTTCTTCTGCCTCACTAACTCGATCATTTTGTTTGCTCATCTGCCCAACAGCCTTCATTTCCTGGACTGATATGTGTGACCATGCCATTTGTAACCCTTCAGACTGCTGCTTATGGAAGTTGTTACTCTTGCCTCCCCACAGCCTTACTGCTGGCAATATCCATTGTGTGGGCTGGGTCATACTCTGTTTCCTCCCAGGTTTCAAAGTACTGACAAGGTTTCCTTGATTCTCATTAATGTATAATAAAGGGCTCTTAACCTTTATAATGTGAGTTCCTGATTCCTATCTTGTAACAGATGACAAAGAGAAGCGTAGTTCTCACATGAAACTGAGATCTTTGGGATTTATTCTTTTTTTAAGCAGGACATGTTTAAAAAGCATACACCATGTGAAGGAGGAGCAGAGGAAAATATAAATAAAATAGGTGGTTTTTTTTTCTTTTTTCCTTTTTTTGACAGAACCAGATAAAATTAAGCAGGTAACATATTTCTCTTTAACTGTTGAGTAATTTGGACAAAATATTTCATTTGAGAGTTACAGGCACCCTGAGGCATCTGCAACTGGCTTTACCAAAACTTACTCAGCAGACTCATTGGCCTTGGCAGCAGTTCAAAGGTCACATTCTCACATGGATAAACTGTTCTTGAACAATTTTTTTCCAATATGTTAGGCAATGAATGCATTCCTTCCACATCAGGCATGCTTTCCATGTGCTTTGCTCTCCTTGTGGCTACTGGGAAGATAAATACCATTTTCTGTCAGTTCCAGCTGCTTTCTCTCTGTCATACTAGTGTTCCACACTCTTGGTGCTTTGGAGGAAACGAGTTTTTAGAAAATCTCCGGTGATAATTTTTTTTTTCTTTTTAAAATTATCTTCAAGAATTCATCCATTTCAGGTACTCCAAAAGGCAGAGAATGTTCAGCTTAGGCTTTCTTCCATCCTCAATAATAGTGCATTGATAAAGCAGACTCAAGATATAACTAAGAGAGCTTTTTCCCTTTTAAAAGAATGGTAAAATAGGCATGATCAAACTTTTCCAAGATCTTTCAATTTACCTAATCAGTACTTTTGAACTGAATGATATTTTTCATGGCAGAATACCATGGAATGCACATAAATATTTATGTATTCAATTATAAATTGATTCCTAAATAATTTTGCTATCAGCATTACAAATATGCATGGGTCAAACACATCTTTGGTCAAAGTGTGGTCATCAGAGCTCCTGAAAAAGGTCCTGTCCAAGTATATACGGGTAAAATGCTGATTGCTACATATTTATAGAAATTCAGATGCAAAGTCTCATCTCTATTCAAAAACTCAAATATTTCTTAATTAAAAACTGTCCAAACAGTGCAAGAACTTAACTAAACCTAATATTAGCCTTACAGCTAAAAGGATATATGTAAGAGGGGCTAATATTTAATTTCTTCCAGACAACCCTTTCCTCCATTAAACTGTTCATTTATTTCAACAAAAAATTATTTCAATAGCTATATGATAAAATATAATTCCCTAGTCTCCTCTTTTGCAGGATCAAGTTCTCTAAGACAGACAGAAGTTCCTTACTTTACAGAAAACTACTGAAATTACTGAATTTCTGCATGTTATGAATAAAGGAAAAACTTCACTGTTGGCTAATTCTTAACTCAGAAACCTCCACAGTTAGATCTAGCTTGACTTAATTCTTCAGGGTTTGTTAGCTTTGGACCTTAATTTACTTTTTAATGAAGACACAGGTGTGAGTGGTGTGAAATGTCATAAAAAAATATGGACTTTAGAAACCCAAATAGCACCCACTATGTTGCTGTGCATTTATTTCTCAGCTTTTCTGTACCACTGTGTAAAGCATGTAAATGCATGTACAGGTATTCTTCAGGGCTGAACAGTTTATGAAAAGGAGAGGAAGGGAGGGATAAAAATATTACTTACGCCGTTTGCAGCCACATTTTTTTATCCTTTTGGGATCTGTGATGTCATCATGACAGGCCTTGCAGTAAAAATATGCCCTGGAGAGACAGAATGGAAAAACTGATACATTTCTTAATCCATATAAATGAAATTAGTCCCATATTGCCTCTTGTTGCAGTGACCAATTAATGAAGCACACCAATGTTAGTTTCCTTTAATCTTCGAAAAGTTTTGGACATTTGAAGTAGGAAATATTTGCTGCAAGACCATTAATTTCAAACATAAAGCTCCAAATTAGTATTTTTTTTAATATACTTTTATTTGAAAAGTAATTTGAAGAATGTATGACTATTATTATCATACATTGATAATACAGCGTATTAAGTAATTTGTTTTTCATCTTAGAAAAAAGAGCATCTAATGAACTTTTTCACAATAAAAAGAATATTTTGTTCTTATCATCTATACCAGGGTGATTTTTTTTTGAAGACTGTCTAGCACCCTGTGCCAATTTTTCAGGCTGAATGTTTGATCAACACTGTATGTTGACATTTAACAAGGGTAAAAAACAATGACCCTGGAAACTATTGGCCTGCCAGCCTCACCTCTGTGCCTGGAAAGATCATGGAACACATCCTCCCAGAAGGCACATGGAAGTCATTCAAGACAGCCAGCACGGCGTCATCGAGGGAGAATCCTGCCTCACCAACCGGCGGCCTTCTGCGATGGAGTGACTACATCAGTGGATAAGGAAGTTCTACAGATGTCATTTATCCATTTATCTGTAAAGCCTTTGACATGGTCTCCCACAAAATCCTTCTCTCCAGACTGGAGTAATGGATTCCACAGGTGGATTAGGAATTGGTTGGATGGTCACATCCAGAAGGTAGTGGGCAATGGCTCTGAGTCCTACCAGGCACCAGTAACAAGTGGTGTCCCCTCGAGGATCTACACTGGGAACAGTGTTACTCAATACCTTCATTAATGACACAGACAGAGGCATCGAGTTCACCCTCAGCAAATTTTCAGATGACACCAAGTTGAGTGGCGCTTTTGCCACACCTCAAAGACAGGATACCATCCAGAGGGACCAGGACAAGCTCAAGAATCGGGCCCTTGGGAAACCCGTGTGGTTTAAGAAGACGAAGTGCAGGGTGGGGGCAACCCCCAGTATCTGTCTGATGAACAGATCCAGAGCAGCCCTGCTGAGGAGGACTTGGGGGGCTGCTGGATGAGAGGCTGGACATGAGCCAGCAATGTGCACTCACAGCCCAGAAAGCAAAACGTGTCCTGGGCTCCATCCAGAGCCTGTGGGCAGCAGGACAAGGGAGGGGACTCTGCCCCTTGGATCCCCTCTGGTGAGACCCCACCTGCAGTGCTGGGGGTCTCCAGCACAGGAAGGACATGGACCTGTTGGAGTGAGTCCAGAAGAGGCCCCCAAGATGGTCAGAGAGACTGAGGACCTCTCCTACAAGGAAGGGCTGAGAGAACTGGGATTGTTCAGCCTGGAAAAGAGGAGGCTTCTCGGTGACACAAGTGTGGCCTTTTAGTACCTTAAAGGAACTTACAGGTAAGATGGGGCAAGAGTATTTAAAAGTGGGTGTAGAAACAGGACAAGGGAGAATGTGTTTACATTGAAAAAGGGTACACTTAGATTAGATATTAGGAAAAAGATCTTGTCTATGAGGGTGGTGAGACACTGGAACAGGTTGCACAGAGAAGCTGTGGATGCCCCATGCCAGCACGCAGAGAAATAAGGAAGTGAGAAAGGATAAAGCCTTTACTTTTTATAAGATTTTCTAGAATTTCTGCTTAAATAAATATGCATCAGACTGCCCATAGGAGAGTTCAATCATGACTGCCAAGTCAACATGTCATGTAAGGGTGCCATGGCACATTTCATGAGGATCACCTAGTTGGATTCTAGCAGGACAGTTAGAGTTTACCAGGATTCTTGCTGGCACAGCAAATGAAAAATACTTTTTAACCAGATGAATTTTCCCTGCATTTGTCCACACACAGGATAGGTCAGCTCCCTGCCTATCTTCTCTACCCCCTCTTACTGCATAGTTCTCCATACAATTTGGCAGTAAGAGGCAAAGCTCCCACTTTGCAACCACCCATACATTCAGCTGACAGTATGAGATCGTTACACTGCTACAATTGGGTGGCCACTGAAACTAAACAATCCATAGTCCAAAACATGAAAAAACCAGAACCAAACTGACATTAATACACAGCCTCTGATTAAACAGAGCCTTTGGCCCTGCAGCCAGGATGATTACTACTATTTCTTCTAGATTAACTATAGCGTGGCCACTGCAGGAGGAACTCTTCTGGTAGTTAAGTGACGCTTCACAAGAGATAGCAGGTCTAGCATACAAGAGATGAACCATATCAATGCTTCATGTTAGTTCAAACACAAATTGAAATTGAAGGGAGACTTCATTGAATGCTATTAATATTTCTAAAATCAAGACAGCATGAAGCTACCAATGGAATTTATAAGTCCTACACATAGCACACTTTAGTTCTCTGAGAAACTTCCAGGAAGATGACTCTTTCAGGCTGTGAAATTGACTTAGTACTTCCAAGATGAAAAATGTAAAAGCAAAATGTCTTCTCTGAGCATGTAGGCTTTCTGAGCTGCAGAAAGTTTCTGGTCTTCAAGAAATTCACATTCCATCAAAAAGAAAATAAACTACTTCCAAAGAAATGAGAAAAAAATGTTTTTCAAACCATGAATCGATGTCAAGATGTAAGCCAGGAGGGGAAAACTGCCTCAAATTTTTACAATTTCTCTCCAGTCCAGCCACAAAGCCCCTTTATTAAACAAGAATCAACTACCACAAATAGTCTCTCACAAAAACATCATAACATCAACAGGATATTGGTCATTTCTAGAGATCATATTTGTGAAGTTCACTGCAGGAAAACTGTCCTAAAGGGTACCTTCGATTCTATGTCCAAAGTAAAGAATAAATACCTGAAGTGATTGCCGTAATAAAATTATTCTAGATAATTGGGGTAAATTATGTGGATCTAAAGGATGTGGATTTCTGACATTAGTGCAAACACGTAAATGAATACAGAATAATAAAATGCAATTAATTTAGTTTGTATTATATTTAAACAGTCAACATTTATGTGAAGC
This sequence comes from Bombycilla garrulus, assembly GCA_013400315.1. Classification (NCBI taxonomy): domain Eukaryota; kingdom Metazoa; phylum Chordata; class Aves; order Passeriformes; family Bombycillidae; genus Bombycilla; species Bombycilla garrulus. Next base: position 585,631 of record VXBU01011176.1, read on the forward strand.
TATTTACCTAGGCATATTTATTTGTAGGTATAATTACTTCATATGGGAAACTATCCTAAAACTGTAAAAGTGATTCTAACAGAAAGAGTAATTGAACATTGTATGTTATATTTCATTGTGGGATATAGAAATTTGAATAACTTTAGCTTAAGGGAGCTGAAATGTCTTCATTAACAAAGACAGAATAATTTAATTTGCATTTCAGGTATAAAACATGTTTAATTATGCTTTATTAAAAAATCTTTTTTTCCCCTCCAAAAGACCTCAAACTTAGAACATATTTCTGACTCTGATTCATAGCTCAAAGGGTGAAATTAACACTTTTCATAATTGGCTTTGTTAGCTGAAACACATCTGATAACCATTTGCTTTGCACAGAGGAGCTAAGAAATGTGGCAAGGGAGGCAGGATATTTCTAAACAAAGCTTTCTGCCAAAAGCCAGGCGGAATTGGAAATCTTGTTTCATGCTCACTATTAAATTAAATGTGGTAGATGAATGATGTGAAAAAATTGTCTGAACTCCTTTAGAACAGTTAATTTTTCCCTAACCCTAGCAGTTAAAAATACTATGCCATTTTACCTACAGTCTGACAAAAAGTTCATTGGAGAGTGTAAAAATGCCTTACAAATGAAAGAAAACTAGCAGCTCAGGAAAGCAGTGTGAAGAAAGTTCTGTATATTCCACTGGAAAACAGCAGCAGAGAGGAAGAGAACTGTATGCTGCAAGGCAGAGTCCCTGAGGCTGTGCAGGATGCACATGCTCCAGAGAAGGTGCTGAGATGTGACAGGAGAGGAGCACTGCTGCGCTGTTCTGTACGTTTCACCGAGCCAAAAACTACCCTCGCTCTTGCAAGGAAAACAGAATTCAAGTTCGCTAATTTCACCCTTTTGGTGTTTTGACTTTCTTTAAGTATTCATGGCTAGTATGCACGGTTAGGTATTATTTCACTATATTTAATCCTAAAATGCTGGAACTTAATAAAGGGTATAATTTGAATACTTTATCATTTTAAGTAGAGGATTTAGTTAAAATACCAAACTCATGGAGAACATTAGTAAAAACCTGATTGCATGACTCATAACAAAGATACAAATTATGAGGAATCACTCAGCTACAAATACTAATTTTCCTTTTTTTTAATCATAGAGACATTGAATATTTTTCTTTTAAAAATTTTTTCATCACATCGCTCTTTTGTTTCTTCCAAGCATACTATAATTGTGACAAACACATTTGGTCCTCAACACAATATCATAAAACTCCTTTTCATTCATCCCAAATCTGGTACAGCCAGGTACATTGAGCCTGTGAAGTTGTCTGCAATGGCTGGGATATAATGCACTTTTGTAGTTTGATTTATGATTATGAGGCCATAGAGTTTGTAGTTCCATGAAAGAAAAATGACAAGTAATATTTTGCTAATGCAATTACAGAATGAACACAGTAGCTAATTTGCATCAAGAATTCGCTAAAGTCTGTGTAGGTAAGAACTCCTCTAAACCCAAAAGCAGCAGAACCGTAATCCCTGTTCTCCTCTCTGAGACACAGTAAGTATAGAGAACACAAATGAAAACATTTCACATTTTCTAGGAGGACTCAAAACCCCAGTCTCTATTTCTTTTCACATCTGCTGCAAATTTCATTTCCTTGATATTTAGGACAGTAGTCAGGAAAACTACCTGCACATAGGTGGTTCAAGAGTAACAACTCAACTCCCTCTCAGAATTCTTAAACAGATAATAATGAGAATCAGGTTAAGCATTTACATGAAGAAAAAAAACTGAAATTAAATATATTTGTTTCTATTCAAAGATGAAAACATATTAATTACCTTTTTACTTCTTTGGCATCACTTGCAATGAAGAATCCTAAGGTACCTTCTTGAATCTTGACATGATTTCCAGGATTGATTAATATACTGCTCAGTGAAACAAGAACAAAACCAACAAAACAATAAGTTTATATTAATTTTAACTGAATATTTCAAATTAGCTTTATTTTATTCTGTTATAGGGGACCCACTAGTTAGGAAAGGCTGCAAGGAAATTTTAAGCCATTTTTCCTTGATATTTCCAATCAAATAAGAGTTCCACATGCTTTTTATTAAAACATTAGTTTGAGACAGTCAGCTGCCTCTGCCTATAATCACATCACCTCAGTGCTTACATCTGTTTTCTCATCTTTTTTGCTTTAAATATAGACTACACAAAATCCTCTCAGAAATGTGAAGTGTGAAGCTGAGCATTGCTGTTTGCTTGCTTGGTCATGCAAAGTGGTGAGAAATTCCCAATAAGTTGAAAAGGAAAAAACCATTAACCACCACTCAATAACAGCAAAAAATATCACTTATGAAACTAAACCCTTTGATGCAAATTTTTGCCAATTTCCAGTGAAATAGAGAGTTAATGGGACCCCTATCTGGACATATAATGTTATTGTTTAAAATAATAAATACACACATACACTCAAGGGGAATGGTACAAGACAACCAGTCACGACAGCTGAAAAAACATAAAATGAATAGAAAATTTTTAAAACACTGCTATGCAGCCATGAAAGAACAAAAAAATAACCCAACCACCATGACAGAAGAGCCTCAGCTAACTTTGACAAAGGAACTGGTATCAACAAGTGAGGTATAAATTATCTTCTTTATTTTCATAATAATTTATTGCTAGATTTTAGGTAAGGCGTTTTGCAAAATACCAAGTTAAAAATGAATATACAGATAAATATAAATATATTCTCCAGTAAGCTTTACTAATGTGTAATATATCTTAGCTTTTGAGTCCTTTTTGTTTTCTATTTTTTGTCTTTTATTAAAGTTTAGCTTCTCTAACTCAAAATGTAGTAATGGTATGCATATGCAATTAAGAGTAAATAAAGCCTTTCAGGAATTTACACACTTGTCCATCTAGCAAAAATTGATTTTAGGGAAGTACACATACACAAAAATAAATAAAGCACAATGCTGAACAGACATACATTACTAAAATTTGAAGGTCCAAAGTCTTTCATGCTATTGTTAGGAGGGAAAATGGATCTCAGTACATCTCTTCTTCAATGTTACTTATTCTCTACACATTAGGAATAAATTAGTATGACAACATAATATATCTGAAAGATTAATTATGTGCACATTGTTTTGTGTAATTCCACATGCCTGCAAGGCCCTATGACAAGAATATGCAGGCCACAAAATAAAGTGCTCATGAGTTCAGAAGCAAAAGGTTGGTCATGAAGTCATATTTCAGCCCCCATTATGTAGATCTTATGATATAGTTCTTAATTTAGTATCCAAAAACTGCTTCCTTCTCACAATCTGAGACTTCATTCAGCAGTATTTTACTGCCATTACTTCAGGCATGGCTTAGTGTAATTTATCTCTTTAAAATCAGCATCATATTTTCCTTGTGTATTTTTCTGCAATGTTCATTACTACAGCATGCAAAAGATTCACAAACATGTCATTCCTTTGACAGCAAAAAATGAAGATATAGTATTATCCCAATTTATAAAGGAGAGATTAAATCACTATGAGATATAAGTAGTCATTAATTTGGGATGCCTACAGACCAACTTTTTCTAAGTGTTTAGCATTGCATAGCTCCATATACACTTTCTAGGAACTTTTGCTGCGAGAATGCTCAGCATTGCCAAAAGGCCAGCCTCTGATTCCCAAAACAATGATTATACTTAATCAGAGGTCAGCTGTAGAAGGTTTGGTTTAAATTATTATCTCCTCACATAGATAGCCTGTGTCAGAGGCTCTAATAGAAATTAAATCTCAAAGGAAGTGTCTACCCAGATATCCTTCCCTTTCCCTCATTCACAGTTTCAAGCTTTGCAACAAGTAAAAATGAGAGGAAAACTACAGGAATTGGAAGGTATCACCACAGAAAGCAAATTCATCTCCACAGCACACTTTACTAATACTTGCAAAAAATGAAATGTGATTATATAAATAACAGTTATATTATGCACACAGATAAACGGGACAAAATCAAGTTATACAGCTAAACTAGTATCATCCATCATCAACTAGCATCATCTAGTGTTATACCTAACATTTCTTTGTTAATGAATTGGGCCTAATGGCTGAAGTTGCAATGAAAATGTCTACCTAATGTAGTTTTAAAATGCATTTTCACAAGTTTAAGATGGAATAAAACAGATAGGAAAAAAATAAAAAATGAAACAACCACATAAAAATGTTTTTGTATGAAACCAGTTACTCAAGTCAAAAATAGGTTGGAAAATTGAGCTTTCCTGCACAAGCTTTTGTCACTTGAACCCACAGAGTACTTACTAGCACTGGCAGAGCGCTGTACTGGCCATCTTAGTCTCCACCTTTCCTCCTCCCTGCCTGCTAGTAGAGCAGTATGTAGTAACCTGCCATTACACTGAGAATTTAGCTGCTAAACTCAATGTTCTATAGAGGCTAATCTCATATATTTATTGTACTGTTCCTTGTAAAATACGTAAGGTCTTGTACAATAGTTTGGGTTGGCTGTTTTTCTTAGGTACAAATGGGTACTGCTGTATCTGGAAAATACTTTTTCTTTCCTTGATTCCTAAGCCACACAAGTGTAACAGCTTCTCAGTAAACAGATGAACACATTTCTTTACATAGACCCAGGCTGGGTGTTTTTCCTCAATACAATTCCTGGATATAGATAAACCCTACCAAAGAGTAAAAAAATCCTACCCAAACCTCAACAACCAAACTCCACAAACTGAGGTAACCATCTAGATCTATAAATGTTCATTTCTCGTAAAGAAACTTAAAATTTGATAAAGTAATAAGCAAATGAAGCAGTTCTTTTGAGATGCATGGAACATAGTCTTAAATCAGAAGTAACTGGCTTCATTTAGGATGCAATATATTGTGAGCATGATTTTGTATCTCAAGGTTTTCTGAGACACATCATTAAATCAATTCACGTGGGTCAGTGTACAGACTTTATTTTTGTCAGGTCTTGTATTTCATTCACATATACCTCTTTTCACAAATACAATGTATTTATAACCACAAAATATAGGTGTGATCACAGTTAAAGCAGTATGACCCCAGCAGCAAAATCTTCTGTTGGAAACGAAAATTAATTTGCCCCATCACTGCTACTGGCTAAGAGTTACAGCAAAAGCTCATAAAGCTTTGGGCTTTTATATACGCTGATATATAGCCAGACCAAAATCACAAGCAATTTCTACTGAGCTGTATGGATGTATTAAATATACTGCTTACTAAAGCTGCAACTGAATTATTTCTTATGACACCTGTAGTGTCGTTAGCTGAAGTTATGCTTTGATAAGTACTCACTCTAATATATACAGCAAGGGAAATCTTTTGAATTAAAATAGAATATAGGGAACAAAGAGCACAGACAAAAAAAAAAAAACAGTCTTCTGAGTATTCCAAGAAAAATGCATCCATTAGTTACTTAGAGATGCCTGTGTTTTTTTTTAATATGAATATATATATATATCCCCATAGTTGAGCCTATAAGTAAATTACAAACTAAATAGGAGTTTTAAGAGAGACAGCTTCAGCTAATGTCTCATTTTTATGTATCTCCAAGGTTGCAAAGGAAAAGGGGAAAAAAAGGACAGAAACTTGAGAGGTTTAATAGCAATATATATATAGTTAATCCATATGCATTCTGTGCCACACATCAGAAAAATGTAACTGAAAAAGACACTGATTTTTCCAAATACATGTTTTTATCATCAAGCACAATTTGATTTTTTTAACTCCTAAATCAGCTCATGAAACCAAGCAAGTAAGGCCAAGTGCTTTAGAAGCTTGTAAGATCTTGATCAAACTTTGTAATTTTATAACATTTGTAGTTTAGGTTACCTCAGAAAGTAATCAAGTAATAGCAAGCTCAAAAACATTTAGGCATAATTTCTTTAATGCTTCGAGCTCCAGAAATACATTCCTCAGGACAAAACCTTTCATGACAGGGCTCACATGATTGCTTGCTCCTTCACACATGAATGTTTAGGACACATGGCAATTAAAGCCATGTAAATTAAATGTGATTTAATATGTTCAATGGGAATTTAATGTACTTCACCACCATGTGAAGTTTACATATCTAATGTACTCCACCAAACTTAGGAGAAGTCAGTTCCATTACTTTTTGATAATATTAAAATTAGGAAGCTATTTGTGGAATCTAATATGCACTTTGGAAACCTGTGTTTTACACTTTAACCACAAAAGTTACCCTGTTTGCCAAAGAAGATTCACTTGGTGACTAGATGCAGGATCATGCATCTAAGAGCAATGAAAATATCCCACACTGAAAATGTGGAAATCCTGCTTGAATTCAGTCAGACTCTTAGGAATCACAGACTGAGTCACAGAATGGTTTATCTTCAGAGACCTTTAAAAATCATCTAATTACAACTCTCATGTCATGGTCAGGGATACTTTTCACTAGAACAGATTGTTCAAAGCCCCATCCAATCTGACACTGAACACTTAAAGCACAGGAAAGAAACATTATTATTATCTACACATCTGAAAAAGAGTTCCCAGACTGACAGAAATAAAAGCAGGGGAAAAAAAAATGGAAAACAGTGCACATTTCAGATGCACAGTTTAAAAAAAAAAAAAAAAAAATAAACAAAAAACCAAAACGGAAAATTCAAACAAGGTCACAGAAATTCTAGACAAATGTTTATGGTTTTCTTTACATAGATTGTTCAATGAAAACTTCAGATAGGACACAAAGACATTTTCATATGACAGTGGAGAATAGATATCTGCTCATGTTTCTCACTGTGTTTCTTTTTGGTAGTGCATGGATAACTGACTNTCATGCTAGCTTCAATAAAATACAGACACATGAAAAGACCTGTTCATCCATTCTTGTGTACCTGAAACTACTCCAGAACATGAGTGCTGCCCAATACCTTTTCTGGTAGTGCATGGATAACTGACTGCACAAGACACCAATATTCTGACCTAGCTAAAGCATACCATATTATATCTTCCTTTAAAGCACTAAGCTAAGGTTTCCACAACTAATTGTGTATCTTCTATGTTTTTTGAACTTAAATATATTTGATGGAGAGCCTAATAATTGGAGAGTTGTGAACTGACACACAGTTAGGGGTAGGAGTCCAGCTATTTTTTTTTTTTACTCATTTCTGCTGCTAGGTGATTTTTGTCTCCTGCTTCAAATATCACACATATTCCACTCAAATTATGTTTCTTGGTCTAGAACACTATTACAAAGTTATAGAAAGCTGATATCTTTTAATATTAAAGAATATTTAAAACATTACTTCTAACAGTTTATCAGCATACAAGAGATTTCAGTAGGAGATGAAAAATGTTTCCTGTAGTTTTCTAGTATATTCAGCTATATTCTAGGTGAACTACATGAAAAAAACAACCAGTCAGTGTCAGAGCCTGAGCCATCATTACACAGTATGTATTTACTGACAGACCACTTGCTAAGGGCATGGCTCCACAATTTGCTTTGCATAGCTTGAAACTGAGCAGGCTTCCACTACTGCTGAAGTTGTGAATGGAGGGAACTTTGAACTCTTAATCTAGACAGTAGTACAGTAGCTGACTTTCAGATATGCATAACTGTCAGCCTTCTCTGAGAAAAACAAAAGAGGGATCTTATTAAAATGGAAGAGGTGTGGTGAAGGTCTTTAAACTGGGCTGACAAAGGCATGTGGAGATGCCCAGAAAGTACAGCACAGAAAATATGCAAGGGTAACGACATTTTAGCAGCACTACATGAAGACAAAAAACTGAAAGCACAAATAAGGTCAACCAATGGAGACATGGACCAGGAGAGGTCTTCTAAGGATTTTCCTTATCCATGCCTCTGTTATGTACTATTCCTGTTTGGTCTCACTTCCAACTTTACATTTTAGACAGCACTAAAGGTGGGATTCATCTCATCTGTTTTGGGATTGAATTTTAATGCATTCAAGAACTGACTCTCTCTTCCCTTGTAAGTACGGACTAAGTCTGGAAAACTAACAGGGGATTAAACATTTAATATTTTGATTGATAAAGTCAAGTGTGATGAAACGCATTATCAGAGACCAATTGAAAGTTCATCCCTGCATCAAGGAAACCTGTCTGATTCTAACCCTACTTCTTTTTTTGTTTGTTTTCAGCTGCATGACTACCCATGTGACTGCCATTGCCCTATTCTAAAGAAAAAGAAAAGACCAATTGTTGAATTAAATGGAACACAAACACCAAAATTTTGACTAAACAAATGACAAAAGCTGTAACAATTCTGTTTTAAACCTTGTGGTAGATGTACTGTACCATTCCCCATGCAACTCAAACAGTGGCAATATCATCTAGTAATCAGGAAGATATACTATTGTTTAAGTACAATGAATACATTATCTAAAACAAAATTATGTGTATTGCTTACTATAGCTACTATGATTTTAAGCAAAACCAGCTATTATTCTTGATAGTTTCATGTTATGCCCAGATAAAAAGTACCACTATTAGCATAATGGCCTTTTAAAATATACCATGTCATTCATCCAACTATAGAAGTAGTTGGAGATATTATCTTTTGTTTCAGGGTGTGTTTTGGAGGGGAATGTGAGCGTAGGTGCACAAATCTCATAGTGAGAGTTGTGCACATACCAGTTTTCAAACTAATTGTTACTCATAAGTATTGCTTCTTTCTTCTAGGCTCTACCACTGACATTATTTCATAATGCTCCGTATCGCTCAATACAGCGTAATCTAGTGAGACACTAAAAAGAATACAAGGCAAAAGACACAGTGCACATTACATGCTACAGTATATTAAAGCTTAATTACTACAAGCATATAAAAGGTTGCTCCCAGGAGTTAAGTTTTTCACAACAGCACCTACTAAGTCAAGGTCTACAGGATGAGCATGAGGGATTTTATTTGGGCATTGTCCAAACTAGTTCAACAGTGATGGTGAACTCAATACACTTGAAAACAATTAAATTATTCCTTCTGGTTCCAGAAGGGATTAATTATCAGTACAATGAGGCAGAAAAATATACTTTATTCCGGGAGCAAGCAACTTCACTTGGTACAACACTTCTTCATATTGCTCATCATGCCAGTATTAACATGCCTTCACCACAAGATAAGATATACTTAAAAGCAAGAAGCAAAGTAGAGGTGCAACAGCTGCAGATCCTTGGAGATGCTAAAGTGTTGCAGTAACTTCTCTGCAGTTGGATCATAGCAATAATGCCAAACTGACAGGAAGCCACCTCTTATCACACATCTACTCAGAAACTATAGGAAGATAAGACTAAAACTTAAATACATATAACACATACAACATACACAACAGAACAGACATGGAAAATAGAGTTTGAAGAGTACGATGAAGACTGAAATTGAAATGTCTGGACAACGAGAGCAGGTCTCCAAAGACTATCACTGACAGTCAGACAAACTGCTATAAGCAATCAGGAAAAAAAGAAAAAAAATTTGTTGGGGGAAGAGAGATGAGGAGAGACGAGGATGTGGAAGAGCATGCCTTATTTACTTCATCCAAACCAATAGCAGCATGATAGAATGTAGACTAGAGAGGGTCTCACAGCATGGTACACCAAAGAAAATGCAAAACATGCCATCTCAAAAAAAACCCAAAGCTGAGAAAAAAATACATTCAGTAACATCTTCATAAATGAGTTAATAAATGTCGTTAAAATGAATGTGACATATAATACAAACTATCCATGGCACTTTCACTGCAACAGTACAACAGCTTTAATGAGTACTGTATTATGAGTAACTGGACTCAAAACAGGACCAGAAATGCAAAGAATCGGGTATTTGGTCGTTGTTAATGGCAGATGAGACTACAAGAGAACATGAACTACTGCATTGTAAGACGTATTTTGAAGGAAGACTCTGGGGAAAGAAGGACATCAATGAAGGTGTGAATATGAAAACAATATGGCAGCACAAGGGCAGATAAAGACGAAATATACATCGTCATGATACAGTCAATGAGGACAGGAGATATTAACAGTAAAATCTGCTTTTCAAATGCAACAATCTGATACACCCATGACTCCACAAAGGGGGAAAAAAAGCCTAAAAAACTAATCCTGTTTTATTTTGAACTTCCTGCAAAGAAGTTAGTGCATGAATCACAAGAAACACTAGAGAGACAAAATGCTGTTCTCTCTCTCCTCTTTGAGACTGGGGGCTCATATATAAATATACACACAAATATATATATACACACACACATAGATAAATGAATATATATAGGTATATATGTGTGTGTATATACAGAGAAAGATAGACAAAGATGTTATCTTCCTGTGTTCTTGGCAAGGAATTAGTCCTGAAGTTAGAAGGAGTGAAGGTAGGATTGAGGTTGGAAGGAAAGGTAACGAAGAGGGCATACCGCTTTCGGCTTCTGCAAACGACAAGAAAAAAATTGCAAATCAAACACTTGGATAAGAAATCAGCTGACACCAAAGCAAAAGCAAAAAAACCCTTTATTTAAAAGTCTTCAAGGCTTAAAGGTTTTTCTGCTGAGAATGAGAACATATATATGAATGGACAAAGAGAAAATTTTACAAGAGGAGTATAAATGGGGAGCAGGAGGGAAGAATCCTGGTTAGACTTTCCTTCTTGCTTAGTTATGTAGAATAAAAATACAGGGGAAAACAGAAGGCAGAAATCTCTCTAAAATGGATTTCAGATGAGGAGTTTAAATGTCTGAATTTTGAACTGTTATTTTTTGCTGTTAACTGTTAACTTTGGGATATTTTCAAGTTCATGTTCTCCATGGTTCCTTTGCATTTTTCTACAAAAGAGCAAAACCTCTTCAAATGAGCTAAGAGCATTTTTTAAGCAATGGTATTTGGCTTGCATCAGGGAGACAAAAAAATCATTTAAGTTCTTCCTGTTCTTAATCATGGGTTATAACATTCCNCATTATATGAAAACTAATATGCATTTATCATATTTATAACTCTATTACTTATATTTAGGCTTGAATATCTGCTTTTAATCAATTCTGTAAACTCATAATTGTTATTAACTACCTACCTAAACTGACAAAACTTGTTATCAAAGTGTGCTTTCTGTTTTGTGTAGCTTTACTAGTAGTCAGGAAAAAAGAAGCAAAATCCATCTGCAGGCAGGAAGCTCAGCTGTCACTGACATGTACAGCAATATTAACTTGGATAAAGTTCTGATAATTTTTAATTACTAATAATTTCAAATTCCCTACAGTGGACTTAACAGAATTACACTGTAAATCAGAAAAGTTTAGCAAACTGGAATCTAAGGGACTGCCTGGACAAAAAAAATGCAGAGGTAAATTAGTATTTATGCCATTCTACATCTAATGAAGATATTAACAGTCAAATAAAAGTCTGCCTTCAATGCGATGGGACTAGTATTTGTCCTTAAGGTGAAGTTGCAAATTTAAAGATTAGAAAATTTAGAATGCCTACATTACTACAGTTTAGAGCTGCACACACTCCTGAATCTTATTCACTGCTTTAGCTCTGAGTGCAAAGTGACAAAGGCAAATGTAACTAATCTT
>VXBU01011176.1:597325-608880 GCA_013400315.1 Bombycilla garrulus
CTCTGCTTCTGAAAATACTGTTTCTAGACCTGTCTCACCTATGGCAGGAAGTATTAGCTCTTAATGAAAGAGGGCCATCTAAATCCTGTTCTAAATTTTTAGTTATATTTAACCATGTTTCTCCAAATTTTAAATGATATAAAACATTTGCTGTAATAATTTTACAAAATATGAATGCAAAATGTAATTGTAAAATAAATCAGCATGTATCTACTTTTCATCACTCTCATATAGACTGAAAGGAAGAAATTTGGATATGCGCAGAATAAAATATTTCCAGTGTCAGCATCAACAAACATAACTGAAAAATGACAAATCTACATGGTTCAAAAAGACCTTGTGCTTCTAAACTATATTATCCTTTTATTTTAACTCCCCACTTTTTCATTTAATGGGATGCATGCAAATGCAAGTATACTTAGCAGGTGAAGTTCTGTTGCATTACTTTTCTGATTTGACTAAAGGATCAGAAAACTACAAATATCTAGTTAACACATTTGAGTTGAAGAGCATAGGAACAAGTAGAACAGTAAAGATATGCTGCAGGTAGCTCTGTGACTGATCAAACAGTGACTATAAAATTATCACTGGTTAATAAAATCAGCAGCTATTACTGTGGATCAGGATTATATGAAAATGTGACTATCTACCTTATATCCTCTTGTTACATACATATTCAACAAACCCAGCTGTTAATATCCCTTTGTTAGCATTGCTTCCAGCAAGTTTAGGCTCTTATTTTTCTCTACTATAATAATTATTGCAAACTGTTACCTGTGTAGCTTTAAGTAAGAAATATATGATTGTATCACTGTGTTACTTTTTGTGGGATCTTCTGCATCACCTTTTGATTAAGAACTCAATCCAACTCCCACTGAAGTTAATGCAAAGAATGGTATGGAAGCCAAGAACAATCTGTTATTACTGCAAAAGACTGCAATATTAGCACTTATGTAAGTAATTGACAACTGAAATAATGGCAATATAAATTTGGCCAGTAATCATTAGGAGAAAAACGGAAACCAAATATTTTTTAATACTGAAGACACAAAATCTGTTAAATTGTTCCACTGCTCTTACTATCATATTTTTCCTTTTTCTAGCGAGAGATTGGATTGTTCATAGACAGAAGAATAGATTGTTTGCTTTACATTAGCTAATACAGAATGAGATCTTTCAATGGAAAAGTATTTTAAGAGATCAAAGGAGGAAAAACATAGGATTTAAAAATCTGCTAGTAAAAAAAGGATTTCTGAATCAGCATAGTGTGAACAAAAATGATATTGAATAGTACATACACCACTTTTCATTTTTTAACATACAGAAGAATCCATCAAAATCAACTATAGAGCATGGAAATATTTATAAATAGTTGTAACACTGCTTTTTCCATCTCAAATGTCTAACACAGGTTTTATAGATTCTTTTAATAAAGAAAAAATAAGAAAGTTAATACTAAGTATTAACCTTTCAAAACGCAACTGTACAATGAGTTCAATTGATAGAATTGGTTCTCCTGTGAGAAGAAGCAATTGTCCTCAAAAGTGCCCTTTGGCCACTAAAAGGTAATTAGTAGCCAAAAAGATGAACTAGTATGTATCACTCCAGGTTTTGTACAGCAGTACAAAACATAATTTCGAAAGAGGAAAATCAAATTCTCCTCAGAGTCAGTATTGCCATATTTTTATTATATGTCCCTCCACATGCTGCAGAGAACATATATAACATTTTTGTTACATAAAAATGAATATTGTTTAAAGCACTGATGGACAACTTGATGGAAGATTGACTCCAATGCTCAATGAGGTTTCTATGCACCTTTGCACAAAAAAGAAAAAATGCAAGAAACGCTTCTCATCTGTGAATCTGTACTAAAAATAATGGGTTTTTTTCTTTTTTGATGAAAAGAGCCAGCCAATTGGTAATTTTAAGGCTAAATTAATCTTTTCCAGTGTTATGATGTTATTCATCCAAGTTCTGTCAGAACAGATACCATTTAAATATTATGTTTACCCTATAATTTTTTATCCTGTATCATATCTGAATTGTTTCTCCCAACTAATTTAAATGAAATTTGTGTTTTGAGAGTACACATAGCCAAAATGAATTTTGGTATCACATCAGTTTTCCACTTTTCTGTTTTAAATAGTGTAAGCCGGACCTCTGATTAAAAGTGATAGGCTATAAACATAAAAATTTTAAGCTTTTCTGTAAGTAAAATCACTCCTGGAGATAAGACTACTGCACTACTATGTACTACTGCACTTTTTACTAAACATTCTGACTTGGGTTAATTTTAGGGAGGAAGAGGGCAGAAATAAGTCCTTTTCAGTCCTATGTGAAATGCTGCAATGTAATGGCATGCTAAATACATTCTGAAATGTTTTAAATGTTAGCCATGTTCATTCAGAAAAAAAAAAGGCAGGCAAAATTCTTGACAGGGCAAAAGTTGGAGCCATTGGACGTACCTGCTTTCGCGTTTTTCCGACTTGTATTCTATGGCTATCATTAAGAGCTTTAGTTTCGCAAACACCAGTCTGCGGGAAGAGAAGAGGCCAGGAGTCAGTCTCCTTTCAAAACCAACATCACATACAGACAGGTGGCTGCTCCCACTGCTAGGTCGAGTGTCAATCCAGAGATATGCTGGCCTCATTAGGAAAAATTTGGGGTAGAGAATGGTAGGCCTAGAACCTGGGTGAAGGTTAGCCTTACGTTACTAAATATTAGAAGGCTCTGCACTAGTGGGAGACAGACTGGTTAGTTTACCTTCAATCAACATTATCCACACCTGGTCCAGCAATATCCAAGGGCACAGAATGTTAGGAATTACATTCACATATTGAAAATATATTGGAATATGTTCACACAGTACACACACGTGGAGTTATAAATAGAACTTGCAGACTGATATTAACTTCTGTTTCCGTCTAATTCTTCACCCTAGTGTTGACATCAAAAGCTTGAAATTCTTCAGCAATATGAGTGTCCCATCCTCACTGTCTCTGCACGCTCTTTGTTATCCAGGCTGTATGGCAGCCTATTTACAAAAGAATCACATTCCTAGACTTGCATTTATGACAAATAACCTGAGGAAGCAGAACATTTCATTTAATTTCATATTTTAAAAATGTCATTGACTGAATGAATTTTAAAAGCTACACCACAAAACCTGTTCCCAAAGACTGTATATTTCACGGGTAGCTGAATGCACTAAGCCTATCCACTGATTCCATTTCCCCTTCACAAACCAATGAAATGGACATTTTGCTATCCTTGTCTTTTGGCTCTCCTAGAAACTGAGCAATCAATTCTTACAATAAGGAAAATACCTATGCACTAAACTCATTAATAAGTAACACTACATTTTAATTTTCAATGTGCTTTTAATAGAGCTATTAGTGTGTTGGAAAATTTGAGATAAAGCTTTTTGTTTCACTTAAACTAGCTAACACAGTTTGCTAATGTTTCAGATAACCAAATGCTTGAGGAGAGCTCCAAAGTTTAGACGTGTTTCTAAATCTCAATAATTCTTTATTGATTATTTTATCTCCCTTCTACCAGCAAAGATAAATGAATGTCAGCTTTATGTCAAATACAGTCTCAGTCACATCTTCCTACAAAATCATATAGAAACTTGACACATTTGAAAATGGTTTGGAGAAGAGATTTCATTTTCATTAAAGCTAGTGTTAACAGCACAAACTACCATTCATTCTGAATCTAATACACATTTCTGAATTTTGTTATGAGATTTCAAGAAATCCACTAAATTTTGTACCTATATAACTTTTCCCCTCAGTTAACTCAACACAATTTGGTTGACATAGTAAAAGGATGGATTGAGAACCCCTTAAACTTTACCACCAAAATGAAGACTGGGCTGGGATAGCTACATCCCAGACAATTTCTATATGGATAATATTTGTCTAACACTTATTTCCCCCTCATTCTTACACCATGTTTTTACTCCTGTAAAAAGTGGAAAATTTGGGAAAGTTTGAGGAGTAGAAGCATACTCATCCTCCTTTACACAAGAGACGGTATTTTATTTCTTCATTTATTTCCTCCTCTAAGAATGGAGTCTTCAGAAGTTTTTCTATGTTAACTAGTTTGACACCAAGCTCATCCAAGTAGGGTCTGTTTCTTTTTAAGCATTTGCACAGTGCCTACCAAAAGCTGTCCACAGGCCTACTGATGTCCTTTCAGTATGGCTGGAACGAAGAGCAATGCCAACCAAAGAAAAAATATGAGAGTGCTAAACTAACCTGATGATGTGGACAGACTATTTATTATACAAACCTTATGCATACAAATCTCTCATTCACAGACTCATTCTGGGATAAATATAAGCATTTTTCAGTCTCCAGAAATAAAGTTGTTGCATGGCTTATGCTATGGTTATGTACTATGTGCTTCTTTCTCATAACTGAGTAAGCATATCTTCTCTGACATATTTCACTTGTTGCAAGTGGTTTGCAACCACTCCCACAGGGCTCTGGGTGCCACACTGCTTATGTGGCTCAATTACATCTGCTCAGATTAATGAATAGTCTCCTCAGAATGGAACACAAGCCAAAATGGCCATGCTGACCATCACTCTTCAAAAAATGGGAATCATTAGGAAAATAACAGCATAGTGCTTCTGAGTAAATAACTCAATTTAAAAAGATTGCTGATGAATTTGTTCAATACCAGTTACATTTATGCTTTCATTTACAATCACTTAATTACAAATCTCTCCTGAAACCAGGCATTAAAATGTTTCAGATACTTCCATGCAGTGACTGCTTTAATGTTTATTTTATTGGAGACCATCTACGTAGCAACATTAGAACGTTAGCAGAATGAAAAGGCCTCATGCAAAAAATTTAAATTTCTCTTGCAAGAAGGGAAATACTTCTGTATATTAGATGTACTTCTACTTACTCACAAACTGCAGGGAAGGACAAACCCACAAAGGCACTAGACAGATATTCTGTATACATTTCATTTGCAACTCCTTCCAGGTAGTATTTCTGCCACGTATCCTCCTCAATCTAAAACCAAAGAAACAGAGGAAGAGTTCTGAGTAAAAATCACAGCTTTCTTTGAAATTTAAACAACTACTTAAACATGAATTAGATTTTAACACATAAGTCAGTAAACTGTTATGACAATTAACGTTGCTTATTTTCAAGAGATTTTCTAGAATGCTGAAAAAAGCCCAAAGCAGAGTCCCTGTAGTCAGTAAATCAAGTATCATATGCAAAAATAATACACTGAATTCTTGTCAAGCACACTGAGCATGAGGCAAAATAAACTTGCAGAGAGCATGAGGGAAAAAGTTTCCCAATTTTCTCTCTTTAAAAACAGTAGAATCACAGAATGTTAAGGGTTGGAAAGGACCTTTAAGACCACCTCATCCCAACACTTCCTGCCATGGGAAGAAGAGCTCTCACTAGACCAGGCTGCTTAAGGCATCATCCAAACTGGCTTTGAATACTGCCTGACCTGGGGCATCCACAAGATCCCTGGGCAATCTGTTCCAGTGTTTATCTACTCTCACAGTAAAGAATTTCTTCCAAACATCTAGCCTGAATTTCTCCTCTCAGTTTTAACCTACTACTCCTTGTCCTATCACTACAGTTCCTAACAAAGAATCCCCCTTTGGCTTCCCTGCAGCCCCCTTCAGATACTGGAGGATTGCTATGAGGTCTCCACACAACCTTCTCTTCTCCAGGATGAACAGCCCCAGCTTTCTCCTGTCTTGGTCGGGGAGGCATCATCAGCTGGGCAAGGGAAGGAATTGTAACCAGAGAGGCCTCACTTATGTGCTGGGGGCAGTCGGGAACACCACAATATAAGAAAGACATTGAGCAGTTAGAGAGGGTCCAGAGGAGGACAATGAAGGTGGGGAGGGTCTTGAACAGAAGCCATATGAGGAGCAGCTGAGGTCACTTGGTCTGTTCAGCCTGGAGAAGATCTCTACAGCTTCCTCATGAGGGAAGCAGAGGGGCAGACACTGAATGTTCTGTGTGGTGCCCAGTAACAGGACCTGGGGGGATGGCGTGAAGCTAAGTTAGGGGAGGATTAGGATATCAAGAAAAGTTTCTTCACCAGAGGTTGGGCACTGGAACAGCTCCCCAGGGCAGTGGTCACAGCACCAGCCTGACAGGGTTCAAGCAGTGTTTGGACAATGCTCTCAGGCACATGGTGTGACTCTTGGGGATGTCCCGTGCGGGGCTAGGAGTTGGACTCAATGATCCTTGTCATTCCCTGAAAACCCAAGATATTCTGTGATTCTATGATGCTCTTGGACCAAAAAAAATTTCAAGTTTTCAAATTTCAGTATTCCAGAGCTATTTTGACAGGACTTAATATAGTAGTTTAGATAAGTCTGCATTTTTATCGCACAGGCTGAGTACTAATTTGGAATTCATCAATTTTTGTTTCTCATGTTAAACTAAACAAAAGGCACTCTTTCAAAAAAATGCTCTAAAGAACAGAAGGATGGAAATTTGTTAAGAAACCTGGTGAAAGATAAGTTACAAAAATTTTTTCCCCTTTTTATTTGTTTGGTTTTGTGTCTTTTTTTGTTTGTTTGTTTGGTTTTGGTTGGTTTTTGTTGTTCTTTTATTCACTCCTCCTGTTGACAGGCTGCCAAGTAATCAGTTACTTTAGTTCTGGAAATGTAAACGACTGCAAGAATAAATTGCAATATGGAGATGTTCCAAATCATATACAGCCTGACAAGTGGGCTGCAAACAATCAAGAGAAATTTCTTCCATAGAAATTGTTGCACCATTCAAAGGCCATGTGGGATGGTAAAAGGGATTTGCATTGCGTTATTCCCCACCACACACAGAGAAGCTATATCATATTTTTTATAACCCTTTTATTTATAGGAAGCTTGCAAATGTTGCTGCTCAGCAACTCTATATACAGAAGAGAGATAAAGTGCAGGCTTGGTAAAATAACTAAGAGTAATGATAGCAAGGGCATGTTTGGAACTTTTGGTCTATTTTTTTGCCTTTTCTTAGATTGACACCACCTGGTGTTGGAAAAAAATATACAAATACATTACCTATTTCCCTTTCTACTTTTTTCCCTTGCTTTCTTTTCTTTAGGCAGATGGTTTTGATTTGGAGGAAGGAACTCCAGATAAGACCTATAGCTAAATACTCATCCTTAGTCAAAGACCTAGAAAGGACTGGGAAAAACCGAACGCTCACAAAGCAATGATCAAGCTCCATAGATACCAGTTAGTGTTAAATTGAACTTCATTAGGTAACTGGAGTGCTTAAGATATGATCTCCTAATTGGTTATGGAATTGCTGATATTTAGGATGCTATAAAATATTATTATAAAATGATTATAACAGTTGACTAAAGATGATCTTGCTGTTTTATCTTCACCTTCATGACGTTTTCCCAGTGATTTCAAAGAGACAGATGGTCACCTGCCTGGTATCTTTTGTGAGGAAAAATACTTCAGGAGTCATTATGCTTTTGACTATTTTAAGTAAAGATATTTTAAAGTTTAAGTAACTGATGGAACTGATCCAGAATGGGCCATACTACCACAACAACTTCAATCTGTATCTTCCTGATTCCTCTCTAGTACTGCAAACACATTATCTCTCCCTAAGTCACACTGCAATTCTGTCTCCTGACAGTCACAAAACAAATTAGCCACTGCTCCAATAGCTTATATAAAGAATAGCTGAAAAATTACATAGTGCAATCCAAGAGAAGAAATGTAATTTTCATCTGAATCTTTTTTTAAGTCACGATACTCCTCTGCTCTCCTCTGTCTTATATATAAATACAATACTGTTATCAGCAAATATATTTACATAATACAATCAATTCCTAGTGAGACATGGTGACAGAGATATGAAAAAATGATGTAGCTCTTGCAAGCACAACCATTAGTATTGTCAGAAGAAAATGAAAACCTTTAATACACCCAGGCCTACACCCAGCAGTGTAATTATCAGGAGCTCTCTAGTTCCAAAATATCTATCTTGCTCGTACCATATTCTTTTCAGTGTAATGACATAAATAGTTACATGAAAGAGATTGAGTGTATCTGAACATGATCATGCTATATAATCTCTTCTGCCAAGATCTAATTATCACTATCGAGACACAGAACAAATGGTAGAGTTGCAGCATTCATTGCATTTTGCAAGGGAAAGGATGGTGGATATATAATTCCTTTATAGCACAGTGAAAGCAGATATAAAGTCTGCTCCTTAGCATTGAATAAAATCATCTCATTACCACCATGGGAAAAAGCACAAAACAGGACAAAGTGTTTGAGGATGTTTAATGTTACAATTCTCTATCTCAAACAATATAGATGAGAATGAAAAGAAAGTAGCCACAGAATCATAGACTGGTCTGGATTGGAAGGGACGTTAAAGATGGCCTCATTCTAAACTCCTTGCTGTAGGCAGAGACCCCCTCCCACTAGACCAGGTTGCTCAGAGCCCCATCCAACCGGCCTTGGACACTCCCAGGTATGAGGCAACCACAACTTTTACAGGCAATCTGTTCCAGTGCCTCACCACTCTCACAGTAACAGTTTCATCCTAATACCTAAAACAATCCTGCCTTCTGCCAGCATTAAACCATAACCCCTTGTCCTAACTCAATATGACCTTGAATATTCTTGATTGGTAGTTGAAAAGGAAATGTATATTGAAAGCAATGTAGTTAAAATATTTCCTCCCATTTACCTACAGCGCCCTTTCAGCCCACCCAAACTGCTTGAGTGAATGTCTAGTTTTGTTATGCCTTTGCATATGGATATCTAAATCTGACAGAAAAGTAACTGTCTGAAAGCAGTTCTTACAATCATACCATAGAGTGAAGCTTCTTAGATTTACAGTCTTAGAATTGCATTTCCTTAATTATTACAAACTCAATTCCATTATCTGCTGAAATCAAAGCTAACAAATATCTTCAGTACTATGAAGACTTTACAGTCTCACTCAACTATTTCCGCAGCTTTCTGTATGCTAGGATGATTTTTAAAATTTGTATAAAAAGAGTATATTTTAGAAAATGTCAAATATGCTAATTAAGATTAGTTCTAGTTTCAAAAGAGACTTATCAACTTTTCCTTATTAATACTAATGCAGAATTTTGTAGTGGGTCAAGGCAGAGAGAGTATCCTTGAAATATAATGACATCTAATTCCTTTTTAGAGTCTGGGCTTTATGGATCTGAACTGAAAGACATACAAGTTCTATTTCTAATAGTTTCAAATATACAAAACAGGGCAAGATTTCTATCCAATTATGAGGCAAAGGATAGACTAGTGTTGATATGTTCAAAGGACTGACTGAAAATGCAGTCCCATGGAAGACTTTAGCCCAAGACAAATACACTCCTACCACAGGGACTGATACTATGTATACACAGTTTTAAACCACAACAGGTTTTAATTCCTAGAATCACTGATTTAAAAACACTACAGCCAGGATGATCGTTACATGATCTTTGAAGATAAATGTATTCAGTAAGAGGCGACATTTAATATTTGATCTAGGCCCTGTGAGTAGGATCATGTAATCAGTTTATTATGCAGTTTCCTGAAGAACCTCACAATAAATCAAGAATGGAATTTCCTTCTCACTCCCCTTTAAAGCCCTCCTACACATCAAGGAATTCACTGTTCAAACTCAGTTCCACACATTAAAACATTCCAAGGCTGCCTAGGTGGTCAAAAATAAATAGCAAACAAGTTGATGTGTTCCATCAGTGTAGGTAAGCACCCAAATGATGTAAATCTGCGTGGCTTTATTATGTATCTGTTTCAGCCTGGACTAGAAAGGAATGTGAAGTGGGCATTGCATATGTGTAGGCGTGAGCAAAAGCTGCCAAAAGAGCCCACAAAACACACCCACCCTCAATATAGCTTAGAGGATTTTAGAGACAGCTTAAGATAATTTTCAGATCTGGAATGAGGCGTACTGGCCATCTTAGCCATGGAGTAAATACAAAACTAATTTGCCTGTGGACTTGTGTTACACTTGAGTACCACATTCCACATTTTATTAATTTAAACAACAATATTAACTTAATTGGATGTTAGGATTGTATGGACAAAATTTGATCATCTCTGCCTATTATTGCACATATCTGCTTTTTGCAATGTTTTCCATATAGATTGACTTCTGGTATGCACTTGCTAATTCAAACAATACAGAAATTGCAGTGCACTACAGTACAGAATTTCCATCTTTTTCTGAGACCACACAAGTTAATAAAGAGTCCAAATTCGTTTTTTAATACAACAGTAACGGTCTCTGTTATAAGACTGGATTATTAAAATACAGTTTACAGGTGAAAAACTGGGGGGGGGAGTTTTTTCCCCTTAGCATATAGTTTGGTGCAGTCTGTCTTTAAGTGTTAACAGAACATTAATCTTTTTGATTTGACGTTTTTTGTTCAGTTTGGTGCCAAAAAGAATATAAAGGATTTCATATGATATCACATTGCTAAAACCAAAAGGAAAATATTAGGAACAAATAAAGTATTCTGAGGTTTCTTAGTTTGTTTTACTTCTAACACTGAGCAGAATGTTTACACAAATAATTTTGCTGTAAAGTAACACATAATGAGTTAAATGTGTGCAATGTCACCATCAATCATGTTCATTTGTGTTTGACTGACCAAACATTTATGGCACATTAAATCACTTTCTAATCACATTATGGAGGTGGAACAAACACACATTTCAAGCTTTCATTAAAAAATACAGAAGTTTCTGTATATTTTCCTGGCAATCTCCTGACTGGTGAGAGACTCCACTAATAAAGTTTACCCAAGGAATTTATGAAGGTCTGATAGTACTTAAATTGAATGTTAGTGACAAGGGGTGAAAGTTCTTCTAGGGAATGGACATATTTCTCTTCAACAGAGTCCTCTTCAGCATTTCTAATGAATGTAGCTGCTCTCCTGCAATGCACTGATGATTCATAGCCACTAATCAGTAAGTTTTCTTTTTCAAGTTTTTAGGGTGAGACAGACATGAGAAAGAACATCCTTTCAGCTAAATAAACAAACCTTTTGTTATCACCAATAGCATTAGAGTGACATAAAGAAATTTCTCAATTCTTGTACATTTACTTGGCTTCAGATTTTTAATTAGTCAGAGATCTTTAAAAGTGAAGATGTGCATTTTACTTGCCTAGAAAATTCACTCTTAATTATGTGGCAAACACATTTTTAACCAGTACTGAGTATTGCAATCTTAACAGCATTTTTTCCTCCCAGTGCCATGTGAAGATGACATTTGAAGTTAAGGCATGTCTCCACATTACTCTGTTTATAACTGTATATAATCAGACACAAGAGCAAAACTGACAATGACAGCTTCCCTCAAATCAAATTGATTGCTATTTTCATGCTTATTCTGTGTGCAGATACTCAGATGTAATTTGAGTAACGCCTTGTAAAGCTGAGCCTTCAGCTTAAAACTGTTCATCAATGAGATCCAATCTGTAACTGTACTTTATTTTTTTTTTATACATTTATACATTTATACATTTATACATTTTATA
>VXBU01011176.1:608906-639573 GCA_013400315.1 Bombycilla garrulus
CATTATAAAAATGTATTATAAAATAAGAAAGGTGGCTAAGATAAAGGCAGAAGTGGTTAGATATATCTTCTGGAAACATGGTACCTGTACATATCCAGGTTTTGGCTTCTTTAAATGTTGTTAGATAAAAAAATCCAGGCCATAAATGTTTGTATTTCTAGCACAGTTTCCTGACAGTCAGACAATTGTACACTTTAGCATTTTTGAATCTCTCCACTTTCTCACTGTTTAAAATCAGTATTAAAATACCTTGAATTAAGACTGAGACTTCTGAGGATACCCATATATTCGGAACTCCTTAGGAGTAAACTAATTCCTTCTGATTTTGGAAAGACGGGTGAGCAAAATTTTCACATGTACTTTGATGCCAAGACCAAATTCATTCAACAAGCTGCCTCGGTAATTTGCACACATTAGTGTGACTGTTACAAATGTTTGAGACTCCTGAGAGGCTTGGGTTACCACAGCAGGCCAGAGTAAGAGAGACCTAACTGACTTGCAAAGAGAATGATGTTCACAAGAGATATCATTTTCTTCTGGGAAATAGGTAGAAAGGATTAATATCCAGTTGGCTATATGCCTAGGAGTCACAGGCAGATTTCAGATTTTCTGAAGTACAACAACTTTCTTTTTTTTGTTTCTTTCAGTTGGGTTGGGTTTTTTTTTCAGAATGTGCATAAAGATGAATAAAGGTGAAGATATTGTAACTGCAAGTAGTAAAGTGCAGAGCTCAGACTTGTTTCATTGAAAACTGGACTTTTTTGATTAAATGCAATAGTATGAAATATTTTTGACACATGGGAGCCTGCTGTCTTCTAAGGATACCTTCATAATAATGTCAGAACTTTCTAAGAAGCAAATAAAGACTCACTGTCCTGCACCAACCTATGCACCTCTAAGAGAAGAGTCCTGGCTTTGTCATCTGAGGACATGAGGGTATTTTTATTTCTAGCTCACTTGCACAATGGAATTGAAGTAGACCATGGCCTACCTTTAATTCCGATATTTCCCATCCATTAATAACACTCATGAGACTGGAAACTGCCATCCCTTTATGTTTGGAATCAGTGTCCCTGAAATGCACCAGGAAGGATGCAATGACTGCTGCTTTTGAGGCCTTAGTCCAGTGAACCAGTACAGCTGCCACAGAAGTCTAACTGCGTTAAAAATTTGCAATCTAAGTCCAAAAGAGCTCTTTGACTGAGCAGAAACAAATACATGAATGATGTTGTGGGAAGTTTGGGCCTCAGTTCTAACACATGTTCCGTATTTACTCACAGTCAGAGGTCCTCGAGTCTCTTGATGTAAAAGACCAAAATGCTCAGTCCCTTTTTCTTGGCACTTTGTTGCTACATGGGACTTAGATAAACCATATTTTTGTTTTAGCAGCAACAACTTTTCTCACAGACAAACGTGGTTTGTCCAAAATCAAGCAAAAACACAAAATGCAAGAAATATCTCCCTGGAAATGGATGATGATTTGGAAAATATTTTAAAGGCCAGACACTTACTGAATAAAAATTAAAAAAAACACCACAAGTTGATAGAACCTGGATTATTGCCCAATTTTTAGCAAAAAACTTTTGCACGGAAGTGTGTGCTGGTTTTTTTAGTCTTAAAATATCTGTTAATGTCTTTCTGTTTCACATCTGAGCCATGTTCTCTACTCCAGTCTCGGACAATCTGAATTGCAGACTAATATGTTCTAATGAGACAAGGCTTTACCTTTATGAACGACCTCATAGAGAAGAGGTTGGCTAACATGGTGGAAAGGCCCGGCGCCAGGCAGCTCTGGGCTATGAAACCCAGCTTCAGCTCAGCAAGACAGATTGCATCATCCCCTTCTTTCCAGTTCCAGCTTGGGATATTTAGTAGATGGGCCTGGAAAGCAAACAAAATATCCCACAGGTGAAGAACCAGAAATAGAAGATAGCAGTGAATGATTTTCTCTGCTAATCCCTTGATTTTTTCTGAGTAGGCAGAAGCGTTTCAAGTGTTTCAGAGCTTAATTCTATGCTAAGAAATGTTCCACTCTTACCTGCTAGAGATAAAATCCTACATTTCTCAAAACATGCTGGCTATGGTACTCTGTCAGATCCATCCTCACACCTGAACAAGCACAATATTGTAAAGCTTTCCTTCCCTTCTGCATGTTCCTTTTACAGCACGTTGAGCTACTGTCTGGCTGATAAGGAACACAAATAATATAAAGGAAGCTAATACAACTTAGATTACAACTTACGTGAAGTTGCAACCTTTAAAGAATACTATAATTTAAAAATGTATACACCATCTTCTGTCTTTTCTATTTCATTTCTTCCACCCTGAAGAACAGTACCTGACAGTGAAATGCCAATTTTTTTTTTTCTAAAATGCTATTTATGAGGACAGAATGAAGAAAATTGAGTAAGACACACCTGCAGTATTGAAACTGATTATTTAGATAAGCATAAATGTTGTTCAGTTTTTGGCATACCTCTGTTGGATTTTATCTGACATGTAACTTTTATGTTTGCACAGATAGAAGGAAGCACAGAGTCTTTCCTGTTTGTTTCCCTTCCCAAGTTAATTCCACGGTTCAGCAGTTTGATAAAAGTGTTATCTTGAAGACATAACCATTGGAAGAGTAAACGTATTGCAGTATTTAAAAAACCTTCCCCTCTGCAGCAGTTTAAAGCAGAGAAACATCTTGCTTTTATTCTATAAAAAGACAGGCTTCTTCCATAACACATAGGAAAAGGGCATAACAAGCAACAGTAGTTGCTCTTGTTCTAGCAACAGGTTACAGGTATAAGGAGTTGCTATCAAACCTTCCTATACCAGATTTATTGGGTACTTCATCAAATTAAGGTTTTACCTAATCAAGCTTTTTCTCAAACACTGGGCAGTGATTGATTCTTTCAGAGCTAATAAAAGAAGCAGGCTGCATATGAGTACTGCCTTTCCTGATATATCCTTCCTAACCATGTTAGTCAGCAGTTCAATGACTTCCTCATTTTAGGATTGAATAAGTTGACTTCATTGTATTTAAGGGCCACAAATTTACCAACAAAAAATTTTTCAAATTCCTTTCCAAAGTGGATTTGTAATTTTGAACTTCACAATATTCTTAGTACCGAATTCCACAACTGAGCTATATTTCATACTGAAAAATGCATTAATGTATTTTGTACCTACTGCTTGGCAATTTCAGGTCTGCATGGTCATGCCAGAATCAAAAAAATCACAATGACCTCCAATAAGACTATAAGAGCAGAACTTACAGAACTGAAGTGGTGAAAGGTCATCTGGAATCAATAACTACTATGGATGGACACCATAGCTTTGAGAATTAGATCGTAGGCAACTAATAAGTGTCAAGCTTTTGATAAAGTCCCTTGCATATATAAATAAAACTAATTTTGCAACTGGATTGCATGACAAGGTTTATTAAGATGTTTTAGTTTGGAAAGAAAAACGCTTGCTGTTATCAGCTCTAGAAAAATTATGTATGAGTGAATGCAACGCAGCAAAAAACTCTGAGAAGAAATAGTGGTCATCACATTACCTTATTGTGGTACTGCAACATCTGAGTGATAATTCTTATCTTCGGATGATAATTCTTTATGGAAATAACTCTAAAAAGAAAAGGAAAAACCTATTAAAATGACTTCTAACTGATAGGGTATTTGGATAATGCATCCAAATACCTCTATTTTATTGCATTGTAAAATCCCACAATTAAAACTGTACCCCCTTATTCATCTGCCTGTAAAGCAAATTGTCAGACCTTTGAAATATTTACACATTGCCAAACTGAGGTAAGAATTACTGGCTAGTACTAGAGAGTAATAAGCCTCAGGAAATATTCAGTTGAATGGTCTGCTCTTTGGAGTTTGCAGAGAAAGAGACTTGTTTTAGCATTTCTGTTCAGATACTCATTCTGTTAGGAAAATAATGCAGTTGGAATTGTTACATCATCCTCAGTGATTATCTTTGTGTCTTTGAATCAACATACTTGACCAAGTTTCCCAGTGATAAATGCCTGAAAAATTTAATTTCTTTCTGCTCCGTCATATATTATTTATTTATAGCTGCTAGACATTCATCATATCTAAATACTGTGAAAAATGATTTTGTGTTACACATGCAAATTCATCTCAATTTTGATGGATTAATCCAACGGTCAATATAGAAACTGATAGCTAAATGCTGAATTTATAAAACATGGGGCTACTTTCATAATCTGCATATTTTCTGCATTCTAAATTACTTAATATAAGATATACTCAACTGTTTATAGATTTTAAGAGTCTGGAAAGAAAAATGTTTGAGAAATGCATGAATTGATAATGTGCTATAAAAAAGCATTGAGCAAAATTAAAGAGATGAACAGCCAAAAAAAGGTGTTTGTATTTAAAAACTAAAGGTAGAAAAAGAAGATAAAACAATGAGAAAAATATCTGACTTATTACGGAATCATTAGTCTCACATGACTGAAAGCCAATAAGTGTTCACATTAGTGTTTTGTAAAACATATCTTGTAAAGTACTGGTCTGGCTTGTGCTTTTAAGTATATCAAAGCTAGAACAGGAAACTTTTTAAAAAATTGCATTATTTTAGCAAGTCTTTCTTCTAATTTTCCATTTCTCGCTAAATTGTTTCAATTTTTTTAAATTAAGTTGTGAGAAAACACAAGAGAATTCTACTCTTACATTAAAATTTTTGCATTTTGTTACATTAAATTTATTAAATCTACTAAGAATGCACCAGTCTGCAGCTGGAATATTTTTAATGTATTTATGCGATCAATGTCAAAATAAACTCTCTTGCATTGCAACTCAAACCATGTCTTTAAAATGAAACTAGGTATATGTTAGCCTTGTGCCTTTCTCAGATAGCTACATCTCTTGCACACAGTGGTGGTTTTCCAGAAGAGCAATTTTAGTAGCATTTTTGTGTTTCTCCCCTTCCTTCAATACACAGCATACAAACATCTGACAAAATCTGCTTATAGCACTGGCCAATCCAATACTAGAGAACTTTTAATCCATCACTGTCTGAGACTGTAATTTTAAAAAGGAGACTGGTCTCATTAAAAATAGGATTGTATGAACAAAACAAAAAATGGAATGGCTTAGGTTTGTTGTAACTCTAGCTGCCATCTACTGACTGTCCGCTTCATCTCCTCCCTTCAGAGGCTACAAGGAGGAAAGCACAAGGAGATCTGGTGGTCCCTCATGTCATAAATGCCTTGTCAATGCCTTGTCAATCTTATATAACAATGACTGCAGTGCAGGCTCTCCCACCATGTATTGCTGCAACAACCTCACTGCACTCCCTTTCCTCTCTGCGTTCAGCTAGGAATACTCAAACCTTGCTCCTGCAAAATTACTAAGAGTGCCAAAGCCTGTGCTCCAAGTGTCTTTTCTGACACACTAAAGCAGACAGATGAAACAGTTGAGGTAGAAATTTAGGGTATTCTCACCTCCAGACTTTTGTAAGGATCTTTTAATTTTTCCTCTAAAAGAAAAAAAAATCCTATAGTGTTCTTTCAGCTCAACAGATCAGATATAAAATTAGCTAATCAGAGATAAGAACCAAAAAGCTATTAAAAACTATGGAGTTTACCTCATAATATTGGAGGCATCCTCAGCATCTGGGTCAGCGCAGTATTTATTGGCAAGGATTAGGCACGCATCTGCTGACTCTATCTGAGACACCAAAGAAAAAGGAAACATATAAAACAACATCTCTTTGCAGCTCTTTCCTCATAAACTATCAGGGAATCCAGCACTGGCTGCATGAGAGTGTTAGTTCTCAGTACTGCTAATCAAAAATGTTACTAGGCTCACATGAGTTCATGACAGTGATTATGACCACACTAATGTACACAGAGAATTTCTTGAAATTTGCTTATAATGATCAAAGCAGGTCAGCAGTTCAATTGACAATTCTTACTTTGTATCAGCTGAACCACAAAGGTGGTAATTTTAATCTTTTGCAACCAGACACTGGAATTTAGACTTCTAAATCCATGGGAACTTCCTGCTACATCAGTACAGTGCTCCCACAAGTCCTGCAGCTTTGGGAATTTAAGTATCTTCCTATCCAAGACAGGAAGAGGTGGCTGAACTGATTTAAAATCTGAGCAGCACATTTAGAAAGCAAGAGAAGGACAACTGATCTATCCACAGGACCTCTAGATTCACACAAACCTGAGCTTTACAGAACTCAAAGCAGATGACAAAAGTATTTTCCAGTGTATACAACCAAATATCAACACAAAGAAGGGTGGAATACAGAACACAAAATAAAAACACACGATTTTATGGTCATAATTAGAACATGCTCTGATGAACTGAAACAGTGTGTTGGGCTACACAAAGCTTAAGCAATTTCTGCAGACAAAACGGACAAAAGACATGATTAGTACTCTAGAAAGCATTAATAACACTGTACTAAAATATTATTGGCTTAAAAGCAGCCAGTTTACATTCCTTTGGTGAAAAAAAGAAAAAGAAACAAAGACGTTAACAATGTATCTGACAACCCGATTTTTCTTTAATTTTCTTTTTTTTTTAAGCTTCGTGACTTTACTGTAAAACAGTATCTTTCTATATTAAACATTAATGTAAAACACACTTTTAAATGAAATGTCAATGAAAAAATCATAAAGAGTTCAGTGAAATGGCAGAAAATGTATCTTAAGTCACTGTTGCTGTAAGATCTAAAGATATTGGAAGAAAAGGTTTACCAGGATAGATATAATTTATTACTTAAGATAACAGAGATGGAAAAACGTTCTTTTGGGTTTACATGAAGAAGGGATTTAGTGCTTTTTTTTTCCAAATAATGCAAGAAATACTTAGAAAAAGGTCAATTAGCAGGAGAACAGAACAACAGAGCTGTTACCTTCACTCTTGCCAGGTCATGGGGATTAAGGACTGAACCCTGATAAAATTCCACCTGAGTGAAGTGTCGTTTAAAAAGAGCTTCCAGCTCAAGGTTAGGGGAAATACTGCATTGGAAAGAGGAAGTAAACATAAGAGCAAATGAGAAGTCAGTTTCCATTACTGTTCCATTTCCTGCATTTACAAACCCACCCATTTATTTATTTTAGATATTCAGACTTCTGCTGATGCTTCTTCTGTGGTGTGGAAAAAGCATGCTTTAATTAAAAGATAAGTGCTACAATGCTTTCACTGCCTTACTTTTGCCTGCAGTGCTGCTGGCCCACCTTGTGCTACTCTTCACATTCATCATGTGCACATTTCCAAGGGATGGGGGTCCAGAAGTATGGGTGCAAACATTTGAAAATATACTCTCCCAGCTTTCCACCCAGAAATTATACAGTACCAAAACCATCCTCTGTGTGTCCCCATCATTCCCACAACAGCTGAGTGCATTGAATAAAACAGCTCAATGTAAGATCACTGAAAACCAGAAAAAGAAAACAGACAGGGACCCTGTGGCCTGTAATGAGCTACAATTAAAACAAACATAATGATGCCATGACTTTCTGTCTCGTTTAATTTTGCCAGAAACAAAAGAAAATTATATAATCAATTATATCAATTATATAATGTGGCACCAATATTGTAAATACCTTTTCTGGTGCCACTCATTAAAATAGAAGGAATTTAATAGCTACAGGCAAAAACAAGTAGCAAGATGCTAAACTCTGCCATGTGAATGTGCAGTTTCCTGATTCCTATCACCACACATTTTCACAGTGGAAATACTGATCTCCAATTTCCACTCCCAGTCACTTGTTATTACATAGAGAGGGAATGCAAAAATATGATGTAGTTAGTTGAGGATATCATCACTTGATCATATTGAAGGGACAAGGTGAAAAAATTGTGCAAGTGCTGATTCTTAGTTTCCAGCTTTCACTGTTAAGTCATCACAAATGATTCCTTAATTTTTTAATAACTTTCTTTGACAAAATTGCAGAATGCATTGCTGAATGCAAAAATATTATTTATTTATAACTTGCAACTTTTCTAAACAGATGTCATTACAGGACAGAAAAGATACTGTCTCCTATCACATGGTTTTTTTTCTAGCAGTTCCTCCCCTAGGCATGGCTATTTGCCATTCTATTATTTATTAAATTATTATTAACTTACACATCACCTAGAACCTGCAAGAAACACCAACATCATTAAGACACATTCCAAATTCCACATCAGAAGAAGGCAGGATTCTATGTGAGTGTAGGTATGTGCATATAACCTAATGAAGAGCAGTACTGATTACCACCATGACAAGAATTTCATTTCTATCGTCAATATATTTGTAAAGTATCTGTTGTATTAAAACTGAATCTCCACCTACATTTTTCGTTTTATAAATACCCTGCAATTTGTAATAAGCGTTTTTCCTAGGGAGGTCCAGGGTGAAAAGATATTTTCAGCTACCATAAGTTTGTACAACATACAGTGTTTTTCATTAGTTTCACTGATGTTACTAATTTTGGTACTTTGCCTATGAATATTTACCACTAAAAAAAAATCTCTGATGTATTTATTTGAATTTCAATATTTTTTATTTCATAACCCAATCCCCACTTCAACTATGCTTTTAGCTATGTAGCTCACAGAAAACACAACTGGGTCTGAAGTCTGTCTGCTTGAAACAAATATACTTAGTAGGGGGTTATAGACAATGCAGGAAAACAAACCCCAAACTTTTCTCAAGACATAATGTTAATAAACATAATTGCAAATATTAGCTTTATGGTTATTTGGAAGTTGAAATATTCTCTGTCTTCCCAGAAAATACAGCTTAACTTAATTCGTTTTAGTAAAAGATGATAAGACCAATTACTCACTTATGCAGAAAGACGATTTCTACATTGACATCATCCCTATCCTTGTGCAGGAAGTCCTTCAGGAAGTTCGACACACTTTCAAGTGTTATGTGACCACAGACAACTATGTGCCTGTTACAGAAAAATCAGAGTTAATCTTGCAAAGAAGGTAAAACAAGCAAGCAGAGATGGAAATGGAAGCTTATTGAGAAAAAAGAGCATTAGTTTCTTCTTGATGTTTCTCTAGATCCTATTCCACGAAGTCAGAGAAGAAAAATATCAATTCCAAAAGGTTTTTTGCAACTGCAAATGTATATATGTACATGTTCTCACCTGTAAAGCCATTTGCCCATATTGTATTACACATTTAACAATAAGTAGGATCAGTTATAAATATGTTTGTGCACCCCATTAACCAGTCCCTTTGAAAGTAATATTTCTTCATTTTACACATCTTTCTTGTTATCTTTAACTCCTCTACTGAGATTTACTGTTTAAATTTTTGGGATATGACAGCAAATCTCCCTAAAATTATTCAGTATTTTTCTATAGTTGAAGCAGACTTTTATACCAAGGAAGGTAGTGCAAAGCTTGCCAATTACAGGCCATAAGCAGCAAGAAATGAAATCTTTTTCCTGCCATAAATCCTTGAGGGACAGTACTTTACAACAAAAAGTCATTGTTTACCATTACCACTTTTCTGGCAGAGCATAGTGTGTTAAACATTTATATTGAAATATGATAACTCCTTTCATATGAGTACTTAATTACATTACCAGGACTCAAATGCAATTTTAGAATTAGCAACAATTTCAATTGTTTCATTGTATTTAACATGCGAGAAATAGAAGTCTATAAGAGACTGTGGCCGTGCTGGTTTGTATTTATCATAGGACTTGATATATGAATGTTTATTGCTAAACTTGCTATTCATAGTTTCTGCTTTGCCCTGTTTTTTTCTTTTTTTTGCAATTTAATTTTTAGGTACAATAAATGTCCTTGAACTGCAAACACTTGAAATCACAATAAAAAGAGTTAAAGCTTTCTTGTTTTATGAGATGGTAAGCACAGTATCAGAAAACAAGACATAAAATATATCAGATCAGCCTTTTTCCTTGGGACATGGGGTGCTCTGGAGGTTTCCTCTGGGAGCTTTGCAGCCGGGCAGAGTTTGCAGCACTCTGTTTGGTGCTGGGTGTGGGGCAGAATCACGCCCACATTGCCCCCACCAGAGGGACTCTTCCCCTGTTTCCCTGATGGCCATTTGCCCGAGTTGCCAGAGGTGTACATGTATGACTTTGTGCATTGTTATACACAAAACAGCAATGGAAAACCTCAGGAAGCTTCAGATTCTGAAGAGATATTTAAAACTTTAGTAGTTTACTTGATGTAAATTCTGAACAGACTGTTTGGTACACTACATTACGCTAACACATAGGGAAGTTCTTTCCATCTGGTGGTATTCAACACTTTTCCTGACTATAAATCCATCTAGCATCAAAACCCCATCAAGTCCCAGGGAAATTATAAATAGCAGCTGAAAATAGTTATTTGTATTCCTTATACTGTCTGTGCACATTTTCCAAGATGACTGATTTTAAATTATGGGTACTATTTTCTTCAAATGTCTCCATC
This sequence comes from Bombycilla garrulus, assembly GCA_013400315.1. Taxonomy (NCBI): domain Eukaryota; kingdom Metazoa; phylum Chordata; class Aves; order Passeriformes; family Bombycillidae; genus Bombycilla; species Bombycilla garrulus. The sequence goes on from VXBU01011176.1 coordinate 619,339, forward strand.
TATTACTAATTAAGACATTGAAATTTCCATCTGGATAGCTTCTACATTGCTTTTGAGAGCAGAAATAATTCCTGATTGTAGGGAAAGTCCTTTGTACGCATCCAGTGTTGTTAGCTTTAGCTTGGTCTCTTCCCAAATGCCCTTCCAATATACTGCATTCTTAAGAAGAAAATTTATTACTTCCCTGGCCGATTTCACTCATTATGGGTTATTTTCTGTCTTTAATTAGAGTCCTCATTTTAAAAGTATGGCTGTGCAACCCAAAATATTGTATTGCAGAAGAAATCATCAGAGTATCAAAAGATTACAAGGTAATTCACGCTCTCAGATACCTCCAGAGGTTATTTGCTACAAAAGCTCCTGCTAAAAGCAGATCCATTTGGTAAAATCCTGTTGTGACTCTCACTGAGTAGGGACCCACAGCAATCTGCTCCAGAGAAAATGAAACATTTGGCCGTCAAAAACTCTTGCATTTGAGTATCAGGACTAATTGGTCTTGGAATGTTAAAAGGTATCACCAATGTGCTTTCATTTTATACTCAGATTTGGAGTTGGACACAATCTATTCTACTCTTCTTTGCCATTCTTACACAGTACAAGGCAGTTTCCTGAACAGTGACTGCAACAAAACCTCCAGGCTTGCAAAGAGTATTTTCTGATAAGATACTTGCACTCATTTTTGGTTGAAAACTCCTACCAAAAAAACTTGCCTTTAATGTAAATTATATTTTTGCTTAGAAGTAAAAGAAATTAAAAACAGATTTCCTACTTGCCCATAGAGAGTTATTAGGTATATTATTTAAGAAAACCTGAAGTGCTTATAATGTTCCAATCTGTCCTGTATATGATTCAAAGATTTATAACTTCCTCTGTTTGTTTCAATAACCATTGTATTCACTTTTTAATTTTTTTTTTAAACACCCCTTTTTTTCCATGCACTGAGAAAGTAAAGCCAACATAGTGGATATCTTTTGTTTTCTGCAAAAGAGTTGGTTGTTAGAAAGACACTGAATTAAATTCATTTCGTCAACAGAAATGTCTAACTTTTGGATTAAGCTTTTCTTTATGAAAAACCTCTGAACAAGTACATTATTATCATTATTATTTCTTTTTTAATTTATTCTTTGAAAACAAAATCTATCAAGTCTCTTGCTATATTGAAAAAGATTATTTAAGAATTTAGACATTTTTATTACTGATAGGTATTTAGGAGGACTAAGATTTTTGTTAAGTAGTAGTTGTCATTGGTACACATATCAGATGGGAAACTGGTTTAATATGTCCATAATGTCCATAATATGTCCATATTACATGATTGTCATGCTGCAAAAGAAACCTTTTACAAAGAATCAAAAGCTAATCAGGAGCCATATTATATCAACAAGGATGGGCTAATCCATCCTCTCCCACATATATTTAGCATTCTCAAAATGAATTTGAGAAATACAGAAAAATATGAAAATATTTCAAATATGAAGAATTGGTACAGATGTACGCAGTTGATTTCAACTGTAATTCTACACAACTGAAATTCTCTCCAGTACCTCTTTTTTCCATTCTAGTATTGACATAATGATCCATTTACTAAAAGTACTCCGGCTTCTTATAAAATAAACAAAAATGGTGATAAAAAATCCAAAGTGACTACAGAGGCAAACTGTTTCAATAAGGAAAACAAGGAAATGAGCAAAAGTTAAAACATGTAGATTTCTGGCAGGAGATAATTGAGAACATACACTCAAACCATGTAAATAGCACTGTAAATGAAAACAGATCCACTGTGAATGGGATTCTTTAAAAAGGATCTTTGCGTGGCTCTTCCTTCAGAGGACACAATACAAAAGGCAAATCTCTTGCCTACTTATTTTGCAATAAATATCCATTTTATTGGAACAAGTATAAAGAACCTGAAAAAAATCACTCCAACTTGTCTGTCCTAATAAATCAAAAATAATAAATACAAAATTCTGTTCAGTATTCAGTTAAAAACTTGGTGTTCAGTTGTCAAGTAACAAAAGGAAGTGTGGTGCATATTGATCTAGATGCCTTTATAAACTTATGATATTCATATCAAATACACATGTTCAGATCTTTTCATGGTATTTCCGCTTAGCATTCTGATCATTCCTTCATCTACTGACCATCTAAACTCTTTATATACCAGTAGCAGGCTGCTGTGGTTGAAAGCAGACATCAGTTTGTAAAGTCTACCAGGTTTTGCTCAAAGAAATGATAAATGTCAGTAATTTTTTCTTATTTAAAAAAGACAAAAAATGTCAACAGAAACTGTATATGCGGTCTGCTTTTTTATCTATTAGTGATATGCATTCCTAAACATACCAGTTTACAGTATGTTTCTAGATTGTTGTACGTTTCTAGATGTTTGTGTTTTTCACAACTTACCAAACTTTACGCAGAATTCTGATAATTTAGCTCAAAATTTCATGTGTGTGCTTTTGTGTCTCGTAGCTCAATGCAAACTCCCCTCTCAGATTAACTCTGTTAGAGTAGTAAGTGCTGTGCAGCCACAATTTGAAGTGTTTCTCTTTTTTTACAGAAGACCTGAGCCCAAGGATGATGGTACTCTAAGAATCCGTTATGTAGCCAGTGCGTACAGTAAAAAAAAAAAATTAACTGTAAGCTAATTTCTCAATCTGACTCTCCCATCAGGCTCCATAAATCTTCTAGTAAAAAGGAGACAAGCAGAAAATATTAAAGGATATAGCAAATTGACTGTCAAGCAAGTTTAACATTTTTTCTCCTACAACTGTTTGTTCAAAAGTAGATTTTTATTATTCTCTTTATTCCTGAAGGATTAAAAATTTTGAAAATGCTGCAGTTACTAAGAAGTGTTGCAGACATTAAAATATGTATCAGCATTAAAAGTATACAAGCATATGGCCATACTGTCAGAGATGTAATTGCAGCATGTGAAAACATACCTCAGGTACATTTAATTTCTGTAAATTGGACCTGATAGCTTTAACTGTCAGCTATTTAGGAACCAGGGTGTATTTGTGCAGCTGCTTAATTCTGACAGAAATTATTTGTTCTTTCCACCAGGTTACATGCTTTTGGATTCTCACTTAAATCATGAATAAAGAAGGGGTTAGGTAATACCAGGAAGGACTCAAAACGCTCCATTCAGTTTATGGTGCACAGTACAGATCAATGGAACCCTACTGGATCTTACATTAGATTAACACAAATAGGAAATTGTTAACGTCAGGCATCTGAAATTTTCTCTGATACAAATATTAAATCACTTTGTGACCAACACAAGAGAGCATTTCAGCTCCTTTAACCAGGATAAACAGCACACTTCTTTGTTTAAACTGCACATTAGAGCTTTCATCCAAGTCTGTTTGCAATGGCGTGCTATCCTACATGACTCACTCTGGGCTGCTTTGCTTATTTAAACTTTGCTCAGCTACAACTAGATAAATTTATCTTGCATTTTATCCTTATCATCGTCGAAGGAATTTTGCAGTTTCTCTATAAATCAAGTTAAAAGTTAATATTCTTTGTTTGATGCACACCTCCAAATCAGCCATAATAAAATGAAAGCACAGTTATTTGTTTCTTACAGGGTCTGTATTTGTTAAGAGGCTTCCACCGTAGCTTAAAGGATGAATATTCATCCTTTCATTCAGTCTGAATGGCAATATTATTTAGAATATTTCTGCTTTTAAGAAAAATACCACAACATTTAGGCACAACACATATTTACCACCCGGAAGACAAAAGGGAATAGTTTACTATAAACAGAAGTAAAAACTGCTGAAATGTGTGCAGAAGGAGCTCATACTAGAAAATTTACAGTAAAATGCAGGGGTAATCTACACCTCCAGCATTAGCATCTCACTTGCAAACAGACCTCAATCCATTGTTCTAATCCCTCCAAACCCTGGACTTCATTTCTGTAACATTTTGTGTGGCAGATATCACGCACAAGCCATCCTGTTTTTACTTTTGAAATCAACTGAAGGTGTTTTCTATTAAATATATTGCTTTCTCCCATTACTACTCATTTTCAAACCATCTTAGGTGTTTTTTAAGTGCTCAATGTGTCAAAAAAATAATTAATTACACTGTAAGTAATGCAGGAGTTAGGAAAAGACCTTCAGATTTTTGAGCATTTCATCCATAAGCAGAGCCAATGCATTTCTTTCCACAGAAATCATCCCAAAATGTCATGACTAATGTTCTGCAACAGAACCCAAGTGAAAGCAAGAAGACTCTAAAACTTGCTGATCAATTCATCGCTTCTGCCATCTCACATTACACAGCCTGGAATGCCATGGACTGTATAGTTTGTAGAATATGGTAGACCAACAGATTTATAAACCAGATTCAGTCTTTCTCGGGTCAAAATTTGAACAGCAACTACTGCTACTTGATGCCAAATCCGAAAGTGGTTTTTTAAAGTTTGAGCAGAGAAAAGGAACTTTTACGACTTCAACTAGAAATATAAAATAAGCACGATTATTGTAGGAATGGAATGTGATATGAGACCTCAAATAAACATTTTAAAGTCATAATGTTCCTATATGTCACTTCCACATTTCCTTTCTTACCTTCAAAAGAATGAATATAGCTTAATATACACACAAAATTGAAAAAAAAAAGGAGTTTGTCCTATTTCTTCCATCTGTCAGTCCTATTTTTTCTATCTGTCAGTTTATTTAACACTCATCAGATTTTCTTTATCACTAAGTGAAATTTCATTTGAAAAAGTGGGATTAGAAGAATGGCTAGCAGATGGGAAACAGAGACACCCCTGGGATCATAATGTAATCCATGTCACATTCTCTTATTACATTCTCATCCCACTGAAAAAATAATATCTTACATATTGCATCAAATTATTTAATATAAGAATTTAATATCACTTTCTTTGGAGCAATGCCTCTCATTACTGCAGCAAATGGACCTTTTCTTTGGTTAAGCCTTAACTGTTCTCTTTTTTTTTTTCTAATTTGTAATGAAATTCAAATGTCTAATGAGTAAAATATGGCCTGTCAACTTAAATTATCTTTTTGTCTTTCTGTTTACCATATCTATCTGTCTACAGTTTTTATTTTCCTCTGTGAAGTTTAGTTATTGAATCCCATGTTTCCTTCTGGAAGAAATTTCTAACAGATGATTATTCCTGTTGATATGTTCATGATTTGGTAATTTATGGCTTGTAAATTTAAGAAATCTGAAGAAATCTCTGGGAAGCAGAGCAGATCATGAGAGAAAAGAGAAATAGGAGGTTCTAATACCTTATACAGTAAAGGACTGCGATTTCATTAAAATGCATTTCTAATCTTACATATTAACTACAATAATGCCTCTGGATAATTTATTTTTACATCTTTTTAATCTGTAGTGAAGTCTAGCATGAACCTGTATTATGGTGACAAAGCAAGTGGTTTATGCAGACACGGCCAGAATNGAGAAAAGAGAAAGAGGAGTCTCTCATACCTTATACAGTAAAGGACTGTGATTTCATTAAAATGCATTTCTAATCTTACATATTAACTACAATAATGCCTCTGGATAATTTATTTTTACATCTTTTTAATCTGTAGTGAAGTCTAGCATGAACCTGTATTATGGTGACAAAGCAAGTGGTTTATGCAGACACGGCCAGAATCACAGAACGGGTCAGGTTGGAAGGGACCACAGGGGCTCTCCTGGACCAAGCTCCCTGCTCAGCCAGGTCATGTCTCTCGCTGCCACACCTTCTAATGCAAAGCTGTGTTCTAGTTTCTGCCCTCATAAAGACTTTGCATCAGATTTGAGAGCACTTTTGCATGAAAAAGGCAAAGTAATTTATTCCATGGAATTAGAAGTCATTAATTCAATGTAAAGACTGAAAAAATTCAGTAAGTTATCCAGGCTGAGTTCATCAGTTTACAAATGTTCTTTCCATATGCATTCTAGAGCTCTGTGTACACTGATTTACAATAAGTTAACATCTTCAGCTGGAAAATATTTCACAGAATTAAAATAAAGTCTGATCGAATGCAGACACGAATACAGAAATGGAACAAGAACAATCTTGATTCAAAAGTAAATTAGTAAATACAGAATAAAATTTTAATTATGAATTAGTAGAGGTAAAACTTATTGATCTTTAACCACATCACGTATCACACCTCAGTAATATCAATATTATAAACAAATAAATAAACTAAACTTTTTTTTTCTTAAAATAACACAGATGATCTTGTAAGTCCTATTTTGGCTGGAATCAAATGTGTAAGTTCCAAAATATCACAAAAATAGTGCTATAGCATAAATCTACTTATCCAAATCCAAGACTTTCTTGAAAAAAAGAGCCTTATTACAAATGAATTAAAGCCTGAACATTACAGAAAAGCAGGTAATTACAGCACTTTAGAAATTCATCTAAAGTGATCAATGCCTCTTTCAGCCTTCCAGAGGTATGAATACATGAACAAACCTGCAGGCTTAATGCTTCATTCTAAAGCCAGCTATGGTAACAGAGTGCCAGATACCTTTTCATCCTTTTATGGTACTTGACTTTAGAAACATCACTTTAAAATGATCCCTTCGTCAAATAATTAAGAAAAAAAAGGTCTAAACAATGTTAAGTTAAAAGCTTTAAAAAGGAAAAGAGCTAAACCTAGACAGGGTGTAAGGCAGCATGTGTGTTTTGTTTGTTTATTGGAGTTTTTTGGTTGCTTGCTTGCTTTACTTTGTTTGAGATTGTAATTGTGCCAAGTTCACTATTCATCATTAAATGTGTACATTTGGCCTCAGTTACATTTTGTATCAGTATATTGGTATAGATATTTTGGTACAAATGCAACAGTAAGTACTGCTGTTCATTTAATAGCTGAAGATGAAACTTCAATCAAAGACTATAAAGAAATTCCTGTTCTTTAGAGATCTCCTTACAATAACACTACAAAGCAGGAATTATAATTTAATTTAAAATCTAAAAAATTCCATATGGACTTTCACAACTAAATGAACCTATTATCTAGTAAGTTTAAACCAGTGATAACTGCATACTGTCTACAAACTACTTTTGTTTCTAAAGTTTATATGCATGGGTCAAATCTGAAAAAGAAATAATTATTTATTATGCAAAATGAATCCTGTCTACTTTATGATCCTTTGAGGACTTTATTGGCTGAAAAGCAAAATGAAATGTGAGATCCGACTTGGTGTGTTGGTTGTTTCTCTTCTTTAGTTAGTGAAGTTTGTATCAATAATTCTTATGCTTATATTCTAGCTCCTTTATAGTTACAATTCCATAGCAAGGCTCTCCGTAGTATTAGTCACTTAGTGCAAAACTGAAAACATAATAATCATACACTGGTTTTAATTTCTGACCTAAATGTTTAATAATCACGTTATTACACACACAGAGTTTAGGAGGCAACATGTTGTGCTGTTTCCTGGCTTGGTTGCTGGCCGGGGTTAAACCATGACAATGTATAAACATATATATAGATGCTGCAAAGCAGATTCCATGTATTTATCTATTTTTTTTATGGAGCTAAAAAGTACACACATTTGCTGTTTCAAGGGCTGAAATTGTATCTTTCACCAAAATTCAGCTGTTTTCATATTGGAAAAGTATTTAATTCTATCTGGAAACTTTCTGACATTAGGAACAGAACAACTGTAGTTTCTCATTATTTTTGCTGCCAGAATCTATGCTTGGTTGTTCAACTAAAGACCTTATACTGCTAATTACTACCACATGCCCATATCCCAAGCAAAGGAAAACTTATTGGTTCTGACAATCCATTCTCTCAACACTGAATTCCAAATGAAAACTTCAATTTTGGCCAAACATAACATTTCATCAATCTTGTTCTACTGACTGCAAAAGTAACATCAAACAAGGGGTGCTAATGGCTTTTTACTGTGCAGTTCCCAAGCTTAGATTCTCTGATGAAAGACCCACATGAGCAAAGGATATCTTTAAACTACTTAGTAATTAATAATTGAACCAGAAAACAATGCATGAAGTAAACTGAACAGTTTGTATGCTGATGACAGAGCTGAGTTTCAAGCAACAAATTATATGAGCAGTCGAGATCAGCAAAGAAAGCACTGACAACAGTGAGATAAAAACAAATAGATAGTGCACATAGAGAAAGACAAAAAAAAAAAAAAAAAAAAAAAATAAAAAAAAAAAAAAAAAAAAAAAGTTAAAAAAAAAATTAAGCACTCCCCAAAGCTAGCAGAAGCCTGTAATCTGAAGTTGAGCTTTTCCGGATGTAAGGTTCTAACTGAAGATAAGGTCCAAATTTAGAGACATCTGAGCAATGCTGGGTACTAGTGACAATGTAGAAGGGGAGGGATGAATTCTGTGTGTAAAACAGGTTTTAAACACATTCCCCTCTGCTATAACTCCTTCAGGGCTTTGAAAAGAGAGGAATATGTTCTGAGTTTGAAAAACTTCTCTCAGAGAAAACAAGTATGAATATAAATATGAAACTGAATCCTGACCTCTGTAACAAATAAATATTTTGGGAAATTAACAATGCTACTCATTCCCAGAAATAAATCAAAGCATTCAGTTTGTCTAGGTAAGTGATGCAACTTTCCAACATCAGTATTTACAGTTTACCTTAGACATTTGAGGGTATCTCAGTAAATGCACATATTGAAGTTTACTATCTAATTGCTTGACTTTTATTGAACAGAAAATAGTATATCTAATTTTAAAACTTTGATTTATCTACACAGTGATATAAAACAGTACTCTAGAATTAACTCTGTGGGACATTTACAGTCTTTCTGCTACACAGAGAGGAGAAATAACTTGATAAAACCATAATCCAGTTCAATAAAATGTCGCATGGGGGATGATTTGAAAGGAACAAAGTAAAAAATTATCTTCTTAAAGTAAGAAGAAGGACAATTCATTACATAAATTTCTCACAGTACTTTGCTTCTATCATATGAAAAGACTCTATATGATAGACTTTCAGGGCAAATATACTCTACCAGTGGATGCCACAATGGTACGCAATGAAATGGAGGATGGCCACACTAAAGGTGATATTGTGCTGTGCCACTATATCACCAAGGACAATTCAGCAGAGGCCATATTCCAGCACACCCAGGAGCTGGGAATGCCAGAAAGAGCAAGTTTTAACTTGGTCAAGACAACAAGCAGGCTTTCAGTAGACATGTAATGAGGTAATGTGGTCCAATAAAAGTTAACCTTTGCCACCAGGTAAAAATAGTAGGTTTGGTTTTTTTACCATACTATTTTGATATTAAGGGTACTGCCTGCTCTTCCTCAGATACACTTAATATATTACAGGGAAGAGAATTGCTTTAAAATCCCTGGTCACAGATTCTAAAATCATGGGAGTATGCAATATCCATAGAAAGTAAAAAAAAGCTGCATGAGGTCTGAATCTGTTGGTTGAACATTGAGGAACAGGGCTATTAGAATTCTTACACAGTCAGTCCAACAGAACAAACTGGTCAATATATATGTCCTATTTTGCATCCGGTAAAACAAAGCTTTCTGAAGAACTGAGTTGTCTGAAAATCATGTGAATTATTATTGTCACTTAGTTAAAAGATAAACCACATGATTTTCCGATGCCCAAAATGATGAAGTGACAACTCACCCTTGCTGCAGAAGTTAATCGCATATGTAATAGCAGCACTTTTTACAAGATATGTCACTGTAGTCTGAATGGTATCCAGGTTCTCCTGAGGTAGGGACAAAATGTTGTGACTTGTACCATAGCACAGCCCAGGTCTCTAATTATAGTGTGACAACTCTCCAGTGGTAACATCTGATGTCAAAGAATACAGCCTTGTGAGCTGTGAGTCAGCTATTACCACCTTCAGGGGCTCTTTAGAGTCCCACAACCACACCTGGTCTTTTTGGACTTACTTTCTGCCTCGGGTTGAGTTAAAAGTTCCGCCGTATTTCTTCCGATTAAGGATGAGAGCAGCAATTTCTGGCACGTAGCGAGCAAACATTGCCTACATGCATGAAACAAAAACACAAAAAAAAAAAAAAGAAAATGGCATGCAGAGAGTGTTCTACTGCAGCAGAGGCAGCAGAGCCTCTTGGGATACTTACTTTCTTCCACTAACCGCACTATAGGAACCACCATATTTCTTGCGGTTTCCTATTAACTCTATGATTTCAGGGACGTAGCTGGCAAACATGGCCTAAGAAGAAGATAGGAGACAGAAGAAAAGACTAAAAAGAGAGGCCAAAGAAAGGGGGATGATGAATATTTTCAGAAGATATATATTTTTAAGATCTGAAAATGCAAAAGAATTCGATCTATGCAGTTGTTTAAAAAGAATTTTTTTAAAAAAATGAAAAAGTTCTTATCAAACAAAACAAGAGGGCTCAATGTAAAAGTTTCTCTTGGAGAAGGTACACACCTTATAAATAAAGAAAATGGCCAAAAGAGGAAAAATGAACACATAAAACAAAACAAGAACAAAATTACTTCAAACTGGTATCTAATCACAAAAAACAGTTATGTCTATTTCTTCCTGAAGAGGAGAGGGCAAAAAAAAACCTATCCAAGCCCCACTGCAAAAAAACCAAAGCCATTATTGTAACATATCATTACTGTTACATTTCTGATTTAAAATACAGACTCTTCCCCCCCAGTGTAAGAATTTAAAAGAATACAAAAACAAGATTAAATCAGGGGTTATTTCCCCATCAAGAAACAAAAAAAATCACCCCACCACTCCCAAAGAAAAAAAAAAAAATTACAAAAGTTCTTGGGTTTAGAAGGATTGGAATAACATGTGATAGAAAAAAAGGTTTTGAGGAGAAAATAAAAATTTTTCTGCCATGTTTTGTCCAACAAACAGTTTCCTTGTGGCTGGATACTTCAAAGAGCTACTGCCATTTGACATGATCTTTGTCTTCACATGTCAATAAACAGAGATGGGAATGCATATATGTAATGCTCCTACATTTCTGTGTGTCTCATATATGGCATTCATAACACTGGTTATATACATATCACCTCTGTGAGAGGTATGTATATGTGATAAATCAATGGATGAGGGTAAGCTTACAATATACATATATGTGTATGGGCACAATATAAATTATGTGTCATCAGCAAAGCATTTACCTTGCACGGTGTAAATACTAAAATAAATGTTGCTGCTTTAGAGTACATTGCAACAGGTTAATAATATTGCTAGCACTGACAAATAATGGAAAAGTTGACGAGACAAACAGTAATTTGGGTGTTACATACAGGGCAAAGAACATGAGAAACTGCCGATAGAAAAGGACACTGGTTATAGTCATGTGATAAATTGTAAGCTAAAATTGTACTACGTGACATAAAAGAATGTTTGAAATTAAAGAGAATGTGATTTGCCATCATCTGGATCAGGCAAGCTGCTCTTTAAGGCAGTCCAAAGCCACAGTGTTTGTTGGAATTCTGGGAAGGAACACAGAAGGATGGGTAGGACATCTGAAACCGCAAAGTGCCTTTAAATATCAATAGCAACCTCCAAAAATGCTCTACAGTCAGTCACTAAGAAGTAGAAGACTACAAATAACATTATAGGTATAAATATTAAGGCACTTCTTGTAGTCACATGCATTACTCATCTAAAAGGATTAGAAAAATTCTAATTCTGGACTACTTGACAAGCTCTGCCAAAATATCTATCTACAGGAAAAAATGCATATTAAACATATTTAATGTTTTATAATTAATTTTAATTTACTAATCCAGATATTATTGTTTCCTTAACTACAACATTGAGATATACAGGATCAAGTTTTAAGGTAACTGGGGTATTAAGAAGAATATGAAGAAGAATTTTTACCAATCCCCCAAGGATGAAGAAGACCATGAAAAGGCGACCAAGGGTTGTTTTTGCATAAACATCTCCATAGCCAACAGTGGACATTGTAACCATCAGCAAATAAACACATTCCCAATATGTTAGCGGTTGATTATTTTGGAAATTTTCCCATGGATCCCCTGAGTTCTCCACCTACAACGTGCAAGAAAACATATAATGAATTCTATTAAATATACTTAACTCTAATTAACCCTGAATTACCTCTACCATATATGCATGCGCCTGTGTGTGTGTATAGAGATATAATTTGGCATATAATGTGAACTCTGAATCCTTTTCTGTGATTTATTTTAATCAAATACAGAACCTGATCCTGTGCCAAATAGAGCATTGTCGTTCTTTTGCCAGTATATACAGCCCTGCTACTCAGATCATTTATGAAAAGTATCTTTTCCAGCCACCACCAAATAATATAACTTACTCTTGTAGTTAGTTAAGTTCATTTAATAAAATGTGCTCAGAATATTTTCAGAGTAAATCTTATTCAATGGCAGTCCTCAATGTTTTTGTTGTAAAAGATTATGTAGCTATGGAAGGCATTACTGGCGCCTTAGTTGTAGGCTACTACTTTTTCAAAAAGCCAGCCACTGTTGAGACAAAATTATAAATTTGTCAGCGGGAAAGGAATATGCTATCTAAAATTTGTTCCACAGTAAAAGCTGAAATTTGAGTATTCCTACAGTTGAATAGAAAAGCTTTTGCTGAAAAACAAAGGGAAAAAAATCCAAATCCTAGAAAACAGCATGCCCTTGGTCTTGATGTACTATTTAAGAGGTACTGTGCTCTGTTCAAAAACAGAGGATATTGTTTCTAGATAGAAATGCTACATTTGCCCAGAGGAGTGTAAAAACAGTGTTCTATGTGAACGAGAAATACTTCATAAAAGCATTCAACATCTCTGTGCATCTCTTCAAGGGCGAACATTAAATGACTGATAGAGCAAGAAAATAAGTAGTTTGAATGTAATCCTGCATATCTGGGCGCAGCTTTGAAGCGGAGTCAGTGCAATTGCTCCAGACGGACAGCGGGGTCGGTAAGGGAGTTCCCTGGCGAACACCGCCACCTGCCGCTCACCCGCGCCGCTCCCGTCCCACCCCGGTCAGGGATGCCCGCACTCCCCGCTCCCACCTCCCCAAGAGCCGAGAACAAGCCTAAGCTTGAGCGAGCTGGGATGCCCCTACTGCTCTCCATCGATGTGGTATGGCACTGCCGAGAGCAGCGCGGTGTCAGGAGTAAAGCAGCTCAGAGAGCCCGTGGTCCATCAGGGAAAGTGTTTTCAAATGTACTCACCAAATGTATGAACCCAGCTGCTGTCAGCCACGTGCTGATAAATATAGAGCACAGATTCACTAGCTTGATGGAATTACTGGAAATAAACAAAGCATACAGGAACTTAAACTAGAATTGTCACATATTTTTATCGCTACCTGTATACAACTGCATACTTTGGACTCAAGAACCTGATGATTATGTCTCAAAAGAAAGACTCCCTAAAAAACTTATTCAAAAGTTAATGCATAATATGTATTATTTTTCCTTTGAAGAGTTCACATTTTCATAATTTATATAGATTGAAAAGAAAGTCTCAGTGTATGAGAGCAGAAAGACAAACAGAAGCCTTAGCTACACCAGTAGTCAGAAAACTAGTGAACAGAAATAAATAATGCTTTTTCACAGATGATTTGGTTGCCTCTCAGTACACTCACCTCTTCATTTTTCACTGCTATACACTCAGAATTATTCACATGTAAATAAGTAAAAAATATATGAGAAAACGATGATTCCCAAATGAAAGAACAAAGGTATTTTACAGTTGCTGCATAAAGTCCTAAGTATTTTCCATATTATTCTGCTCACATGAACTCCTATGGACCTCTTTTTGGAAAATTCACATGAAATTAGAGCACTTCATGCTTCAAATTCACAGTTTTCTCTAAAAAAAGAAAAAAGTATAACTTAAACCTACCAAAACCTCTGCAAATACTTTTTAGTCGTACTGTATTTTCCCTATTGTAGTATTTTCCTCATTGTGGCCAGAAGGGATTTTGAAGCAAGGACCTCACTCAGCTCAGCAGGAAAATACCATACTTAAAATCTTCTGGAAGAAATACAAATAAAACCTGCCCCCTCTCTTCTCACAAAAGCCAATGTCCTAAGGAGGATACTCAACAGAAACGCAAGGAACTGAGGTCCATGTAGACCATGTTTGAACAATCTTACCCATTCATGGTTTTGAAAATATTTATAAGAAGGTATAACATCTCAGAAAAAAAAAATCTCCACTATCCTTAAAGCAATAGATTAAAAAATATAATAATTGGGAAAAAAATCATTATCAGTGTTAGCAGTAGTTTGTGTAGATGCTTCTGATAAAAAAATGTGTCTGTTGGTCTCTTCATATTACTGTAATACCCATTAATAGTAACAATTTACATTAATTATTTGGTATATTTTATTTTTGAAGATTTATTAAACACTGCACCTTCACTGTCCTCTATGAAATACTCCCTGTGTTTCTACCAGAGTCTAAATATAGATGAAGGATTAGTCATAAACATTTTCCCCCTCTTTAAGCTCTTTCCAACATCTGTGCAAAATCCCTTACTGTGAGCTCTGCCTAAGCCCCTGCAGTTTTTTTGAAAAATATTAGAAAGCAATGAAGGAGAGAATTTTTTCAACTGAAAACTCTAAAATTCAATTTCATTAAACAAGGGAACAAAAAATCTTGATTAAAATACATTTAATTTTAAATTAGAGAAACAAAGAGGTCCTTGGCAGAGTACAGTCTTTTAAAAAGTGCCATGGTAAAATTTTGTCTTAAAGGATCTTTTCAACTTAGCTTTTTTTTTCAGATATTCTAATAAACACCTAGCACTTTCCTAGTCTCCTTATTGCCTCTCTTTTTGCACTGTGCAGCTTCTTTCACTGGATTCCACTTTTTGGAATGGGCCTTCCGCTCACTGTGTAAATAACATACGTTCCTTTAATCCTCATATCTCAGTCAATAATTCCAGGAGCAATTTTCATTTATAGGTTACATTAAATCCTTTTCTTTACTGGAGAAAAGGAGGAGAAAATTTCTCTGCAATGCACTAAATATTAAAAACACAGTAGTGTCCAGTATACCCTATCAGTTGCTATCATCTTCTCAGTTGTTATGTGTTATTAATGCCAAATGCACTGAAATGCCTAGGTCGAATTACTTCCATACCTTTTTCATATAAATACATATCACCTCAAATGGAGAATTCTTTTCTTTTGCTGAATTTTTAAATAATAAAAAGTACTTTTTTCCTCTACTATAATTTCAGGGCTAGCAGTGATATAGTGAATTTGCTATCCTAATTCAACAATCCAAGTTCTGTCATTGATTCTTCACCTTTATGTCCACAAAAATGTTAAATGCTGAAAATTTCAATAAAACCTTAAAAGTGGACTGCAAAAAATGCTAAAACATCTTAATTCAAGAAGATTTTTAACTGTCCCTGAGCAGAATAATGTTGCAGTAGTCGGCCAAGAACATACAATACAGTATAAGACTTAAAAGTAATAATAAAGGTTTAAGGCCATGGTATGTAACTGAAATCAGTGATTGAACTTAGGGAAGTAAATTTTATTTAAATAATACTAGATTTCTTGAGACTACTAGTTTAACTGCTCTAATTTGCACAAAATTTTTTGAAGATTCTCCATTAATCACAAGGGCTCAGCACACTTTATTTTTTTCAGGAAGAGAAATAATTCAGAACCAGAAGCTCTCACTTAAAGAGTATTCTGGTACTGTAATTGAAAATGTGTGTGCAGCACATGAACTGCATTTCTGATGGTACTTCAGAACACACTGAAAATACAAAAATTTCTCAATGAAGGTAGCAGTAGCAGCAATAAATGAATTTTCTAGCTTGTTGCTTTCTAAAAGCTCAGGCAAGACATTAAAAGAAACCCCAAGCACTCACACAACCAAATTTGCCAGGTGTAACTAGAAACTCTTCCGAAACAAATTACATTCTGTTAATTTGTTTCAATTTGACACATCCATTAAAAAAAATAAATGTTTTGTGAACATTGCTGACATTCCAAATTATTTAGTTCATTTTAGGTTATTAAGTAAGACAAGAAAGAGAGCAGACATGACTTTGTGTTGCATTACCAAGAACAGGGTGAGACATAGAAAAAATGTTTCGAGGCAGTGACAATTTTTCAGTTAAATAAATTATGTTAGTGATGAACTAAGGATGAATTCACTGACTCACACATATAAGAAAGTTTTGCTTTACAGGCTTTCACTAATCAACATTTGAGGTTTACAAATATTTTGGCAGTCAAATAAATAATGAAATTATGAAATGAAAATAAATCAAAGGGATGATGATATCTAATATGAGTAAATTCTGCACCAGAGAAAGGCTATTTCATTGAACCTTAAAGAAATGAGCTCCGAGTACCCTGAATGTCATTAATGCACATTTATGGATCTGGAATTTCACAAATCCCCCACTACTGAAGGGGCTATTAGCTTTTATCCAAATTCCTTTGAGTTTATGGGGCTTCTCCACTGACTGCCATTTCTTATGGCAGCCTTGTTCTGCATGCTAAATCTTATTCTCCTTTCCCATACTGTGCATTCTGAGCTATGGGACTTCACCTCACATTCTTTGATGTCTTTGTTTGACCAGAACTGGCTTCCTTCCAGTAACACAACTAAAGACAGATAGTGTGAGAGTTTTACACTACAGAGGATCAGATTTACAGTTTCAAGGTTAAGGGTTGAAGAAACAGCTGCTTACTGTGAGTGTGTACAAATTTCAGTACCTATTTTCCCATTGCTACAAATTATCACAGCAAGAAATGTATTTACCTGAATATTAAGCCCTCACACATCTATAGCAACTGGTGCAGAGAGGAGAGGTTTTCAAAATGGAACCGATTTTATAGTAATTATTGGAAGCTAGGTTCAATACTTCCCCTGGAGCATTTCAGAGAATGATGAAAAACAATGTGCCTTCAACTGCAAGGAAGGTTTCACTTTATTTCCTTAAAAATGATCTTTTGTCCAAAATAGCGCTTTTCCTGCACAACTTTCATGTATTAATAGGCCAAAGAACCAGTAAGCCAGAAGGTTAATTGCAGTATTTTAATTATTATATCGAAGAAATACTAAGGATAATGAACACAGTATAAAGATAGCTCAGTGTAATTTTTAGTATATTTTTGATGTAAAAAACGATGCTCAGTTCAAATAAACTTGAAAAGCTGCAATGAGAATTTCTCCAAATACTTTTTAACTGTATTTTTTTGAAAGAATTTTGATTTCAGCTTTTTCAACACAGCAGAACATGGACTGATTATATGGAAAGAAGCAATGTTTAATCAGTGAAAAGCTTTTATCTTATCAACACATAACCTTGCTCAGTATTTCAAATATAACAACACATCCATTAAAATGACCACATAGCAAAAGATGCTGTCAGTGACAAATCATTCGTAAGCAGAAAAGTGGGGGGGGTTGTCCAGGAAAGAAAATCACACATTACTAGGGCCCCAAATCTAAGACACATTCTGTCACCAATGCAACTAAATCAGCATGTAAGAAAAAGTCTTACCTTGTTTTAAGTGGATTCAGAAACTGCAAGATTTCTGAAAACTGTATCAGTCTAAGGGCTCTTAAAAATCTTAAACCTGCAGTAAAAGAAAACAAAGTTATGGAATAGAATAATTCAAATTGTAACAGCATATCACAATGACAGTGACCAGTTACATCAACATAGGTAACATAAGAGATGTCAAATACCTTTGAAATGCTCTTCCATATTTATTTGTTCAAGGATCCTTAAAAGGTATTTCTCCAATTGTTTTAAATTTATTTCCCTAATAACAGATTTATCCTATCAGAAAGCCTTAGTTTATGTAGGAAATAACGGGAGGAGACACTCAGGCAAAAAGCTAAGGGGGAAAAACCTCACTGAGGTTTCTGTTGGTAGTTGCAGTGCACACGTCCTTCTCTTTCAGGCTGCCAAAGACACAGGCAGGTCTGAAACATCTAAGTCCTCCAAGCTCCCACATTGATTAGTGAAAAATAACAGATCATGGCCAAGAGAGCTGATAACCTGGATAAAGTACACTGTATATGCCTGATTAAATTTGGTAAATCTTAATGACGTAAAATCTTTTACAGTAATAATGCTCCCTATCTCCACTCTCGTTTCAAACAAGTCAAGCAGAAAAACAGAGACATTACACTTTTTCTCTTAAAATTACAAATTTACTATAATTCTTTCCAAGAGTCTATAACTATAGGGACACATTATATATCAACTATTTTTAGAGAATTATTTTTACAAATAAATAGCATTTTTGTGTTGAAATCAGATTGCGTGCATAGCAATTCTCAGACAACTACAAAGTCAGTGAGACAGAGTGTGTGCAAGAGAAACTAATCGAGAAGATTAAAGGCTTAAATTATTAAAATAGCCTTATGCTGATAGTAAATGAGTTGGCTGCAGATCTTTGGCATATGAATAAAAGTACCCTCTGTACTGTACATATGCACAGCTTATAAAATTAAAGTAAAGCTTGAAGGATAATTTTTATTAGAGAGTACAGCCAGGAGTTACATAAAAGTTGTGTAATGTGGTACTGCAACTGTTACAGGAAGGTCCAGAGCAGCTTCTTTTCATACATTCTCTTTGACATCTATTTTACCTAACTCCAGGGTGAGAAACCACTTTTTATTTCAAGAAACTTAAGGAAATGCTGATCCTAGCAAACACATTAACCTAGTCAAAACTTTTATCATCTCACTGGAATAAAAGGTTCTCCTCCAGCACAAAGGTGCGTGTGGCAACTTCTTATCAAGAAGTTATTTCTGCAGTATTCTTGGATAGTTGTTAAATAAAATATTTACTCTTATATCGCCTTCTTAAGACTCCTAAGTAGCGTTAAAGTCCACTCCTGTCTATTGTACGAATATAAAGTTTCTTTGTAATTACTGACTGTGGGGAACTCTGAAAATTAATCACAACTTGCTAAATCGATTCAGGGACCTAAATGAAAAGCAATAAAAAGTTTAATAATGCTAAATTTCAGATCCATTTGCAATTAGACAATGATAACTTTGGATCATATCGCTGAAACTGTGAGAGACACATCCCTGTGTTCCACTTCCCACAGTTGCTACTCCTATCCAAAGAGATGTGGTTAGACAGGGAAGGAGATGATCCTTACTAGCAATCATAAACTTTCCAACTCTGTTTCATCCAGCTGCTTTCCTCACTCCACTCCCTATGAACTTCTATGAAAAATGGCGGAGGTGAGAAAAACCCTGCCTCTCAAATGTTGAGTGCATCTGAAGCTAATGATAAGACCAAGTTAACCTTTGCTGTGTTTCAAAAAGAAACTTGAGAAACATCTATGTTAGCAATAAAAAACCCTACCTCCAAACAATTAGAAGGGTTAAGCTACATTTTAACTGCTGAGACATCAAGTTATAGAGGTTCAATGAATTTTTTGTGGAAGAAGAAAATCATTATAGGTGAAATTCTGTATTTTCTGCAGCCCACATTATTTTAAAAAAATTCCTTCAGAGAACAGAATTAGGGGAAAAAAACACTAAAGAGTTTGCTTGGACAGTTTAACTACAAAACAAAACTGGCTTTCAATTATAAAAGCCAACCCTCTCATTATATTGCAAATTGATTATTTCCAGTATCCTGAAATAATTACAGGGCACAAACTATTACATTACAGTTATAATATGGTTTATATTTGCGCTTGTTTGAGATTGATTGACATTTTGGTGGGCAGGAAATAGCCACCCCTGGAAGTGAGGTGTGCCTGTGAATTTCCCATGAGCCCAGTCTAACCAGTTGTGGGCAGTTTTAAAGACAGACAGGGAAATGACCCAATCAGAAGTGAAATGTGTCTCAGTAGGATATACATTTGGCACAGGACTGCATGGGAATCGCTCTCTTTCCTTCCAGCCTTGAACAGGTACAGAGGGGCTGTGCCCTCAGCCCGGNACAGAGGCCTGCGGGAGGGGGAGGCTGGGCTGGGCTGTGCCGGGAGCCCCTCCTGAGGGAGCTGTCCCAGAGGTGGTGGGGAGGATGGAAAGGAAGCGCTTGTGCCAGCCCAGTTCCCCCAACACGTCCAGTGGGGGGGACTTGTGCCAGGCTGTGCCGGGCCAGGAGAGAACCCCTCCAGAAAGAACTGTCCCAGCAGGGGGGAGCAGAGGGACAGGCTGGCCTCAGCCTGGCAGAGGAAAAGAATTTCCCCCCTCCCTGGCTCCCTCTGCTGCATTGCAGCGCTGAGCCAAGCTCGGCAGATTAAGAACCTGATAAGCAGCAGGAGCCACTGGCAGAAGTCCCACAAAATGAG
>VXBU01011176.1:640187-723625 GCA_013400315.1 Bombycilla garrulus
AAATGTGGTAAATAAACCCATGACAATATTATATTATAGTTTATATTATAATATAGTTTATATTTTATTATAGTTTCCTGGGCACTGCTATTATATTCCTATATGTATTTCATGTTATGTGATTTTCACGGAATCATACAATAGCTTGGGTAGGGAGAAATCTTTAAGGTCACCTTGCCCAACTGTCCCTGCAATGAGCAGCTAGATCAGGTTGCTCAGAGCCCTCTCTGGTCTGACCTTGAATGTTTCCAAGGTTGGGGCATCTACCACCTCTATGGGCAACCTGTTCCAGTGTTTCACCATGCTCACTTTAAAAAAATTCCTTATGTGTATTCCAAACAACTCTCTAATATATTGAAACCATTACCCTTTCTCCTACTGCAGCAAGTTTTGTTAAAAAGTCTGCTCCCTTCATGTACTGAAAGGCCATAAAAAGGTTCCCCAAATCTCTCTTTCCTCCAGGCTGAACAACTCAAACTCTCTCAGCCTTCCCCCACAGAGAGGTCCTGCATCCCTCTGTTTTGCTCTGAGGGTCCCAGAGCTGGACACAGAGCTGCAGGTGGGGATCACAGGAATGAAGAGGGTAGAATTTCCTCCCTTGCCCTGCTGCCCATGCTGCTTCGGATGCAACCCAGGACACAACTGGCTTGCTGGGCTACAAATTCCCATTGCCGGCTCATGTCCAGCTTTTCATCTATAAGTACCCCCAAACCCTTTGCAGGGACTGCTCTCAATCCCTTCCTCCCCCAGCCTGTGTCGACACTGGGGGTGGCCCCAGACAGGTGCAGGACCCTGTACTTGGCCTTGCTGAGCCTGAGGAAGCTCCCACAGACCCCCTTCTCAAACCTGTCCAGGTCCTTGTGGATGGCACCCCGTCCCCCCAGGCCTGTCAGCTGCAGCGCTCAGCTCGGTGTTTTCGGCACACTTGCTGAGGGTGCTCTCAAACCCACTGTCTCACAACTGAGACAATGTCACCTCTTTCGGGTCTGCCGCCTTACCAAAAATAGAAACAGCTGATGTTTGTTTATGCATCAAAAATAGAAAGCAAAATTCACTCACAGGAGCACTAAAAAAAAAAAATCGCACCTTTCCCAAAGCTGTTTAAGCTCATACAGAAATGTGCACAGCTCGCTTTCCTTAGCAATATTTGGGAATGTGTTTTACACAAATTGAGAAGAAGAATTTCTTTTTCTTATGAAATACCTACAAAACTGTTTTACATTTAAATGATATAATCAGGAGATGAGATAGGGTAAGCTTCTTATGTATTACAGAGAAGTCCATTCTAATTTTTCACATTTCATGGACCCTGTTTGCTAAAGTTAATTGTAAACGGCTAAACAGAATGCTCAGGAAGCACTTGCTACTTTCTTTAGATTATGTAACTCATCTTTTTCTTGGCAAAGAGTTTTATACCGGAATTTTCTTACAGGATCTGACTAGAATAGGATATAATCTGTTATACAACAAATTATACAAAAAAATAAGTACCAAAATATTTAATTTAACCAGAAAATCTCTCTAATAAGAGAAAAAATACAGAATAAAATAAAACAAGGACCTCCTGAGTTTCTCAGTCTTCTCCTTCTAAATAGATGACTAAAATAAAGAAATTGGAGTTTATTTCAGCCGCAATATCCAGGAAAAAGCTAAGATATTCACAGATATCAAGACCAGAAAAAACTTCTATGATAATAAACCAGATTCCTTAAATAATATGAGAAAAAGTGTTTTAGCCACTAGTTTCTGTCTCTAGTACAATAATGTGAGTTGTAACCCCAATGATTCAAATAAACCTTGAACTCTACCAGAGGATTATTTTCTTACTGCAAAAATGTTTCTGCCTGTGCAGAAAACAGACAATTTTCAAAATACACTGAATATGTAATATTATTTCATATCATGGTGTTCAACCTAAAATCTGTAAAAAAATCTGCAAAAAATTGTCACTAGGAGTGGCCGCATATTGCCAAAAACCCCTGAAATCAGTTTTAGAGAAATCCATTGTCTGTTCAATAGGAAGCATGATATCATGCTGAACTACCAGGCTACATATAGAATGTACAGGAGTACTTTTCTTTTTACTCTTTACTAAGAACCCAGCAAAATGGATGGATTCTTTATAACAGAATAGCGATCCTGACATTGGAAATAAACTATGTGCCAGTAGCAATGCAATTACCATAGAAAATTATTTTATCTATAAAGTTTAAAGCAAAATAAACAGTATTATTTAGAGATTTATTTGACTTTACAGGCAATAGGGTATTTTCCTGTCTCATGGAGAGTTTTGCACTCTCTCTTCTGAACTGATGTTTTCTGCTGGATTAATATACAGAAGCAACCAGGATTAGCTATAGGTTGCAAACCCCAGTCATTCTCCTCCCCTCTGCCCCCCAAAAAAAAAGGAAATGTACAATTTTAAATCTTTAAAGGGAAAGGAAAGAAAATCATGACAACATGACAACTATTCTTATGATTTTAATGGGATTCTAATAAATAGAATCAAGAATTGAGATATTTCTGCATTCACCGTGAGAGGTCAATCGGCAAGAACTGCAACAAGCACTACATTGTTTCTCACCAATGAGATACGTAATCCCCATCTTACTGCCTTAGGCTGCTTATTTCTTTTAATAGACAATAGTATGTCCAAAATGTTGGTGTAAGAATTAAATGCTCAAGATTCTGTTTACCACTTCTATTCCTGACAAACCATTCATCCATTTATCAGAACAGCATCTTCATCAAACCTATCAAAGGCTACTTCTACCCTAGATTTCATTAAGACATGGTTTCCTCNATTTTACTGCCTTAGGCTGCTTATCTCTTTTTCTAATAGACAATAGTATGTCCAAAATATTGGTGTAAGAATTAAATGCTCAAAGATTCTGTTTACCACTTCTATTCCTGACAAACCATTCATCCATTTATCAGAACAGCATCTTCATCAAATCTATCAAAGGCTACTTATACCCTAGATTTCATTAAGACATGGTTTCCTCAAGACTGAAAAAAAACCCCAAATTCCACATTTAGGAATATTTTTTGAAACACAGGATGGAGGGATAATTTGTAGGATGCAAAATAATCTCATTTTGAACATCTTTGCAGAGTGCAGCAGAGCTACCCGACATCTTACTGCCTTAGATAGGCTTGAAAATGAAAGCTCAAAGAAAAAAAAGACAATAAGAAATAGAATGGGAGGAAAATGATCTGTCATTCCTTGGAAGCAACCCAGACAAAATATGTTCCTACATTTCCCCACCTCTGTTATGCAACAGTACAAGTGGGGGGAACAGCCTGCAGCATGAAAAAAATCAATGCTCTATGACCAGGAGAGTAAAACTACAATCAAGTTTAGAATCTACATAGATTGCTTTCAAACAGTGCTCTATCAAAGATTCATAAATAAATCTCTCCTGCACATTTCTTCAACTTACTATTGCAGCTTTTAAATAATTAAAGCAGTTTCAAACAAAACTTCTTGGTAACACCAACACTGCAGGATATTACGTTCCATCCTTCCATAAAGACTGGATTATTTGATTCTAGGGGAACAATGAACCCCTTTGCTGGGGAGATAGGAGTACATTGCAGTCCCCAGGTTTGGGAAAAAAATCTTCCTCCAAAGCAACTGAAATACAACAGCTTTTTCTTTAGGATGAAAAACAAAACAGAACATCTTTTTCAGAAGATCCAGTAATACTAGCACCAGAAACAGTATAACAAACTACAGTTCAGAAGCAAAAGTTCAGAGTTGGATCTTACCCCAGTATGAGCCGACCCTATAACAAGACACCAAGGAGCTTCTCAAAGTACGTTGCTCTTCCTTTTCGGGGATATTATGTCCAGGTTTGACACGATATCCATTTTTGAACAATTCACCATGAGATTTTTTACGCCTTCTAGTACTTTTGTACGTTTCGGTACGTGTGCCCCCAGACAGGTTGTGGTAGACTAAAATCTTGCTGGGAATCATGGCTGTGTATCTTCAGCTCCAGGAGCACTGCAAGTACTGTGGTCCAGTCTTCAGTCACAGCTTTCACTAACAGTGAAGACGGTCATATATATTTACCCTTCCTTTTGCTAATTCAGTATGAACATGGAGAGACAGCTCAGAGCTCTTTCTTTAACAGAACTTCTCTTTGAGAGCAGATTTGTTTAACTGGACACAGGATAAAGTCCCCCTTTACCAGTTGTTATCAAAAGATAATTCAGTATAATCTAGTCCATTTCCGTTAGCTTGAAACAAACAGAATGAATTCAAATACAAAACTCAGCTTGACAAAACAGACTACGAGTATCACAAACTGGATGGACAAAAATCACAGAAGCAAGCAGGCAGTGCAGATGCTCCTCTGATCCGTGATATATTAGAGCTTAAAAGCCATCTTCTATCCGGATGTTACCACATAAGCTTCTTTCAGATACATCAAAGAACCACACCCATTGATTCAAAACCCACAAACATGATGCTGTTCACTTGGAATGAAGAGGTACACTCGCAAAGAATAACGCTCTTATCTCAAGTACATAAAGGGAACTGTTCATCGTGTATTTGTTTCTTTGGCGAGTTCACATGTTTGTTTTCCAGTTAAAGCTAGTATGCAGGAGGCAGAGGTCACATAATCAGCCAACTCTTACAGGATTTATCCCGGATGAAATTAAAAAGAAATAAATAAAAAAATAAACAAAACAACACTTCCTCCAGCCCCAGTTAATGACAGCTATCTTACTAAAGGAAAAAGAATTCAAAACAAAACAATTTAGCCATCAAGCAAGAGCACGAAGAATAGAGTCCATAGCTCTCCCAAGCAGACTTGCTCTATGATTACTCACAAAACTGGAGTTTTGTTCAGTCAACTACCACCTCATTCAACTGCATAAAGCTCTTCAAATTAAAAATAATCATGATATTCCATTACATATGATATTTTTAATTTGTGGATTTTCCTGCTTTGAGCATAACATACAAACTTCATTGTGAAAAGCTATCTTCATTTTGGGGAATATGCTTATCCCTCCTCTTTTTTTTTTCTTTTTTCCTTTTTCTTCCCTTGTTTTTGTGCCCTCAGAAGACCCGCAAATATACCGATGCCATCTGGAGTACAATGCAAAGCAGATACAAAAATAGGCTGCACCATGTGCTTATATGAAATACACAGGATTTCAAAGCATTTTGGAAATGTTATTAAGGGGTGGACTGCCAAATAAAAAAGGCCTAACTTCAAATTATAAGTAACACGCACATAGTGAAGCAAACTGCTTCTGTGAGTCCTTTGCACTGTAACCTTTAACACTACATTCTTACAATCAACTTGGTTATGTTCCCTCTGGTCACAACAGCCAAGATCCACTGAGTCTACAGGGATGGGTTTTATGTCGACATGCTGACAAACATCCATGATGTGTCTGTGAGCACTTGAATCATTCCTCTCACACTGAAAAGATTTGAATGGGGTAGTACTTATGTGTGTTACTAATCACATCTTGTACAGCTCAAACTGAATGCACGCCCTACTTACTTTTTGCCATATAAGGCACGCTATTTTCCTTTCTTCCTCTATTTCCTCTTGACTAGTATTAAAATCATGTTATTATCTAATTTTAAACCTATCATTAGTGTACTTCATACTTAGCACAGCAAATGTTTGGGTGTAGAATTCATTTACCTTGAAAGCCCGGAATTTCTCTAAAGGAAAACAGGACCAAAGTAATAAATAGCAAGAGCCAAGCTGTTTAGTTTACATAATCTATTATTTTGGTTTTAACAATCTGACATTATTCTTTAAACTCCTTAGCTTTCTGGCATAGCCAAATTTTTATCAATTTTCTTTTTTTCAGTCAGTGCACTGCTTAATCTGTTGCATACATAAAAATTGAAAACATAAATTAAATTACACACACTAGGATTAAATCTAAAATAAACCTGTTCCACCCATTTAAAATAAACAATGTATATACATTTGAGCAGCAGCAGGATGATGGCAGACTGCGCTGAGAAGCATTCTTCAACATCACAGCAAGCCACACAAAGCTGCTGGCATTACTTTCATGTGCAGATGTTTCTGCTTTCCAAATGAGTATTTTTTAGTGTTTTGTTCTACAACCCAATTACCCAAGACAGCTTCTTGTTTTCAGTGACATTACAGTTTGCTACTATCTATAATATCTATTACTTTGCTATTTTTTTAATATTAGATGTAAAATTAGATTGCAGAAAATTGTTCTCTGGATTAATTTTTTTCCAGTTATCCAGAAAAATACCTCTAAGGTATTCCAGCTCAGATGAGCATCTGAGTGAAAGTCTAGAGTCCAATTAAGCACATGGAGGTGGTGCTATCAGTAGATTAGATTATCACTGGTTCCTACCGCTGTGAAGGACACAGTTCTTGGCCTCCTGGTCTGAGGTAGACCTGAAACTCCTACACCCTGTGTTATCAGCAGTACCTGAAATGTTTGCAGTCTGCTCTGAAGTATTTAATCCAAACTAATCAACAAAAATTCTATTATAAAGAGTTCTAGAATGTCTTTTAGCAACCTATTTTGCCTTCAATTAATCAAAGCTAGTTAAAAGTGAAGTTTTTCATATTTTCTACAGAAGCATACCCTTGAAGGACATCAGTCCATGACCCTCCCTGAACTTGTCATAAAAGCAGATTTACATACTTATGGAAGTATTGCTATAATTAAATGATAATTTGCTTTCAAAATCCATCCAAATGTGAAGCTGTTAAACTTAAATATGCAGGAGAACAGAGCAAGACTTAGCAGCAGCTAAACTCCACTTTACCTTTGGCTATGCAGGGCCTAGGTACTTGCTATATCTTGAAGGAGAGCAAGGGAATATTAGATCCTGCCTTGGAAAACAAATGCAGCAGGTAGAAGTGGATATTAAATTATTGTCCTTTAAAACACAGGTTAGACATGAGTGACAGATTTGCTGTGCTCTTGTAGGATACTATTTGCTTACAGTTGTGCTCAAAAGCACAATCTGGGGAAAAAAATACAAAACACAAGGAAACCTGCCAAGGCAAAAACCTGCTGTAGAGAAAAATAACTGTTATATCCTGTGACTATTCTCTCCTTGAAAATTCGTTTTTAATTTAATTTACAATAAATGAACACAGAATTTTCCACACGCTACCTTTCCTCTCTTTTGAATTGCTACTTTTGAAATGACAATGTAAAAGCCATTTGCTGTACACAAAATGGCCCATAAAATTTTCATTGCGGCTATTTAAAAAATGGTAAAAGTATAATCCATAAAAAAAGAAAAAATAACCAGCTATGTCTGAATATAAAACCTCTACAGGTTAGTCAACAATTACTTTTTAGTACAGCTTTGTAGCAATGTCTATGGATTATGACAAAACCAGAACAACGTTCTTTCTGCCAAGAATTTACCACTCATTGATCTCACTAAATCATTTAGAAGGTAAATTTACAATCCAGTCTTGAGTTCCTGAGAAAACGCATGTAGTTGCATTATTTATTTTTTCATCTCCCAGTCTCAAAGTGTTAAGCTATTAAATCATTTTCAGAAAGCTTGGCATTAGCAAGAACAAAACCAGTCACTCTATAAGTAAACATGAACTTTCCTGCTTTACACTGCTTCAGGCAACAACTATGTCATATTCCATAAACCAAGCACAGATATAGCCAGGAGTAAATGAAGAGCAGATCTTTGCATAAAACCAGAGAGTATGAACTTGTAAACATTTTTTATTACAAAAGAAGTATTATCCCACCAAAGTGATGTTGGTGCCATTTTTAACAAAAGGCTGAAACAATGAAGAGAAGAATAACCAGTATCCATATTTACCTAGTGGGTAAAAGAGAGTTAAAGAAGGCAAAGAATTTATTCAGCTCTCATTTTTCTATTTTTTTTGATATTACATTTATGTAATCCTTTCCAGATATTGTGAGTTCATATTTAAAATAGATGGGAAATGGGCCTTTTTTAATTATTTGATTTGGGAAGAAAAATGTTAATTGTACATTTTACTGGTGGATCTACGAAAACCAAAATGACCCTTGAAATAAGAGGTTACACCTCAGCAAGCTAACCTTGCAAAGAGGGTTGCATAGAAGGTTGGAAATTTGGGGGTCGCTTTCTAAAGTGACCATTGCAACTCAACATAAAGAGGCTTCCCCCCCTGAAAAATGACGAGTTAGCATCTTATATAATTTTCCTTGGCAGTCATCAGGAACAAATTGCACTAAAATCAGGAATATGCTATTCTGAGAGGCTGTAACCATAGGGCAGAACAAATGATAGAAACAAAGGCAAAGGAAGGGCAAAGGCCAGATCTAAAGCCTGACTCATGCTGCAGGAGGTTGATTTAAAAAAAGATTTGCAATTGGGCTTGTCTTTGCACCCATGAGTCACAAGGCACAGGCCATAACTGCCAAAGAAACAATGAGCATACTATGAAATGAGGCTTGAAAAGGAGTCAAGTATTTTACTTCTAATCAACTATGGTGTAATGCATCCTATTCTGTGAGCCTCTTTGGCCTTTGAATTGCACAAAGAAAATCGTTAAAGAATGGATATGAGCAGATACATAGAGATAAATTTATTATGAGAAACCAGTTATGACAATGATACACCACAAAATTCTGTATGTGATTATGATCTGGGTGCAAAAAACATTAATTCCATTTTCTGACCAGATGGATGACAAATATTAAAAAAATATTTGGGCTTGTTTTGGTGAAGCAAAAGGTGAGCCTTTTACTCCATGTACAGAATGATTCCTTGCACACTGTGTAAATTTACTCTGTACCAACAATAAACAGAGTATTTCAGACCAGTTGTAGGATTAAGAATTTAGTCATAAAATTCCCCAGAAATCAAAGATTATGTTTTAACTGCTTTTTGCAAACACAGCTGTTGTATAGATTCATACACCATGCTTCAAGATCCCTTATTTCACCCCACTGCAGTACTAAGAAATAGTCTTCACGTCCTCAGTAGTGCATCATGCTTAAATATGAGGTCTGAGAACTGCAAGTGTCAATTCATCACTAAGACTGAGTCAAGCATAAAGCCAGTAAAGGAAGTAGCATTTAAAACTCTTCTTTTCAGACTAAAGTCAGACAGAAAATCTGTGACCTGCCTACTGAGAAGACATTTCTTGCATTTTCAGGTGCACAGAAATGCTTTCCCTTAAAGGCTGATGTTACTCAATCAATAAAAAAAGATAGTGAAATTTCTATGCACTAAAAGAGTAGATTAGAGCCAGTACCTAGTAAAGTAGGTGTCTGAAATTTTCCTAGAAGACTGTTCCTCAAATCTATCTATCATTTGCTATTTTGCACTGAATGCAGCATTTCTTACGGGATCTGCCTCACATAAAATGATACATAATTTTCTCTAGATTAATTTCCCAAGTAAGAGCAAACATGAAAGAATTCAGATGATACTTCCAGATGTCTCTGCTTTTACAGTGCTGATATCTACACTTTGCCCACAACAGAAAGTGAAACAACACAGAAAAAAACCAATACAGAATTCAACAGATAATAAAAGCCCAAATCATGCCATGCCATTTGCTTTACAAAGTATCCCATCTCATTTGAATTTATATTCACAATATTTTACAGATAGAAACTCAGATGTTCATTGACTGCCACACCATCATGATATATATTGCCTGCACACTATCCGCTATGAAAATAACTTTTTCTTCAGAGTTAGCATGGTCCCAATGACATATTAGCCTTCAGAAACACTTCATTAACTATACCCTAGTAAGTATCTAAATTCCAAATAATGAAATTGTATTAAAAATATATAGAAATTATATATCTACAATACAAATGTTAATGTTTACTAATAAAATTATCTGAATTTATTTACTTACATAATTAACTAATCACATTTGTAATTAAAAACTGAAGTTTTATGCCTATTATCTACAACAGCCTTAACATACATCAGTCAGAGCCCCTCCAGGACTTAGGAGATCTGGTGTCAGGGAAGATGAATGTTGAATAGGATAGATTTGCAAAGATTGCATTTGGAAAAAAAAAAAGAATAAGTAAGAAGGTTGTGGAAGGTATTCAAACCATATTAGGATTTTTTCTTCTGCTGTCACAACACTGCAATTAATACATGCTTGAACTTCATTGGCTCCCTGGACTAACTGCAGAGAAAAGCATCCCACAACAGAAATAAGTAAAATTAAGCAAACTTTTAAAATGTGAAAATAATCCTACTTCACTTTCAGCCCACAGTGTCAGTGCTCTATTTGGCTACCAATATTCCAGTTAGTTGTCAGCAATAAAGCCCTTCTGCTGGGCTCTGCAGGTACGATCCACACTCCTGAGTCGAGTCAGCTGAAACCACTCGCTGTCTTCAAGCAAAGGACACTTGGAATGGCCAAGGGGCCGCAGTGTGGGTGAGTGAGAACAGCATCAACTGCCGGGTGAACGGTGCTTGGAAAGGCACCAGGGCAGCTCTTTAGTGCACCATGAGCTCACCCAGACACAAAAACTCCTTCGGTTTTGTAGGAAAATGTTCCACATGTTGTGGAGTGGATCAAAGCAAACAATCAGCAATTAGGAAGACAATAAAGCTGACAGATAATTTATACCGAGAAGCAGAGCAACTAGGTGATAATGGAGAAATTATGACTGGAGTTTTGAGTAGCTCAGAAATCTCAAAAAATATTTTGTCCTCAGTCATTTGTGCTTGTAAGGGACTACAATAATTTACTTTTGATTATTAAGATTATGGTCTAGATATCCAGATTTTCAAGCAAAACACCTTCAAATTGAACTTCACACTTGAAATATAGATGATTAATCTCAGCTAAACATCCTCAGTGATGTTAAAATACTGCTGTTTTGAATAAAACCAGCACTCCTTGAAGGATAATGCTTAACAAAATGCTGTGTACTAAACCTGTCTGTGTAGCACAGTTCCATCTGCCTTACTTTATAAAAGGTGATTTTAAAAGATGGCAAAATAATTTCCCTGTATAAATCACTTATAACTGCAACAAGAAAATGGCTTAAGAAAGTTTTATAGCAGTTTTACTTAAGTAGAAGCCCTCATTTTCCTAAGTTTTAACACTATTTTTAAATTATTCTGGTTTATTATCTGCAACCTGTTATATATTTACTAGCAACAAACAAATCAAATTATAAAGTTAAATAAGCTGCTTTTCCAATATTCAGCTTTTGAAATCAAGTTGTATTTGGGGAGATATTATAGGAAAACTTGCTTCTGGTAAATACCTGTGCAATTTTGAGACAAGTTAAGCTTAGATAGCTGAAACTTAAAATATCAAGAAAATTTTTTTTTCAATTCATATCCCTTTATACATATCAATGCAGAGAAGATCACTATAGATAAATTTAGACAAGATCTTTAATAACTATATAAAATTTATAAACGCAATGCACCAACTTTGTCAAAAACAATTAAAAACTAAATGGCTGACTGATACAAAAATACATTCCCAAGTTTAGTAGCAGCTTCTTTAAGACCGTTCCAAATTAAAAAGTTCCCTGAAGAGAAAAAATTAAGAAAAGCAACAAAAAAGTTCCCAAAGCATGCAGACCTAAAGAACATGTAAATCCTGGCCTCTGAGCATCATTAGCTTTCTGGCAATCCATGAGGGGAGCCACTGCAGTGCAAGTAGCTATGGAGGACTCAATAACTTCAGAGGCATTTTTGTGGTGCAGAAATATGTCCTTCATTTTATGAATTGCTCTGCTGTGATTCTATTTTCATTTAGAATTTGAGATAGTATGATACTAAACACTGCTGAAGGTGATAACAAGGTTAATGAAGGCTAAATGTCTGCAGTGAATCAAGTGTGAGCCCTGTAAAATGTAAGAATATAAATACAGAAGTACTAGAGAATGTTAAGCATTCAAAAAACTGATGTGAAACAAGTGGCAAAATGTGACAAACCATGAAGGATACTGTTCCCTTGACTTAAGTCAATATTGTATGAAACTGCCAGATGGTATAAATATCTGCAACTCAAAACCTCAAAAAAAGCCTTAAGTATTTCAGCTGTAAGAACACTTCCCAAATTTTCCTTCTCTATATGCTGTCTGACTTTGTATAGCAAAATGCTGCAACTGTACAATAGTGGAGAAACTGTAGAATAGTGGATAAAGGAACAGATTTTCAGCCATCCAACCATTAATTCTGAAATGTCACATGAGCAGGAAGGTCAAAATTTAAAAGATTGTTAGAGTATTCTGAGATGGAAGGGACCCACAAGGATCAAGTGCAATTCTTAGGTATATATATGGCCCATATTGGGACTAAACCCATGACATGGGTGTTACCAGCAGCAGGCTCTGACCAACTGCTTTTCTCATCCTGATACCTGGAGCACAAGAAGTCATCTTATCTAATCCCAAATAGGTTTGGACCTCACAGGTGATAGTCAAGCAGTGCATGAAAAATAACCATATTAAAAAGTTCCCCCTTTTGAATGTGGAATTATAACAAGAGTGAAAAATCTCAATCAAAATTCTCTCTTGACTTTTCTTAGTTACATATATATATATAAAGTGGAGTGAAAGAATTGCCAAAAGATTACTGGAAGGATATGAATGACCCAGTTTAAATAAACCTCCAGACTCAGGTGAGTACATAAGTTCCATCAGAGCCCTTTGATATTCAGAAAAACAGACGCAAAAGTACTTTCTCAAGTCTCATATGGAATGCTTAACTTCTAATCTTTCTAGTGAAAGCCCAACTATCTTTGCATCAGTTTATATCACTTCCACTCCCAACAGGATTTGCTTTTGATTAATTCAGTCTTGCAGAAAAGTCAAGAGGAACACAGATATGCAGTTTGGGGTTTTTAATTACTTAAACTGAATAATGCATCTTTTCTTAATTCCACATAAACCCAGACTCACGCACCATAGAGCACACTAGACAACTGGTGCTGAATTAATGAGAACTACACGGACATCGCAGTACATTTGGTCCAGGGCTTAGGAGATAAAACAGCTCCTTTGAGCACTGTTTCAGAAATTAGAAATAGAAAGGGAGCTAAAGATCAAAAACAGAAATCATAGAACTGATGTTAAAAATGCCAAAATATAGGCTGTCATATTCTAGGTATAAGGACTTCTAGTTTTGGATTTATGAAGGTATCAATTATATTACCTATAAAGTTTCTTCTAAATAACAAGCATTCAAAATTTAAAGTTGAGAAGATCCCACTCAGCAACAAACTTACTCAGATTCAAAATATTTTTAAATATATTTATTCCAAAAATCTTTGAAAGAAGGTATGAGGGGAAGAACTACTGGAAAATGTATAAAGACCAGACCTAATGCCTACAAGGAACTCTACATATTAACATACCATCTGGGAGACAGGAAATTAAATTTTATTTTCAACTGTCCTTTCAGCTGACATAAGATAAGAAACAGTCAAATAAATGAAAAAAAAATCTAATCTCTCATATTACCATTAAGGAAAGAGTGCAAGCCAGTTATATGCTGTACACAGCTCAGAAAATTTGGAAATCATCCTACTGATGATAATGTGACACTAAAAGATGCATTTTTAACTGCCCCTCATTCAAGTAAACACAAATGCCAAAAGACAGCATAAATAATTACGGGTTCCCTCAGCAGTTCGAGTGAATGGGTTTTCTCCTTTTACAGTATTATTCCACATTCTATTAAAGACAAAACTCAACAGTCTGGGTAGCCTTCATTTAAGCAGAAGAACTTAATTACAGAGTTGGAAAGACCACTGAAATCATTAAAGAATCCAAGGGCAGTCATAAAGTAATTAAACTGATAATAAAAAGCAGGATAAAAGGAAAATAGTCTGTTTTTTCATATAACATCCAGTTATTGAGAACATATTTTAATTGGGCAGAAAAGGATATGGAGAGAAGAAAATTATGTAATGTCTTTTTAAAAATGCAGAATGTTTGGCCATTCAAGGAAATTGCAGTGATTTATTTTTCAGCATAAATCCTTTATACTTGCTGTTACTAACCTGTTATTATCCTAGATGGGAGTATTGCTGAACTAAATATGAGCAAAGTTAAAACCAGTAGTTATAAACTACTTAGAATTTAGCAGTCAAGCTACATCAAAATACCATTCTGTGTTTCTCAATCACTAAATTTGGCAGACAATGATCTTCAAAATTTATGAACTGATGTCTAGAAAAAACTTGACATAGAACGCCAGCCAGTGATGACAACAGATAATTTGGCTGCATCTGCTAATGTTCCTTTGTATGAAATATATATAAAAACAGTCTGGTTTACAGCATGGTACCTGAAAAACATATGCTGAAGAACATTAATATACTTTTAGAAGTTCTAAATATTATAACCTGAAAGAATTTTTTATTGTAGCATTGCATTATTAGAAACATGGTGGACATTGCAGTAATGATGGAGAAAAAGCAGAAGTTTCCCATACATATTTTATTTCATAGCTTAGAAAAAGCCAATTATGTAATGATTGCATATTTGCCTTTCTAAGGAGACTAAGGAGATGGCAAATAAACACATCTTTTAAGCCAGACATTTCTATGTCATCATGTCTGGGTAACTTGTATGGTCTACTTAGTGCTGGTCATAGGCAACTCTGGCACACAGAGTTTAGAGAAGTTCCAGAAAAAAGTTCATGTTATTTCCAGAAGCTTTAAAAAAATAACCATGAGCCTATTAATTAATCTCAGACAAAATAAACAATTCTACTACAAAGTAATTAAGCAGTCAAGATAAGTAATTGTATTTAAGTATACATTTAGAAAAGCATCATATTCCATGTGCTTTTCCATTAAATGACATGTTTGAGTGACAGAGCTATAAATACTGGTGTAATTTACTCAGCACTGCCATGGCACTAATCAAATGGACTAAACCCTAGAGAGTCTTAAAATGTATCTGGCATGTCTTCCCAAGGAGTCTTGTCAGGAATGTGTTCTTGACTTTAAGTTATTTAGTATTTCTATTAATATTCTGCCTAATAATCTTAAGCAATACCAGAGGATGAAAGTTTGATAATGAAGAGAGTAAATTATTGACAAGCAGGGCTTGGAATGACGTAAAGCAGAATGGTAACTAACTACGTGCATTCGTTTGTTGGTAACATTTGCTTGTATTTAACTATAAATTTAGGACTGGACAAATTATTTTCTTCCACTAAGGATACATTCTTGCTCAGTCAGGTTATGGATGAAAGAGATCAAATTAGTCCATCCAGCCTGGCAAATACAGTAAGAAGCACCTTTTAATGTTACATAACTGTTATCAGCTATGATATTAACTTTCAATAGCTTCTCAAAATTCAGAAACTAGGACTACTTTTGGACTAAGCCTGGATCACATTCACACACAAAAAAATCAGGATACCACCCTGCCTATTTCCCCTCCCCATCAGAGCAGAACAGAAATCAGAATGTTTTTAGGGTCATTTTTCTGTTGATTTTTTTTCTGTAATGTTAAGTACCACTCACAGACAGACACAGACTGGGAACAGTTGATTTAAATTATCCTGTTTGCTTTGAGTTCACAGAGGTAGGGAAGCAAGAACACAGTTTCTATGCATGTCAGATGACAGACACTTAGGACACTTGAAACTGGCGCTGTCCCTGTGTTTCTGCTCTGCTCCAGTGTCCTTTGGCTCCTTGTTTGACTCCTCATCAGTGGAGGAGAGAGGAGGAGCACCGTCACAAACGAATGCAACAATATCCATAAAAATCTGTCATGGATTTAGGCAAATATATACTTGTCACAAGGTTACCTTCTGGTTTTAATATTGTAGCAACTCAAATGCCTGTTGGGAAGTAAGTCTGAGGCGCTATCAAAATATACATGCTCTATGAAACCTGAACTGATTAAGGTGCCTAGCAAAAATATTGTCTTGAATAGAATGAAAATGCTATACTATCCATTCAATGACAGATTACTGACAAATCATCAAGCACACTGAGCATTCAAAACTCTTTTCATTAAATTCATTGATACCAGTTTGAAGGAATTTACAGTGCAGAAATAAATGTTACCACATATAAAAGCCATACACTCACACATATACATAAAGTAAAATTCTTCTAGGAAATTTTAGAGAATTTGGCTTCCATTATATATAAAATAATGCATAATGTAAGTAAAGTGACCAAAAAATTACATCAAAGCTGTATAAAAGATGCTAGTTTTGTAAGAAATATTGTAGAATTTGGATGTGCATTCAAAGATTCCACCAATAGATGGCAGAAATGCACAAGACTTACCAATAAAGTCATTACAAATGACTGCAAATTTAAGGTGCTGAGCAAGGTGGCTTTGCGACCTGTAGATGCACCAAAATCCAGCAAATGTTTGCCAAGTCAAAGCGACATCCTTACAACCAAGTTATCAGAGGACTTCTTTGCATCATTGTAACAAAATTCCATTAAACTACCTAAGTTTTCCAGAAAGAATAAAGTGTTCCACAGATTCAAATATGCTTTCAAGCTGAGCTGTTCTGGAGAGATTATGGCAAAAAAGTCTACAGGGGATTAATACAAATATTGCTTTCATGTACAGACTTTTAACTAAAGCTTCATCTTGAAGAACACTTGCTGGATGGGCATATGGCTTCACACCATCACCTTAACTATCTTAATAACACACATCTGCTTTTTCTCCAAAGTCATCCATCTCTCTCCACAGTGGGAAACCAATTTCATTCTGTGATTCACCAAGAAAACTGAATTTTCACCAGAGTTGTTGGAAACACTCTTCTCAGAACAGGCATTAATACTGAAACCACAAGTCTCATCCAAAATTAATTGACATGTCTGTAACAGGACCTGGACAGAAGTTGAGCAAACACTGGAAGAAAGGATCCCCTTCCCTAACTGTGCTAATCACCACCTGAAGAGATTTGTTCTCTATACTTTGCATGTGTCTATATTTGCATCTCTTGTCTGTCTTCTTTCCTCCACTACAAATCACAAATTATTTTCTGAAAAAAAAGATCAGCATCAGCAGTAACCTAGACTAAAAGGGATGTTAGGGAATAAGGATGAAGAAAAAAAAAATTCTGATAATAGAATTCAGTAGGAATCACACAGTTTCTATCACTTGATGTTCTGTACTGTAGAATAGAGGAAGCACAGTCAGGAAAAGGAAACAAGATGGTTTAAAAGATACTTTTAGTCTTTAATTTCTGTGATTCAATAATGAGACACTATCAAATTCACATATTGCATTGTATTAATATCACAATCTAAGGCTGATTGTTCCTCATTCACATATTATTGCAAATGTGAAGCTAAGATCATATTTCTTACATTAAATCCCCTCTACCAATACAATCCTGTCAAGGCAATTTAGTCCAATAGAGTCAGCTCATAAAATCAATATTTCCTTTTTCATTAGCATACAAGTACATGATAAAAGGCCTTTCAGTTATTTGAATTGGCTTTGCTATCACAGAAGATAGAATAACAGTTTCAAGTAGTGTGTAAAGTTTTGTTATGTCTTTACTAAATAAAACTGGAAGACATTCACTTCTTGCAGGACTCTTCAATTTTTCATCTGCAAGGTATCCAAAGGAAAAATCTGAAACTTAGCTAGGATACTCAGATTATGACAACTTTGTAGTAAAAAAAAATAAATAAATAAATTACCATGCCATTATTTCTCTCATTGCAAATTGTTTTCTGTCCCCAACCCTTTCTGCCTACCTTCACTTAGACTATAAACAAAATATACAAACTCAGCAATGCACTGAAATAATTCTGTTGAAATTCACTGTCAAAATCACTTGTAATCATTCTTCCCTTGGGAAGGTTCTCTCCACTCAGTAGAATCCTGCACCTGGAGAACTGTGCTATCATTATCAGAAAGTTCCTTGTATAGAGTTGGGCAAGTAATACATATGATTTTTATAAAGTAGAGCTGTAGTTTATGAGCAAGTATCTACACAAATGCTACTGTATGCAAAACAGTGTTGGAAAAATGTCATGGGGACCTAAATAAAAATGAGCATCCAAAAACACACTGATGTTCATACAGCTTTCAAGTCAGAACATAAGACATTTTTATACAGCATGATAAAGCATTGTATATCACTGAATTATCAAAGATTTAAAAAAAAAAAATCTTTCTTATCTAAACTTCCCCTAATCTTTCAATAATACGTAGCTCTTTCCATATGCCAAATGCATTCTTTTCATGTGCTTCCTTTTCTCATGCAGTCCTGTGCGAGCAAAAATGATACCACAGGAAACCTTTCTGAAGGATTTACCAAATCTAAAAATTTGGTATTTTGCAGGTTTGAAGTGCTGCTTTGTCTTCAGCTTTACTTTAGACATTGATCATAATGACATTCCTAGAAACCTTTTGAAAAAGCATAATCTCATCTGTCTTTCAATACCAAATTTTGTCTGCAAACTGGAATCTAGATTTGAAACAACATCTTTTATGAATATTGATTGAATATTTAATTAATATGCAGCATTTCAAGATGCAAAAATGTGTTTTATGAACAGTTGAATACAAAAGAGTAGCAGGGAAAGGAGAAGGCTTCACATACTATGAGCTACGTAATAGGTGAATGATGGCATTTCTGAACCAGTATAAGAACAGAAAAAATCCACTGGCTTTCTACTACAGTACATGAACAGATGAGACATTCAGAGCATGTCCTCTGCTATGCTTCACATCTTTGTGTAAGCACATACTGCTCCAAGGGCAAAGTTTATTATTTATTTAGGATAGTTTGGTTTCTTTAAAATACTGCTCAAAGTGTGGGTCTATACTGCTACTAGTCAGTTAGCTAAACCAACAGCTCTTTAGACTTGGGTATTCAGAGAGCCACACTGGGGACTTTGATTCTGCCAACTACTTCAATGAACTCATTACAGTTGACTGGCATGAATCAATAAAGAAATAAACTGGAAAGACTCTGATGCACAATACATTCCAGATGATGCATTTTATTTTGGCTCCTAAAGGATCTTGAAATCTAAAGCATACAAAGGAAACCTGCTAAGTCATTAAGAAATCCTTAAAAATGTGCCAATGCTGAATAGATTTTCACAATGTCGAACCTGAAGCACTATTTATTTGCCTCACTAAAAGGCAAACCTCTCTGCTAATCCTACATACACATGGGGACAACCTGTGCAAAACCCACAACTTATATGCTCTGAATCCTCCTCAGCAGAAGGATATCTCTCTCAATTACAATATTTATATAAAAGAAAAAGGCAAAGTAGGAATCTAACCCGAAACTAAATAATATTGTCTAAACACCCTCCCTTCTCCCGCTACTCACACACTCAGTCCTACCACTATATTACCTTCAAGAATGATCAAAGTATTTGATCACTACAGACAACAAATTTGGCCACCTCTTTCAAAGGTATAAAGGAATACACAGTCTTCATTAATATACTTTGGCATATTTATTTAAAAATTCTTTCATCACAGCTTCTCAAAATACCTTGCTGGTCTAAATTAAAGCTATGTTAGGAATTACGTTTTTGAATTAGTGAATGATTTCAACTAAAGATGATTTATCTAAAATGAAAACCCCTCTGAAAGCAGATGCTAAACTAAAACATTGTCTAAATATGTTACTCCTAAGATGACTACATTAAAAAACACTTTAGTTTTTTTGCCTCAGCAGGTGATAAATGTCTAAGGAGGATTCCATGAGGAAACAGTCAAAGCGGGGCTATAAACAAGAAATCAACATAAAGGGATGTTGGTGTAATTAAGATATATGGAAATCTTCTCAACCCTATGAGTGCTTAACTCTTCCTGAAAATTGACATAAAACTTATAAAATCTATGCAGCAGAAACTGCTAAAT
Organism: Bombycilla garrulus; assembly: GCA_013400315.1. Lineage (NCBI taxonomy): Eukaryota > Metazoa > Chordata > Aves > Passeriformes > Bombycillidae > Bombycilla > Bombycilla garrulus. The sequence continues at coordinate 660,018 of VXBU01011176.1, forward strand.
GTGCAAACGTGCTCATTATCCCTGTCAGTACTCTTAGTTGGATTGCTGTGTCACCATGAGTCAGTCAATTACGCAGTCACTTTCATGAAGGGTATTCATTCCAAATAATTATTTCTGCTTCATTTCCCAGAGTTCGTGGTCTTGCTACTTTCTCATTTCATATTCCTTTTCAATGGATTCTGTGATTCTACTTATCCTCTCAGCCTTCACCTCCAAGGATTTCAATCTCAGAGGTTTTGGGAAACTCTGATGTATCACATACAAGGGTGAAAATGCATCGCTTTAATTCACATAATGCAAGGAAACTGAGATTAAGTTATAGCTGGTGAAATCAGCAATTTTCTTTCAAGGATAAGCACATTTTTTAATTACACACCCTCTTTTAAAATTTTATTTCCTATCATAATATGGAATTGTATGACATTTTCTCTTCCAAAAAGCCTTACTTAGTTTTCCATATTTATGACAGAAGTGATATGTAATAAAAAGGTTCATCATATGAGGATGTGTAGTGATCTTTTCTGGATGTTTTACTGCTTTTTTCTCTTGCACATTAATAACCACTGATACAGTTATATGACATTTACTGTAGTTATAAATTTATTGATCTCTTTCCATACAACAAAAATTCATCAATAATTTTTGTATCTTTGCACTTCTATATTAGGATGAAAAGTATTATAAGACTATTAAAGATCCTCTGGTTTATTTTCTTTTCCATATGAAACACTGAAGATAGCTATTCTCTTCAGTTTTCAGGGACAATGAGTGTCTGTATTTCTGGACGAATGAATTGCCAAACTGTGAGGTTTCACATATTGTCTAAAGACATGCCATTCACAAAGTCTGCCATCTATAGCAAGTTTTCTCTGAATAAAAAATCAAAACATTGAGCCTTCATTTTTCTTAATGAGGGAATATATAAAATTTGTTCAAGAAATTCCATCTGGCACATTACGGACTTTTTTCATTGAGTGTCCTCTCCATTTTGTATTCCCTTTTACATGTGTCATACCTTTTCTAATGCATTCCTAGCAGTCCAACAAAAATATTCAGTGTCTAAATGTATCTCCCAAATCAGTTGCTTCAGCAGATTTAAAGTTTAGCCACATTGGCTCAAAAAATGCAAAAAGAATATATCACTGTCGACAATGATTCATGGCAATCCAGTTCAGTAAATGAATGATCTAGATCACCTGTTCAGGTTGCAAGCTGAGACGAATCAAATTCATGGTTTGATAAAGGCAGGTTCATGTTACACAGTATTTCTAAAATGGAGTTCTCCACCACTTAGAGCAGGAGATTATATTAATGAGGTGAAAACAAAACAAATATACTAAGTGTTTATTCTGACAAAATCCAACTTTGTGCCTAAAATTCACTTTGAAAACAACTTTGGTAACATTCTCCATCAAAATGCGCAACGCTGAAGTAATTTTATAAAGAGCATTTTAAAGATAAAACTATTGTACTTACCAAGCCAACTTCTGTTTAAATATACTGACACAAACACTGGAGGGACCGTGAAGAAATCTACCACTGAGTTAACTTCTAGCCAAAACCATAGCTTGTCATTGGCTGCTATAAACTGGAAAGAAAGAAAAAAAAAAAAGAAAGAGGAGAAGAGATGAAATAATCAGATGATTGTCATGCTGATTGCAGGTATCTGTTCTAAAACATTCAACTCAAAAGTTAATATAGTAATTGATGTTTTAGGTCAATCCAGACAAAACATGTCTCACTGAAAAGAAGTCCGTATTGTGCATTTCTTGATAATCACAATGAGATTAAAATGAAAGGTTTAACTAAAGAGATAGATCACCTATGTGATTAGTTGTAATATCTGTGGTAAAAATATTTTCTCCACATTTGCTGACAATTTATCAGTAATATTAGAAAAGTGTAAGCAATTATAAAGTATTCCGAAGTGTACATTTGTTCTAGTACACCAAATATGCTGGTAGTAGTCTTATCGTGTATTTGCAGCTCACAGATTTCTAAATACAGAGCAGCTTACAAGGAATCCCATTATTATCTGTCCACAGGAGATCAGCAGGATGATTCTTACAAGGCATAGTTTGGGACTGCAGAAGCACGTCAGTCTTTTGAATTGAACCATGGATGTGGTCATATCTCTTTCCTGAATACAAAATCAGCCCAGGGAAGTGGCAAGCTTAGATGCCAAGGGCATCAGAGTTAGAACTTGCCTATATGCTTAAATAAGGTCAAACTACTATTCACAGTTGATTTATAATTAAAAATTAATGAAAACATCTGTTTTATATAAACATTAAATAAAATATGCAAATAAAGTGGAAAAAACCTGTATCATGAAGATACTGAATGGAGCAGTTTTATCTAAGTCTTAAAACTTTGACTTACACATTTCAAAACAATGCTCTTTTTTTTTTTTTTAAAGAAGACATTAATTGTGCTTCTTTCGAAGAAAATACAATCTCTATTTCAATCACTATACACAACAACTGTATTCCCCTGCTGCCTCTTGCTACCAAAGACACGCTACTTACACGCAAGCCGAAGTAGAGTAGGAAGAACACATTGAAAGCCATGTCGATCTGTAATGTGAAATCTTTGTAGAAGTTCTGGCAGGATTCTATTGGGCTATTTAAAAGACAAAGAAATCAGAACAAATTGTCAGTAAATGAGTTTCTACTCTGCTGAGAACTGTATGCAGTTCACTAAAGACCTCGATTCAGAAATCATGTTTCTGTTTTCCAGTCGTTTACAAGATACAAGCAAGCATTTCAAAGGAATTATTTCATTCATTCAGTTAGTCATTCATACAGTGTTTATATTCACCTGTTCAGGTAATATTTGAGATTAACATGCAGATACCTTTAGGAGAGGACAGGCAGGAGAATACCTCAGGATTGCTTAACCCCACATTAACCCTTAAAGAACTGACTTCTTTCTTAAGGAGGCACACCTATGATACTTTAGGGAGAAACCTAACAAGCAAACAGGTACAGTGGAAAATTACATGCTTTTAATTCATGTCATAATATAAAACCTTTAACAAAAAATAGTTGCTTAGGAATACATTACCCATTTAGCAACCTGGAGTACTTAGTCTTGTAGAATCCCTCGTTTATAAGAAGTTGATTGGATTTTTTTTTTTCTTTTTCTCACTTCTTTTTTTTTGTATGGCTATTTAATGTACTTTATGTACAGTACTATGAACTGAGTAGAAAAGCAGCATAGCTCACTGGTAAAATTAAATAACAAAATAAATTGAAGACTCTGAAGCAGTACTCTAAGGGTTAATTTCTGCATGCAGGTTAATTAAAATACCCTTATGTGTATCAGGCAGCCATTGCAAATTTTAGCTTATTATTTTATGCTTTATTTGACAGTGGGACAGATCCAAAGCTGGCTCTATACAAACTGGTACTTTATAAATATACTTTATTCTGAGGAAGGTGGTAACTTCCACAAGTGCCATCAGTGATTTATTTGTGAGGTTTCTAAAACAGGTTGTTGAAGCCACAGTCCAATTTTGTAGTCACAGACCAAAGTGAAAATCATATCCCAATATATGTTGATGTATATACTATATATACATAATGTCCCACCATATATACATATATATACACACATATATTGCAAATGATCATGTGTTCATCACAACTGTAATACAGGGAAACTGGAACGTAGATCATTTGAACATCTGGAGCCCTAGAAAACATCCTTTTAAAAAATCAGAAATTTGTTGGCTTTCTAGATCAAATAAATCACTGAACATGAATGTAATACCAGTTAGTATAGCAGTAGTTCTGCAAATATAATGCTAGACTGCTCAACAAGCAAGATTCTATGCATTATGAATGTCAGTTACCTAACTTAAGTCATAAAGGAAATTACCTGGACTACCAGGTCATTACACATGCAGCCAAATTTTCCATTCCTTGTATACATTTCAGGTCAAACAAGTTAATTACAGCATGCTCTCTCCTGTCTCTAGACGCATGAATGTATACAGCGAATTTCTCCTTGATGTACAATAGCTTTATTTTTTAAGAAGCTTCAGTGCTATAGGAAATTTTATTAAAACGGCTTTTCAAAGTCTATTTGAAAAGACATTGAAGTTATCAGACACTTCCGTTATAGTTCAAATAAAACTGATTTACAAGAGCAGGCAGAAAGGAAGAGAAGCCAAATGTTAACATACAGGAGAGTAGACAATACCTCATACTTTACAAACACAGTTTTAGCTACAAAAACAGTGGATGTAATCTGAGAACCCCACTGGATCATTTTCTGTACGGCACTAATGAGAACAAAGGATTTTGTCAAAATAAAGTAGGCTACACACTGAGTCACAATGCACCCTATCAACAGGAAGCACAGAGGAACAGAATCAACAGCCCTGTACCAAGCCTTAATTCCAGGTTAGGTTCCTGCAAAAGCTGGAGAAATTCACTGAAGCTAATGGAATTGCAGAGGCTTATAACCAGGACAGAGAGCAATTTTTAGTTAAGGTCAGCTAAGGTTGCAGCTAACAGTTCTACTGTCCTTTACAAAAACCTAAAATATCTAACAAATTACCTAGTGCATAACACATCTTGGTTTTTGGTTTTTTGTTGTTTTTTTTTTTCAAAACACTTAGCACAATGGACAATTCTGATTTGTGACTTTTGTACACCTAATACCAAAACTGCTGTTTCTCCTTTAAGCTTCCTTCATTTCAGAGATCATCTTTCTCTTTCAATGTTTCAGTTATCCATTTCAAAGACAAGCACAGCATCCATTTTTTTTAATTTCAAATGATCATCTTTCAGAACGGCATGACACTGAAGAAATTATAAATTTTTTCAATGACTTATAAAATATTTTAAATGTTCTAAATTAAATTTTCAGTTTGGATTTTTATTTTTGTTTTCATCAGTAGCTGACATTTAAGCTGGCAGAAAAATATAGCCACAAATGTTTATCATTGCACAATTCAGCCTGCTGCAGAAAGGAAGATAATTTGAAACTCATCTTTATATCAAGTTTCTCAAAACCAGAAGTGCTATCTATACTTCCTAGTAGTGTACTGGGGTGTCCAGGACCAGCAATAATACTAATAAAACTCCCTGGTTTATATTAAAATCACATGGCATGTCCTATGGGATTTCACCCCATTAGAGCAGCAAAGGTTTCACTTTTGAAGAAAGTAACAGACTATTAGAAACGCTTTTATTCTCCTTCCATGTAAGCATGGTTTCATATATTTATATCACAAAAAGACAAAAGAAACTATGATAAAAATCAATGAAATAGCACACTAACAGTGGGAGGAAAGATTTAATATAAATGGATAAAAATTACAGTAATGATGGAACACTAAATGCACTGGATACCTCCCCCTGTAAAAGTGGCAGGATCAATACTCCAACAATTGACATGCACATCTGGTAAATGAGCCAGCTAGGGAGGGCACCCCACCAGAGCTGTTTTTCTGAAAAGAGAAGGACTAGTGGGTGATGTGACAATTGGAGTTTGTCTTGGGCACAGCAGTCCCAAAATGACAGATTTTGATTCCTGGAGAAATAACAAGGGGGGTCAGTAGAACTGCAACACTGGACTCCCAGAGGGCAGGCTCTGGCCTGTTTATGATGCTGGTTGAGAAAGACCCTTGGGATGCAGTCCTGAAGGGCAAAGGAGTCCAGGGAGGCTGGACATGCTTCGAGAAGGAAATTTTAAATGCACTGAAGCAGGCCATCGCCATGTGTCAAAATTCAAGCTGGCAGGGAAGACCATCAACCTGGCTGAATAGAGAACTTTGGCTGGAATTCAGGAATAAGAGTGTATCGTCTTTGGAAGAAAGGCCAGGCAACTCAGGAGGGCTTCAAGGATGCTGTGAGGTTGTGCAGGGAGAAAATTAGAAGGGCCAAAGCCCAACAAGAACAAAATCTGGTTAATGGCATAAAAGACAATAAAAACTGTTTCTAGAAATATATTAGCAAGAGAATGAGAGATAAGTAGAATCTCCATCTTTTAGTGGATGGGGGGGAAACATAGTGACAAAGAATGAGAAGAAATGTGAAGTACTTAATATGTACTTTGCCTTGGTCTTTAATAGCAAGACCAGTTGCTCTCTGGGTACCCAGTGCCCTGAGCTGTAAGACAGATAGGGAGCAGAAAGAAGTTCCCATAATCCAAGGGTAAATGGCCAGTAAAATACTACACCCTTTTTTGTACAAATTGAGAGGGCTGCATGGAATCCAAAGAGACTGAGAGAACTGGTGGAAGAGCTCACCATGCCACTTTCCATCATTTATCAGCAGACCTGGTTAACTGGAGAGGTCCCACCTCACTGGAAGTTAGGAAATACAACACCCATCTACAAAAAGGATCAGAAAGAGGATTCATGCAACAACAAGCCTGTCAGCCTGACCTTGGTGCTGGGGAATGTCATGGGGCAGAATATCTTGAGTGCCAGCACATGTAGGACACCACGGGATCAGGTCCAGCCCATTTGGGTTTATGAAAAGCAGTGCTGCTTGACCAATCTGATCTCCTTCTATGACAAGACGACTTGCTTGGTGGATGAGGAAAAGGCTGTGGAGGCTATCTAGACTTTAGTCAAGCTTTTTACGCCATTTCTCTCAGCATTCTACTGGGGAAATTTGCTGCTCATAGCTAGGGCCAGCTGCGTAAAAGACGGGCTGGCTGGATGACTGAGCTCAAGGAGTGTAGCAAAAGCAGTCAAATCCACCTGGTGTCTGATCACCAGTGGTGTTCCCCAGGTCTCAGCTTTGGAGCCAGTGCTGTTTAATATCTTGATCTATGTTCTGGTCAAGGGAATTGAGTGAGTCCTCAGCAAGTTCACAGACCTGAGCTCCAAGCTGAGCATGAGTGCTGATCTGCTACAGAGTAGGAAGGCTCCACAGAGGGATATGAACAGGCTGGATCCATGGGCTGAGGCCAATTGAACCAAGTTCAACAAGGCCAAATGCCTCGTCCTGCACCTGGGTCATAACAACCCCATACAGGGCCACAGGCTTGAAGAAGAGCAGCTGTAAAGGACCTGAATTTTCTGGTCAGCATCCAGCCCACCATGAGTTAGCATGTGCCAAAGTGGCCAAGGAAGCCAAGAGCTTGTAAAAGGAATAGCGTGGGCAGCAGGAGCAGGGAAGGGACCATCCCCGGGTACTCGGCACTGGTGAGGCCACCCCACGAGTGCTGCATCCAGATTTGTGCCTCACACTGCAAGACAGCGAGGGGCTGAGGCAAGTCCAGAGAACGGCAACAGCTGGAGAAGGGACTGGAGCACAAGGGGGCTGAGGGTGCTGGGGCTGTTCAGCCTGGAGGAAAGTCGGCTCAGGAAGGACCTATCACTCTCTACCATTCCCTAGGGGCAGGATGTAGCAAGGTGGGGGCCTCAAGTTGTGCCAGGGAAAGGTTACACTGGATATTAGGAAACAATTTTTCACTGAAATATTGTCGCACATTGAAAGAAGCTGCCCAGGGAAGCGATTGAGTCACCAACCCTGAAGGCATTTAAAAGATGTATAGTTGTGGCACTTAGAGACACGGTTTAGTGGAGAACTTAAAGGTCATTTCTAAAATAAATGATTCTGTGATTCGCTAATACTTATAAACACTTTGAAAGAGCATCTTTGATTATCTACACAATTTTTACAAAAAAACTATTAGTTATCAAGCCCAGTTGTACAATTATAATCGGCATGAACTACTTCAATGAGCAAGAGTGCAAGAATGGTATCAAAATAATTCCCTTTAATTTTACATATATGGGGCAAAATTTTGACAATGTGTTCCCAGCATCCTTAAAGCTTTGTTGCAATCAACGCTGAAGCCAACACCATGTATGACACTTTTACCACAGAATGTACCACTTATCACTCCAATTCAAAAGAATTTACTGCTCTTTAAAGAACTACTTCTGTCACCAGCTTGCATCATGTATTTATTATTCTTGCTTACTTCTGGTTGGCTTAACATATTTCTAATGCATAGAAATGTTTCTACAGGAATTATTCCTTGAATAGTCATAAAATGAGTGGAAGACAGCAAAAAATGCTCTTTAATGTTTTTTGGAATTAATTATTTCTGTGACTATATTCATATGAAAGTTAGCACAGAAGCCTTTATATATTTCCAGGATTTTTGAAATTGCAACAGAGTTGAAAATAACTTGAGTGGTTTTTACTGTATCATTTCACCTCCTGATAGGAACTGTAAAGCCCACGGCAAACTTCAGATCCCAGCCTCAGTGTGAACTAACAATCTGTCACAGAGCAGTCCCTGCCATTACGACCACACAGAAGGAGAAGGAGTTCTATGTTCATTCAGACCTTAGACCAGCTTTGCAATCACAGTGACAGCTGTCTGGATGACTTTACATAAAATGCTCCCCACGATAATGGGAAAGCTTTTGTACACACAATTCAGCACCTGAAATAACTACACAATATGCAATTTACAGCTCTCCTTCCTAGGTAAGGAAGTGGACTCCTGTATTTTTGCACATCATGCCAGTCTGCTCCTAACATGTTTTGCCATTTTTTTTTCTCCTCTTTCTTTTTAATGACAAGGCATTCAAAAACTAAGATGGATGCCAATTCTTATCTATGTATAATGCTTTCAAAAAAGGGAAAACTTTTCTTTTAAGACATATTAATCTAGTTGCCTTTTGTCAAGTGTTTTGAAGATATGTATGTAAAACTTTCACACACCATCAAAGAAGAAATTTACTTATGCAACTTCAAGAAAGTACTGATGTTAATATATTACTATAGCTGCTACAACTTCAGAACTTTAAGAAATTATTGAAAATTTTAGAAATTCAGAGAATTTTCCTAATTTGCAATTTTAATTTTTGCAAATCTGCTTTCTGAATGGTGGATGAAAAGCCAAATTCATTACAGAAACAAGATAAAAATATATTTTAATTCTTAGTATCAATAAAATAAAATATAAAACTTAAAGAACTGATCATATGAAAAATCAGGAAGTTTTTATTTCCTGTATCCATGACAGTTTTTAAAGTGCACAAGAGTATTTTATAGAAAAAAAAAAGTAAAATGTGCACTGTCTATCAGAAGGAATGTCCATTGCTGAGAGGAGATTGTAAAATTAAATTAATGCTATGTACAGAAATACTAGTTGATGCTGCCAAAATAACACAAATAAATAATTAAGATAAACCACACAATATTTAGATGTTCATTAGTATTGCATCATTTGAAGACATTCCACTCACCACTGCACTTTCAAACGTATTTCAATGCAATTAATATGTATCAATTTAGGCATGTAAATTTTCTTTGTTCATAAAACTGCTTAAAGTGGTCTTTTTTTCAAATTGTTTTGTTTTACTGGAAGCTCCTCTTTAATATTAAATTCCCTCAAACTTAATTCTAGAGCAAACCAAATTTTATGAAGTTTAGAATAAAAAAATAAATTTGGCACAAATTTTAGATAGCTGTGTCTGTTTATACACCTTTTATGTATTTTGAACGGTACAACAACAAAGAAAATTAAGTTGGTTATGGTTAGGCTTTTTAACTCTGCTTCAGTGATGTAGTACTAAAGTACAACTATAGAAAAGCCACATGTATCATTTAGCAAACCAATTTTCATTCAGTGTAGAAGAGTTTGCTCCTTTATGGTTTAGTCACACAGTCCAGAAGGGAATAAGCAGTTAAAACCATCTTTACTGAATCAGGCATGAACATATAGCAAAATACTGCAGATAATTATCAAATATATACCTCAGGGAATAAATATCATCATTAAAACAAATCACCATGATTAAATTATAATCAAAGATGTCGAAAATCTTCAAAGAGACAGAGAGCATAACATATTTCTTCTTACTTCAAGTGGCTTCCATTTATTAACACAGGGAGTCCCACAGTAACAAAAAAAAAAACATTTTCTTACAGTATCTGCATTCATCTTCTAAATACAAGATGCTTGTTAAATGCATCTCAGTTTAGAAAGACTTTCTTCAAGTCATAGCACCAAGAAAGGTTTTGATGGCAAAAATGGCCTCACTCTCCCTTGACACGACATGGCACACTGCTGGGGCAGGAAAGGCAGGCAGAGTTCAGTTGGTTTCCTTCCTAAGGAGGAAGGACAGCCAGCTGGATCACTGGAACAAGGCACTGGCAAAGGCAAGATGAAGACCCCTTTGCTTGTAGGAGAAGTGCCGTGTAATCTGCCATCACAGCCCCAAAACTGGGTCTGTCAAACTCTATGGGATCCTGACATCACTGCTTAGAGGTTTCTTTCTAAGGTTTTGTGCACCTGGAGCTAGTGAGTGAAGGAAGAACTACCCGTTTCTCACCAAATTTTGTAGACAGTTATGGCCTGAGCTGAGGATGATGTTGCATACCATTTCTTGCATCTTCTTACATTATTTACATTTTAATCCTATAGGACTACTCAACCTCCTACATCTAAATTCTTAGCTGTTTCTCCTATACACAAACAGAGAAGGGGAACTTTCTGCTCCTGAAGTGTTTCATTGTCAAATCCTGGAGCTTCTTGGGGCTTTGCCAAGTACTCTTCTTTTGAGTCTCAATTCTGACTCCGCTTAATGGTTTAAATGATATTTGTCTTTCCATTTACAAAAACTCCTCACCTTCAGCATGTGATGAATTTATTTTGGATTACTCTGTTTTACTGTCTTTGTTTCCATCTCCATTTCTGCAGTCTACACGTGGAGTGGCCTCCCCTCTTCACTTTGATATGCACTTCTCACATTCCTTCTGAAATTACTTTGATGACCTCAGGCTCATACACACTAAGCTGTCTTTGTATTACATCAACAATCACAATCCTCTTTGTTCAATTTTAAAATAAAATATAAATCCAATCCAAATAAAACTTCAAACAATGTGAAATAAAGCAATCTTCCAAGATTTCTTATGCTGTGTTTAACCTACACCTAATAATTTATAAGTACACTGCTTTTCAGAAAAAAACCCAAGAACACTTTAAATCTCTGTCGTTACTTCCCTTTCTTAATTTCTATTACAACATCTACTATTATTCTTTAAAGTCTGACAGAGCAGAACTTGGCACTAGAATACTACCCTTCTACTTCTAACCTAATTGAATGAATGCATCATGACTCATCTCTTCTACAAATGTTTTCTACAACTAAGTCCTTCTACCTACCACACCGGGTAACCTTGACAAGATCTCCAACTACTTTGAGGGAAAATTAACAGGTTTCCTCATTCTCTTTCAAAAAAAATTCCAATATCAGAAAAAAAAATAACAACAAAACCAGATCAATCAGGATAAATTGGTACAACTGTCTTTCAGCAAACATTTATTTCAGAATCAGAGCTTTTCTTATTTTGATTATTTCACTTCTTTGCATCATGTCATAAAGAATGGGACTTAAAGTTTACGTTGTTCTTATTCTCCCCTTTTGACTGAAATTTATCTAAAATGTAAAGATGTATTTAAAGGCTGAGAGTTGGCAGTTTTTAATGCAAAATTACTTCAGTTTAGAAACTAAGACAGAGATGGATTTCCAGTGTGAAAGAAAGAGAAGTTCTTAATTTTAACTTCTGACATATTCACATACAGAATTAGGAGGCAAATCTAGTTGGTACAAGTGCAGAACAAAGGTCTGCTTTCCTGATGCCCATCTAATGCTACCAAATTTACAGAGCTCTTTGCAATTGGCAACACACCAAGTGACAGCCAAGTAACATTGCTAATAATTATTTCACCTAAATAAACTAATAAAGCTTCGTAAAGTTCAGCATAATGCCATCAGTTTCAATCTCTCTTTTCTCAAGTTTTCCATTAGTTTGAAGCAGATCATGCTTCTTCACAGACTCCCTAGTAAAACATAAGCCAGTGTACTGCAGCACTAAAGCAAAATCAAATTGGGCTGAGTTGATTTCCTCAGCCCAAACACAAAATTATGTATAACAAAAAACTTCTGCTTATAATTTTATATACAGAAAAAGGTATGTATTACAATTGCTCACTCTGAAATCAACATAATCATTTCCTCAGGATGTGTATATATTCACTACTGTCTGCAGCATGTGTCTTTTCTAATTTTTCAAGCAGAAGTCAAAGGAAGGTCCCTGAAGAACAGCTAAACACCTAGGAACTCAGTGTTAAAACAGGCATAAGTGAATGGCCTAGAATCCTTCTCCATAACTTCCAAGTTCTTTCAGCAGTGCATAAAAGACAGCATGTGCTTTTCTGCAAAATGCTCCAGTAAGATTTTCATCCTAAGACAACTTAATTTGAAAACGTTTGTTGAGAACCACATAGATAAATAGAAAGAGCTTATTCTTCTTTTTTTGTGTCACATTCCTTAATTGCTCATCATGAGCTAAGAACATTGGCAACTAAAAATACCATGACATTACCTTGACAAAACAATCTCCCTGATGAAAAACCAGTTCTAGGAAAATGACAGCACAATAATGCCAGGGACCACATTTTTAATTAAATAAAAAGGATTTAATTTTAAATATGAGTATACCATTTCAACTAACATTACTTCTTTGGGCAAATTTTAATAAGCCACTTCAGTTTTATCTCTTACACTGATTGCATTATGAAAGGATCCGGTTGAACTGCATACCTTATTTACTGAAGCTGTTAATCTTGATAATGTCTCCTCTTCATAATGGTATCTTTCTATTAATTATTTGGTAATTGTTACCTAATAGTTTTTATCAAAGTCTATCTAGGAGTAATAAGCTGCTATAGCCACTTACCCCAGAAAAGAGAAAATAATTGGTGACATGAAAATGCTAGCAAGTCATATGAATACTGCTCCCTTTCCCATGTTGACATTGAATTAACAAATGGAAATGAATAGAGTTAGTGACAAGTATACCAGCAGCATAAAACTTNGTTTTTATCAAAGTCTATCTAGGAGTAATAAGCTGCTGTAGCTTACCCCAGAAAAGAGAAAATAATTGGTGACATGAAAATGCTAGCAAGTCATATGAATACTGCTCCCTTTCCCATGTTGACATTGAATTAACAAATGGAAATGAATAGAGTTAGTGACAAGTATACCAGCAGCATAAAACTTTCTCAATTATAACATAGATAAACACTGAAGTAGATTCTTTGGGGAGACAGTGAAATCTCAGATTTTTGAAACAGTAAGTAATTTTCAGCCTGGCTTATATGAACCACTTACAGTCCTTTCATTTGCATGAATCAATAGGATGATTGATATATGCAATATTTCTTAAATTTCCTCCTTCTGCAGGAGAGGGCCTACAAACCATTGCACTCTTAGATAAGTTTGTTTGAATAAATTTATCTACAGCTACTCTTACCTTGCAGCAAAAGGAAGAGTGAATTCCTGAGATTCCTTGCTCTGTTTGCAGCTGCCATTTCTTAAAATTACCCAACACTGCTTTTCACATTTGCTATCCACTTTCCTTAGACTCAGTTTTCAACAGCCCACCATCATCATGCATTTCCAGCTCCAACTACTCCTCCATCTCAGCGCTTTTTATTATTCTCTTCTGTTGATACTGTCACCCAACTTTTAAAATTCTCCCTCGTCTGACTGAATTATTTGAAAAAATATATACAATGAGGAAAAATTAGAATGTTCCCCATTTATCTTCTTTGATTATAAATTAATAGTTTTACTTTTTTCTATCAGCAAAGAACTGAGCTCTAATTTTCTGTTTGATATGCATAAGTGATTCCTACAGACAATTTTGAATGTACTTTCCATACATTTCTTGCTAGCTTACATAACGTAACTTTAAAAAAAAGTTTTATGAAATTTAGTCTAATTGCAACCATTCTAACTGAAAACAACAAGAGTACCAAATAAACTGGAGTGTAGAAATACTTACAGCTCATTCATCTGTCTCTTTTTTCTAGAATTCCTTCCTGTGATACTGTGATGAAAAATATCTGGCTATTCCCCAGTTTTACTGAGTAGAAATAAACTTCAGCCTAAAGCATATTATTTGACTTTAACAATAACAAATAATGTAAATTAGCAATGGAGGTCAGAAGCATTGCAAAGTGGTAGAAAATTGACATTACATTACTGGATCAGATTTTTTGATCAGGCTGTCTAATAGCATGGTCCAAATCTATTAGTAACCCAGAAAACCTAGTCACATCGTGTAAGTAGTACTTCTAAAGCAATCCTAATACACAGTTAAATCAGGCAGGATATATTTTTTTCCTATTTCAAATGAAGGTGTAACATGAATCATGTAATTTCCTACCAAAAATCTATACAAAATGAGAAGATACATTACTCCCAAACAAATTTTCATAATTTCAGACTCTCTCTCTCATTCCTTGTGAGGATCTCTTAGCCTTACTTACCCCATCAGTATAAGGGTTCTTTAAAGCCCCTTGCTCAATTAATGCCTAAGGTACGTTTAGGGTACCTCAGGTCACGCAGCTCAGCTGCTCCCCTTCCAAACTGCAAGATGTGCAGCATATCCTTGTAATCTGTCACAAGGAAGGCTGTATTTGTACTTGTTACACTTTAATAGCAATACTGAACAGGTGGCTTGAAGTAAAAAACCTTTCAACTACCAAGAGTAATAATTTAAGATCGTTGATTATACCCTAAGCATCACAGTATAGCTGTTTAAATTCCTCTGCCTTGAAACAACTCTGGGCATAATCAAGGCCACATTCACTCCTAGCATACATTAAGACTTATGACAATCCCTTCTGCCAGTTTCCCTTTTTTTTTTTTTTAACCTAGATCCCTGAAGAGTCTTTATTGCATGTACCTTTTTTGAGTGAAACATGTTATAGGGTTCCTCTACCCATAAACTCCTCTGCTGTGGGGTAATTTCCACATCTATACAGCAGCAATCTTGTAAATTTTCCTTCTTAGAAAAGCTTGTGTCACAGCTGTTGCAGCTGTGGGATCTGATTATTTACCACCACTGTCTTAAGTGCAATTACCATATTCTTAAGGCAAAATGCTGACTCTATGGAAGACTCACTGAATGGCCACATTTACTTCGCAAAAGAATAGGAGAAGTTTAAACAAAGAAGAAATTAAGAAAATACTTAAACTTTTCAGAAAAAATTAGCCTGAAGCCTGAGTGACAGTCTCGCTCAGTGGTTTTTGTAAATGGGAAAGGCAAGGCCCTTTTTAGGCAGATTAATGACACTATGCCATTCTTTTTTCAGCAGTAACTTTATCTCCATTAACAAATGGAATAAGAAATTGCCTACAGCTGTAGCAGTTGCTGAACTCAATTATCAGAAGCCTGATATAAAAGTACATTATATCAATATAAGATGATTATAGTAGTGTTAAAAATTAATATATAGTGGGCTTTTTTTCCTAACACCTCTCAAAATGGTTTGCACTGCAACATCCATCACCTTTTTATTCTGGCTGCTGTGCACGAGAGAATGGCTGTGCAGCTAAGCTTAAACACTGAGCTACTGGGAAGTCAAAAGGACTGGTATAATAATCCCATTTGTACTGGGAGCAGGAAGAATTTCATGTTACTGTATAGATATACGTCTGACCTGGTTTAGAGTACTAAAAGAATTTTCCTTCATTGTAAGGGGGAAAAAAAAAGTAATTGCCATTTTATGGACTCTAAGAATAATATAAAAAAATAAAATCCTAAGTAATCCTAAATAACATATTCTTATGGAAGCAGAGTATCAGCATGTGGGTGGCATGACAAGAGTTGTAGGAATTACTTCCCTTTTGTACTACTTTGAATATATATTCTATGTTTTCATTAAGTTACCTGATTAAAAGTACACACTAAGAGCATATTTTCACTTTATATATACCCTTTTTCTATGACCATTTTTCAAATACCATAGCAGTCTATATTATAGGTCCTAAAAGTTCAATTTATACAATCAGTAGTACCTGTTCATCAAGATGAATATTAATTTAAAATCTGGGCATTAATTCTGACACCAAAGAGTGCCAAAAGTGTAACTTCTGAGAAAATAATAAACATTTGCACTGATCAACAGCACCAGAAAATTGTCTTCAGACACAATGTTTCAAGTCATTTCCCAGATTGCTGTTTCATCATTTTATCAGGAAAAAATAGGATTAGAATTCAAACACATCTTATACCATGCTGATGAAAGGTTCATTTGAATACATTTAAGAACATATGAACAACAGGTTGCTTAGAATGGTCACCATGACATTTGTAAAGGAAATTTCAAGCAGGGTTACAACTCTTCATATAGAATGTTGCCATGTGTTTTGTAAATCAATACATTTTAAATTATTTTACAGGCTATTTACCATTAAAAAACCCAAAACTTTGTTGCAGTTGAAATGCTTCCCAAATTCTGAATTTCAATACATGACTATTTACAATCTTACCTCTTTTCATTGTCACCTGCTGCTGAAGTTCACAGCAGGGAAAGGTTTATCTTTCTGACACTACAATCACAACTCAGTCAGGGTAGTTAGTACATCCTTTCCTCCTCACATCTTGACCACACCAAAACTGTGCATCTAGTCAAACTACTGTAATATGCTAGAAATTTTAAATACATAGACCTGATACATATTATGTCCTATTCATTCTATAACAGTTTAACTAAAGTTAGTGATAAGCATAATTTACATTTGCTCAAATTTTCTAATGTTATGGTTTTGTCTCTGTTTTTAATTCCATTTCATGCACTTAATGCTCTAGACTGCATTCAGAGTATACATCATAATGGTAAGCACATTGGCATGCACAGGCAATACAAGGATAGATTATAATTAATCCCATAGACAACCAAAAAAGGTGAAGTTGCATCATGCAATGAAACCAGCTTGGCCTGGGCTGCCATGCAGAAAAAAACCTACATCAATGAGTCTGCTGTACGGCTCCTAGGTAAGAGTTGATATGAAAGAGGTGAGTTATTTCAGCAATGAAGTCACAGGCTGAGAATGTTTATATACTGTAAACAAAATACTGTACATAGCACCAGTATTACTCAGGAATGGGGGAGAAGATGCTTGGAAAGGAGGACAAAAAGAATGAGAAAGAAGAAGAGGGAGGAGGAATAAATTACAGCAATCAGTCTGAAATCCAATTGGTTCTTTTAAATAAGCATTTTGTTATTTAATTCAAAATAATTTCACTTGAGCTTTCAAAGCAAACCTGAATTTTCAGTGTATTTTCAAGAAAAAAGAAAGATGAAATAATGAGATACAGAGCAACTTCAAAATGTCCAATGTGTTCAGTAATTGATGAATAACTAAAGATCATAAACACACAGATATGCAGAGGTGAATTTTTCAATGCAGTGCACAGAATCCAAAAAACACAAGTTTCACTGATTTGAATGCATAATCAACCAAACTAAATGAATATGGACAGTATAAGGGATGCATTGATATGAGTGATTTATTTGGTCATCTTTTGCTGTTTTTCTAGTAAAAGACATCTCTGCAGAATAAAGCAGGGTTTTTCAGAACCTGTGTTGAATTGCCTTTACCTTACTCACCTTCACAGAGCATAACAATGTGACCGGAATCACAGGGTGACCACCTACGTCTGTTCTAAATCATGTAACATGAGACACAGTGCTGCATAGCCTGATTCCAGAGAGTTCAGAAAGAGGCAACTGAACAGGTAATTTATTTTATTGCAGCATTCACTTAAGGTGCTACCCTGTGATGATAAAAGTATGATTTTGTAGCACTGTAACATATTATTATGTGTGTTCCATTACAAAAGCATTTGTTCCATGTTTATCAATAAGTATATTGTTTTCAAGCAATTTTCCGTAATTATCCTTAAATGTATATTATCACTTTATTTTAGCACAGCCTCCAGATATATAAACTATGTATGCAGAGTAGCAATTCACACATCAAAAATTAGTTCTAACAAGAAAACTAAATTACACTTACTGTATAAGGTTTTTAATAGAATCTATAGTTCCATTTGCAGTACAATTACTTCTGGTATCTTTGTTTTCATACACTAGTAGCTTTGTGAAATAGTCACCCTTTTAGTTAGCAAATTGTTACAGAAATTTAGATCAAAATAAAATCAAATAATTGACAGTAGAAGTGACTTTCTGGCTTCTTGAAATGTTCACAGAGAAACCAATCAACATATCTTGAATTTGACAGGTAAAAAAATTCAAAATCATTCATTACAGATATAAAACCTCCAGTTGTACTCTTACACAGCAAAATTCATATTCTTTTTCCAGACAAACACTTCTAACCTTTTCACAGGGACAGAACTTGCAGTCAACACTCATACCGCTTTTGGCCACCGTGTGCTATTTAACAAGGCCAGTAGAATCTTTCATTAATTGCATATTAAACGTGCGAATATTTTCTTGGGTGTACAGATATGCAGTTACAAACTGCTGCACAGTGCATGCAAATGTTATTGCCTGAGAAGAAGTTTACTGAGTCAAGAGCAATTAAAGCACTGCTGACGAAGCCAGAAACCTAGTTAAGTTGTTTAAGGCAAGCAGCTGAGGAGCCCAAAAAGGCAGAAACTCACAGACTTTCAGTGTACCATTCAAACAGCTACTGTACAGTCAGGAATAGGAATTCTGGCATACACAGTATGTACTATAACACATATAGGTAGGTATCACAACACAAATGATACATATTATATATGTATGCTTTCCCATTGTTGTGGAAATAGGAGAATCTTTCTTATCTTACTTGACAAGCATTGACTCAGCAAAAGATGAAGAGCAGTCCTTAAATTTATTCTGAATAGAATCAATACACCAGTAATGTTTCATTTAGTTATGATAGAGAAGTCCTCAAGATTCACACCTCAAGATGAATAAGACCATAACTAGGTAAATACAAGAGAAGAATCATATCCTTGGTATCTGCTACTAATGCAGCAGAGCATGATGGCAGCTACAAATGTCATGATCTCCAATGATCAGGTTAGAGCGCTGTTTCCCATGCATTTACTCAACAGTTTATTGTCCTGCAAATGGTGATTTTTTGCTATAAAACCAGCTAGTCTTTGGAGATCCATTTATTGGATTTAAGAAGAGATTCAGTCATCTGTTTTCAGATTGTTGCTAGGAACCAACACCATGTAAGAAAAGTTTCCCAGCTTCAGCTGGAGAGAAGCTATCAAACTCATTTATTTCCTAACAATCTAAAATAGCAGGAGTTTATCTCTTTGGTGTAGCCAAAAGCCATAACAAACTTTACATAGATTATACAAGTCTGTTGCAAATTATAAAACCTAATAATTATGGAGAATACTTTATTTTTTGAAATAGATGTTCCAGAACTACCAAATTTAAGTAAATTTCTGGTATATTTAGCCCCGGAGCCAATTCCTTCCAACCTCCGAACACAAAATTCCTTTTAATAAACCAACTACTGGCAATGTTTAGTTTGACAAAACAGTGAATCCAATGCCTAGTTCTAGTTTTCCATTTTGAGGGTTAGTTTTAACTTAAACCTAGTAACTCATTTGCCTGGTTAAGACTTGTGAACTATTTGGCTGAAGACAGCCATAAGCAAGTTCCTGGAACTGCAGGGTGACTGGATTCATATCCATTAACCTGTGGTGATTTGAACAATTACATTGCCACAGCATTTTAGCTACAAAACCAAATGCATTGAAATTTTGAATTTTCCCAAGGCAGCAAAGCTTGTTCATCTCACATCAGACATTCATGCTCATGACAGAGAGCTGGTTTAGAGAAAAAGCTTTCTTTGCCATGAACTAAGAATGCCTTGAGACAAGCCTTGAGATATTGCGCTAAAGGAGTCCCCAGTGTATGTACTTAGTCATCCTTTCACATCCAGAGTAGAATAACACCAGCCTGTCCTGATTGCTGTAGCTGGTTATTTCACTTCTGTCCCCACCTCAAGCAAGCCCATTATTTTTCCTTTCCAGAATTCACTCACTTCCCAGACAGTTTCTCTCACATAAAGAAAATAAAATTTAAAACAAACAAACAAACAAACAAAATAAAATTTAAAAAAAAACAAACAAAACCACCAAAAACAAACAAACAAAAAAACACTAAAACCAAACCCCACTACCTCCCTAATGCTCTAATTCTTCCCATAAACATCATTTGAGGACGACACAACCATTTGCCCTTGTCTGCCCATTATTTTTTTTCTAATGTGATTCTGTACTTCCAGCAGCTCCATGTCAGTTAACTAGAATAACAAATATTACTAGCTGCTATGTTTAAGCATTGTGGAATGCGTGTTTGGGATAAGATGCACAACCACTGCACGTGCTGATTTTATAATTTATGAATTACATTACAGGAAAAAAAACAAAACAGAAGATTAAAAGCTTTCCCAAAGTAAACACTGCAAAAGCAAATTTAAAAAATAAGTAAAACCTTTTCACATCCTCTGGAAGAACCATATCTACACAAACACTTTGGAAAGGGTAGAGTGCTGATATAACCAGGCAGCTTTGAGATACTAAAGGGAAAAGAAGGACACAGCAAGTGATATCAGAATCCAGTGGCTTAACATCCAAATCTGGGTCTAGCCAAGGGCTTAGGGAAGCTCAGAAAAAAAGGTAAGAATTGTAAGCTATAACTTATGCACATTTAGTTTCTACTAGAATATGGTTTAGTAGGATTCCATGCTGCCCAGTGAAAATACCATAAAGAGTGTTGCTAAAAATTCAAAACACCTTTAATCCCAAAGGGCTTGTCTATATAGAAACAAGAAGAAACTACGCAATATACATTGGAGAACTAGGAAGAGCAGTGTCCCAGGACTTCTGGGATAATGCAGTAAGGACTGAAATGTAGACTTACAAACCTATCTGATGAGGGCTGTAAAGAACATGTTTCTATTCAATAACTGCTTATTTTAAAAAACTATACAAGATCTATTCAAGAAGTGTTTTTGTTTTGTATGTATATTTCTTCCCTTTTCCAAAAGGCAAATTTTTAGGAAAAACTGAGACAAGTTTTCATGCCAGCATTACCATTCTGTATGTGCATCAAGGACCACTACAGTTAAAAATGTTCAACAATTTAAAACTATGTAAATGTGTAACTGAAGTGTCATAGATAATTAAATACAAGCACAGTTAAAATAATCTGTGCACCTGCAAAGTATGGAAAGGAATGGTTTTCCTTTGATAAAGACTGGCCACATGCCATAAATGATTATGTCTTTCTCGCTTGTAAATAAAATAAGCAGTTATAATGAGCAGTATAATTTTGTTACATTGAAGTGTATATTGTACAGTAATTAAGAATCAAAATATTTTGGGGCTTTCATACAAATGTGTAACATTACCTTCATTTCGGATGAATATCGAAGACTAAACACTTCACAAGAAAGAAATTACTGTACTTTTTTACTGTAAAATGGTCTCTATCTTTAGGATCTATGTGTTTAAAAATCTAATCCTTTTCTGCGCAGTCATTCATTTTAAGTGTACAGGGACAGGTATAAAATTTAAGAGAAACAAATCAAAGACTTAAAGCCAGTGTATTTGTATTCTCCAGAGGAGAATAAAATAAGGGAGTACTTAAAGTGTTTCAATTTTTTTTCCATTAACTACAGTTCAAGTTCATGATGTTTCTATAAATTACATTACAGAAATATACATCACCCTAAGTGATTGCTATACATTGCTAAGTCCTGCATTGCCTTCCAACCTATTGTAAGAAACTACAGGACATTTACAACACGTACTAATAGGCTACCCTTTCTGATATTATATTAGTATAACATTATGAGATTAGTAATCTAAAGCATTTACAGTTTTCATGGCCAATATTTTCTGTGAGGGATTTCTCTATATTTCTCAATCCGCTTGACAAAGCTCAGATCTGTAGAGCCGGAGGTACACACTGCAATTCAATTTTCCTCATTTCTACTTCTTTTTCTTTTGAGGAGATAGATGACAGTGTCAGGGAGGTGGCATGATAGGCTGATGCAGTTTTTATTCATAAGTACACTACCTAGATTGACTTGTATGGGAATTTTCACACGTGTTAGTAAGATCATAAATATATAAATATTAGTATTTCTGAAAACAGAAATTCATTACTAGTAAATGCTTCATGCATCAGAAGACATGTATGAAAAGTACAAATTCTACATATGATTTAAAATGGACATTTGTTTATCTGAAATACATATTGAAGTAAATTTGAATTACACCAGAACACAGACAAATTTAGTCCAAATAAAATTGCAACTGTTCTCTGCATTTGTCTCATTCTATGTCAGTAATGATATAACTAAGTACAAATATAAATTTTTTGATCTGGGGAAAAGCTTTATTTTTTTCTCTTTTGTTACCTAGAGTTCAGATCAACTGCTCTTCTCTATACTGAAGTATGGGCAAAATACTAAATGCAATACATCATAATATGCAGGAGGCACTTTCTGTTCACTTTAGAAACAAGTTATCTGTGAGAGTATGACCAGCACTTCAATAGCAGAATAGAACTCATTCTCTTCAGTTCTTGATTCCATAAGCCTAACTATAGTGTTTTTATTAAGAATTAAACCTGAGCTTACATGCAACTAATACCCAGATGGTATCAAGACTTAAAGATTCAGGAAGGCATTTAATCACTTGTCTTGAAACAAGAAGTAAGAAAATCGTGTCTGATGCTGCATTTTCAGACCTTTGAAAGTAGTAATGAAGTTACTCTTCCTTCCTCTACAAGGTTAAATTTTTTATTGTTGCAACCATCTGTTAGTTTTACAGAAAGAAAGACTGACTGGGTTTTGTATCTGGTAACTGATTTGACAACAGTGATTCTAGAAAACAGTAGTCAATAAAACTCCAGAAAGGAAAAACAGAAGTTGAGAAGGCAATCACTGAAGTATGTGAGGACATAGCAGCAGTTTGCTGCCATCCTCATGCTGTCTCAGTCTAGGACTTAGACAAAGGCTGATCTTTAGTACAAATCGTGCGCCTGAAAGCTGAATCCAACTTTCACCCGGTTGCCAATTTCTTGGAAACCTAACATCAAAAGAAAATATGCTGTTCATTCGCCATTTCACATTTCTGAATAAGACATTAGTATACAAATGAATATGGAAACACCACTACCCACATTTACTCTTCTGATTCTTTAAGGTATCTTCATGATGCAAAGGAACAGACAAGGATTGACTTCATCAAGAGGTAGCCTGCATTCATTGAGAAGTATTAAAAACCTTTGAAAAATATAAGTAAAATGTATAAACCATACTTATTTGTATTTTTTTATCGTGAATAGACTTTTTTGTCACTTTTCTGTTAAGGTAAAAAAGCTCTCACTATAGATTAATGTTCCTCTTTTATTCTCCCACCACCATCTAGATTTGTTACAGATGCAACTATAGCTGAAAATGAATTTGTGTCTAGGATGTGTCTCTTTACTTTGAATTCCTTTATGGACTGAAGGGACACAATTTTTCCAATTATACATCTACAGCAAATCACTGTAAAATTTATTTCATTCTAAGCTAGATTATGTGACTCCTTGAAGGGGAAATGAGTGGCAGGAAGTTGGAAGGAAAATTAGCCTGTACAAAAATGTCCTGATAGCTTTAAGGCCTTTTTAAATACAACAAAACTCCAGAGACGGTTGAAACAAATATTAAACCTTGTAACACCTGAATATTAAGATGCACTTTTTGGAAAAAAAAAATGCCTTTGGCAATAGCACAAAGAAATTTACTTGACGCATCCTTACAGGTGGTTTAAACATTTCCTATGAAGGTTAAGTTCTTTCCTATGGTATTTTCTCTGCCAGTTATGAATAGATAAGGTTGGCTGACCAAGTCCTGTAGAGGACAAACAAACACTTTATTCTTAGATGACTCTTCAATTTAAATGATGTTAATTTCTAAGAAAAGACATGAGAATTAACAAGAAGGTTTAGAAGAACTTATAATGAAGGTTCTGAGAACACACCCAAATCCTACTGAACATTCATTGCCACAATCCCCACAGCCTTTGGTTCCTGCCCATCTTACAGCCATTCTGGCTGTGTTTCAGCCAACAAACTGAAAAATTCCCAGCTGAAATACTAGCTTCTTTTTATCTCTTGGGAATAAAGACCTAGCTGCATATGAACTTCATAGAACTACTAGCTGTATTCAGATGGCAGCACAGACAGTGAGAAAATGAGTCAGTTCTGCTCTCCCTTCAGCAAAAGGCTGCTTTGCCCATCACTCAGACCAAAACTCCGGAGAGTGCATGAGCTATCATGTCAGAGGAGGCAGAAGACGAACCCAAGCAAACAAGGAAATACCACAGACCCCTTCCTACTCCCCATAGTATTTTCAAGGAATGATGAGAACAGAGGATAGACTGGTTTCATACCTCTCTCTAAATGCAAGAGAAGTCTCTTCCTCTTTCTATTTTGTCACACAAGACTCTACTCAGCCTGTGTCATGCTCTTCACAGTGACATCGTGCCACTGCAGGGGTAATACTGCCCTTGCTCCCTGCAGCAAAGCAACAAGTCTTTAGGAAGTGCAGAGGTACAGAGAGGAGACGTCTCTATTAACAGTTCTGCTTGAGCTATGATTACATTTCTCAATATTTGTCTTGTGCAACAGATATCCTGATCAACTTATCAGGTCAGTGGTACCAGCAGTTAGCATTTCCAAACTACAGGTTCCTACCTGCTGTTTTTCTTTTGGTTATGAGTTTTAATTCTTCAGCCGAATCAGTAGCTTGAAAGAGAAACAGATTTTTATTTATTTCAATAACCCACCACTGAATCCCTCTCCCCCTCTATTAAAATATATTTTCAAGACTTTATAATGATAAGGAAAAAGATTTAAATAAACAGCTATGCACCTGCATGGAATCTTACAGCCACATGCCATGAAGTTAATGCTCACAATACTAATTTGCTTAGCAGGCCTGCTGTCATGCTAGGGTCTATTTCCATTGTGTGTTACCACATTTGATTTCATGGAAATGTTTCCTTGGATAATTTTGTTTCTGTGCAACTGTTCCTTCATGAAAGGTTTCTTAAGTACAACATATGCATTTGAATGTAGCTCAGAGACTTTGCTTCATACTGTATCACCTACTTGGTATCCTCTGAGAATGCCAAAAAGTATATAACACCAAAGACTGATTTTACAAGATGCTGAGAAAAAGCAATCTTCAGTGTAATGTCTGCCAATTTTTAGATCTGAAGCTCAGAGAACGAAAAATCTGCCTTTAAATTACTATTGTCACTCTGCCAAATATACTCCATTTCTGTGGTATTTTACCACTAGCCTGTAGCTGTCTGCTTGTTTACTAAAATTTTGGACTTAATTTTCTGTTCTGTTCCTCCTCTAGGCAATCAGTCCTGGGGGTGAGGGGTGTTTTTTGTCTGTGCACAGAAAAGAGGAAGGCTCCAAATGTTCATCAGGGACCATCCTTTGAGTGAGGCACACATGATATTAGAGCAGTCTCCACAGACTTAGATCTCATGCAGGCAAGTAATTTATTTTCATTTACCTCCTGCCTGAGAGGTTATTTCACTGATTAATCTACACAGGCAGGTTCATTCCTGTCTCTCCAAACCCAATAAAACTGTTAGCGACACTCCTAATCAATATAAAAGAATTCCAATTTAAGTGTCAATGCTAGTCACATGCAAAAATTCTCTTTCTCCATAAATCCAAGTTTTATATACATAGCACAAAGAGTCAGAAAATTCCTTTCTGGTGTATGAATTAAACTCAACCACACATCAGCCATTACTGAGCTTCAATGTAAAACTTCCAAACAGCTGTCAGTATTCTGTTTGCTGTGGTACCACACGTTGGCATCATCCTATCCCAGTATCTAGGTTTCAATGATAGATTATTTAGCTGACAAATACAGACTCTGAAGTAGTTTGTGAAGTGTTTTGTGCTTGACAGCTCTATTGATTATGATAACTAAGAACAAATAATAAGAACAATCATTTCAACAATTATTTTAATAGAACCTGTCCTTCTCAATAGCAAACATCAATGAGACAAAATAATTCCTAGCAGTTGGTGCAGACTTTGGCTTATGTTTTGTAAATTGTTCCCTGACTTTTCAACAAATACTCGAGAAAGACAAGATTCATGAGGATATACAGTAATGGTCTTCAACCAGCTTTACAAAATAAATAAAAGGTAATTTTGTCTAATTTCCATGATGACAGCAGGCATTCACTCCACCAGCTTAATCCCACTAACTAATGCAGAATACAAAATTGCACAGGTAAGGCCAGAGGGTTTGGGTGGGAGGGGGAGCTGGAGGTGTAGGGGAGACTTTTTCTGAACCAGAAAATAATGAAGACGTTCTAGCGACTGGAAGTATAAAACTATGCCTCATAACTCTACGTATCTGCAAAGAAAACCAGACCATTAAATACATTAAGTCTCAAAGAAAAATAAAGTGTTTTAATAATTTCTCTGCCTTCCTCATAACTTCTGAAATAATTTTTCAACAGCAAGTAGAATAAAGGAAGATAGACTTAAAGCACCCTTGTTAATATATTATATCCAGTTGTCACACTCTCAGCTTTAAATATAGGTAAATTTACAGATTCTTAAAAAGTTCTTGTGAAACTCAGCTTCATAAATTGGGAGGGAAAGGGAGTAAATATGTCTAATGCGCAGTGTGATCAAATACATTCGTTTGGCATTCAATATAAGCATCAGACAAATATTTTTATAATTTAAGCAATCTTATTTGCAATTTATAGGCTTCATAATAGCTACAGGGCAGGTCTAACATTTAAGTGTTAAGAGGGGCTCAGATAAGTTAAATATTATAAGTTTTTTCATACATTATAAGTGTGTTTAGATGCCCTTTATGGCACCAATTAGAAATTTTGTGAGTTAACGTCTATGTGGAGAAAGACACTTGATCAATCTGCTGGCAAATTTGTTCATATTTCCACCTCACAACATGACTCCTACCCCTCCCAAAATATTGGGAGATTATTGTTTCAAATGAGTACTAAGCAACCATGATAGTGCTGTGTTGACAGAGAAAATCATGGTTCTTGTGCCAGCTCCCAGAACATCATGTTTACCAGTTATGGATTTGCAAATTTGCTCACATATAACACATACAACATCTGAACTACTTGAGAAGAAAATCCCAGATTTCTCATTCAACTAAGCACTACAAGTGGTTACAAGTACTGCTACATTAAATGACTAATTCTTAATACAAATAGAAAAAGTATTGCCTCCTAAAAATAGATTAAAATTTACAGATTTTTGCAAAATCATGACTCCTAATGTCACAGTATAAACTCACTGGGATTCAGTTCTACCTACTATTGCTTACCCAGAAAAAATCTTGGAGAAATATAGTGTTGTATACAGAGAGAACAGACACAAAACATTTAATCTTCCTATTTCACTGATGTGAGCCCAAAGTACTTCATTACTCGCAGATTAACTAGCAGAAACTATTATCCATTAACTTCCTTTAGCAATAACTGCTTACAAAAAAATGTATACAAAGTTACTGGACATCCATAACTATGCTGTCTCTATCCTACTCATAACTTGTAACCTCCATTTTCCCATCATATTTTCACCAAAGGAATTTTCACACACCTGTTACTGCTAAAAGAAGATGCCTTTTAAGTAATCAGTCACATGGTCACAGATGTGCCCAGCTGGCACAATTTCTTCACAGTCAAATTGTCTATGAAAAATTGACTATTAATGGGCGCACCTTCTGAATGAGACTCTTAGGCTCATATAGACCAATGAAAATCACTTCTTTTTAAATTTTTCCTTGCACATACAAACTTATGAATGCCAAGGAATTTGTTTGTATTATCATCTAAAATAATTATCACTATTTCGTGTTAATTTTAATTTGAGTGCAAAGGCCAGTTTTGCCACCTGAAGCAAAAGCAAATGCAAAAGCACCACCAGAGGATGCCCTTGAAAATCAAAGGGTGATCCACATTAATATGCTTGCAAAATTCTTATTCCAAAACTGGCATTCATGCTTTTGTCAATTTAAGTCCTACATACTGTCTTTTCCTGCCCTGCTCATTTTTCCTTCCCAGCTCAAGTATTTTCAGAAGTTAATGAAAAGAGCAAACAAACCAAGTCTACCAGCACATACTAGTTCAATGCTGGGGAGAGGTGACTAGCGATTTCACACTACTGATTGATGGGGCCTTCTACCTTTGCTAATGATAACCTCAATTGTCCTCTTGCCAAAATCTAATTTGCCTTTCCTTTTTGCATGAAAAAAGGAAACAGAGAGCTTCTGTCAGGAATTACACAGCCTGAGAATACCAGCTTCACTTGGTAGCAGGTGAGACCTGCAACTCACAATTACCAGCTGGAGCTGCAACTGTAATCTCAGGAAAATCAGCCAGAAATTCCTGAGCTAACAGCATCTGTTCAAGAGATTGTGTTCAGCTGCCAAAGAAAATGACAGAAAATTATGGGAGTCCCAAACATTTTGAGACATCTTCCATGTAAACAATAATCATTTCCTGTTAACCTAGAGCTCTCGATCCAAAAAACTGGTGTGGAATGTTGCCCAAAATAAGTATGCTTAGTGATATTTATTTATTATGGGTCCCATAATCACATCACTTGGGGAAGTAGTGAAGAGATGTGTTATTTCTTTCCATTTTTTACTGCTTGTCCTTCTTTCTGTTTTGTACTCACAGAATATATTGTATATTGTTTCTACTCTGTTTCTGGGTTTAGTAGAGAAGAGATTGCTTTCTCATTTTTGATACAGATTTATACACAAATTACTGAAAGGTTTGAAAGGTTAAAATGCAAAGGCCTCAGGCTTACCAGTAACAACAATGATCTTAAAATCAATTAAATTAATTCTGTAATCTCACCAGCTGTTATTGGAATGATTAACACAATGCATGGATACTGAAAATCTACTGTCGGTTTCTATGTGAGACTGCTGTGCGAAACACCTCTAGGAAAAATTAGCTCACAGTACTGCTGCTGGTTTTTGCTATTGTCTTACAAAAGTCTACATTTGCTATGTTTGTAATTCAAAAACTCCTCTTACACACATATGACCGAAATCTGAACTGCAAAGAAATATCTCAGCTACAGTACTCAATCAAAACTGCAGTTTTGCTATAGGACAGATAAAATCACTAGGGATAATTCACTTGAGCTTGCCTAGCACTAAAGAAAGAATACACTGATATGAAACCCTAAAAGGGAGCTCTGATTCTGTAGGTAAGGCAAATTATTAAAAAGCAAATTGGATTCTCCTTTCTCCAAACCATTCTGTCTGTGCATCTTTCCTTCAGCTCTAAAATTGAGTTTATCAGTCTGGAGCTGTTCACTGGGAGTTTTCTTTCCATTTGTTACTCATCTTACTCTAAACTCATATCATATTCTGTATATTACCCTCCATTTACCAAAAAGATCAACTAGAACCTTGGACTTAGAGTGTTTGGAGTAACATAAATAAAGCACAGAAGAAAAACTATTAATCTTCTCCCTGAATTACCTAGAAAACTTTGGGGTTACATGGAAACCTTTCTATCTTTTGATGTACAGTCCTCAGTTTGCCAAGTTCACAATCTCAGCTTTTCCAATATAAGTACTCAGCACTGAAGAAAGCTGAAGCAGACCACAGTCTGTTCACAGTTTATTAGACACAGTAACTACATGACATCTTGGTGAAAGTCTGAATTATTACATATTAGCAGGTGTTCTGCTTGCATGAAACCACATTATTATGATATAGAATACCACACGTATGCAATAGTGTGGTGAAAAGTACTAGGGAGATTTGCAAGAAAAAAAAAAAACACCACAACTCTGTGCCTGGTTGGTAGCCCATGTAAAGACAATTGCCCTTACTTAGAAGTTTTACCTATAGCTTAAAAGTATGCCCAAAGAAAGAATTAAGACCAAACTGGAGAGGAAGATGGATTACACAATTTAACGTGAAGTCTGGATTAACTGTTTCAAACAGAGCAATTATTTTAAGATGTCCTTGATTTGTGAATACTCCCAAAATTCATTTTTAACTGCTTTCTGCAACCAAGGCTCCACAGATTCTCTATCAAATCTCAGGCAGAGTGCTCTGGTGAGTCTTCACAAGTTCAGTTTTAAACTGATCACCAGATTTTGAAACAGAAGCTCATTTTTTTCCCCCACCTCCCTCAGCTAAGATGACTGAAAATTGCTGCCAAGCTCTCGGGGAATTTCATCTAGGTTTTATTTTATTTATTTTCACTGCCTCTGAGGAGTGACTTTGAAATGTCACTCACTCTAACACTGTTTTGTGCCCGGCAGGACTCTCTGCTGGGTGTCCCAGGAGCGCCATTCCAGCCCGGCTGTCAGGGAGCACTGAGGAACGGGGGGAACCGGCACCCAGGGTGGACACAACACAGACCAGGCCACAGATCTGCCACCACCATGGCCTGGGCACTGCCAGGAATGGGTCCTGACCCTCAGGGAAAGGGCAAGGCAGCAGGCAGGACTGGCTGGACCCAGGAGGTCACAACTGAAGCCAGGGGACAGGGCAGCACCTCTGCAGCAGCCAGGGTTCCAGGCAGCTTGTCAGGGAAACAGCGCCTGTGGGTGCCAGAACGAAATTCCTTCTAGGCCTAAATGTGCCAAGTAAATATTTAACCCTGTGGAAAATTTTAATGGCTGAGAGGCAAAGGATTTTTTTGATGGAAATATTGTCACAGGCTTATGTATAGAAAGTTGGCCAGGAGCAACAATTGCTGGTTTTACTTTAAAGTAAGTGGTGCAAAGTATTATTTGTGAAATTGATTTCTTAACCTCTTCTCCCCAGTAGGTGCTCTCTGAATTGACTTCCACACTAAAAATTAATTTACAGGGCTTTAAGCAGTGAAAAAAAATGACAACAAAAACACAACATTATGGCTCTTACATTAAGGCATAAATGAGGTGGGACAAACTCAATAAGAGCATTTATCTGTGTTATTTTATTTTTTAATCACTATTTAGGGTTATTTTCCTTTAAAGAAAAATTAATTACAAAAATGTGTAGCATTATGCCACTCCTATAACACTCCCTATGCATTTCAAAGGCCCTAACAAACACACACCTGTCATTACCACACATAACAGTGAATAGAACATTTATTTTCCTGATCCATCCTGTAATAAAAAATTTACCTTGCTCTATTCCAGAGGAAGTTTACAAATACAGCAATATAATTCTCCTGTAGTTTAGACATGAATGCATTTTTGCAAAATGTAGTTGTACAAATAATAAGAAAGAGTATCCCAAAATTAAAAGACAACAATAATATGAAAGAAAGAAAAGTAAACGTAAGGTTCTAAATGGTATTTTGATAACAGAACAAAACAACATGAATACATTTAGGAATAAAATATTCTGAACTCAGTTCACGAAAGTCCTGAAATGACTAATAAACTGCAGAAATTGTAATGGTTTTCTTGGGAGAACACTGACAAAAGATCATAGGTCCACTGTTTGCCTGCTACACAGAAAATAAAAATTATTTCATAACAATGTTGCTTCTAGAGATTTAAATACTAGCATCAAATTTCAGAAAAATAAAATTTAACACAAAGTTGCAGAAAAGCATAAAGATTTTTACTTGTATGTTTGTTTTGTTTCTTTTAAATTAGCATCTTAGTTTGTAAGTCTTGATAGAACCTTATGTTGGTCAACCTCTAAATAGCAAGCATTGGAATGAAATCTGTGGAAACCAACTTTTTGGCTATGTTTCCTGAAACACCTTCAGCTTTAAGCCCAAAATGAAGTCTGACTTTTATCTACCCCTTTTATCCATTTTTAACAGGATAGTCCTACTTTTAGAGTCAAACACATTATCAACATCTTTTAGCAGAAATCAGTTACAAAGAGATTAGCCAATGTTTGGGGCATCTTTTCCGTCAACTTTTTCTCTTATTACCAATTTACCTACTAGGATTGCATGGAAGCTTGGATTGTGATATTACATCACAAAGACAGCTTACTGTGAGAGGAGTTCTCTTTATAAGCATCTCTCGGTGCCAGCCAGTGAGCTAATGGGAAGCCTGAAAGCTTCCCCAAGAATGAAAGGACTCACATCACTGTTATTACAGTAAACAACTTTGCTACAAATCCATAGCTTTGAAGTTTGCACTGTAAAACATCTGCGCTTAATTCGGCAGTTGAGGATCCTTTGACTCTTACACACAAACCTCTCAGTCAACCTTGTCAAGTTACCTATATTTTGACACTCTGCAGAGTCTAATAGAGATTTCCAAGCCTGCCATGTAATACAATCTGAGCTGTTGGCAGCTACAATTGACTTCACATGCCATGCCTTTCTGATCTCTGCTGCTCACAATACTTCGTCAACAGATGTCATCACATGTAATTGTCAAGAAGAACCAACACATGTTGTTCAGTTCACAGATCTCCTTCCAAAGAGATACAGTATGTATATTATGCAGGCAGGCCCATTATAGCCATTCAGACATTGTTAAGTGCACTGGTTGTTCTGTAAGTTTTCTTCAGTGTTCACTTTTAAAACAAACTGATGCAATTTGCTTGTGGAAAGGGGTTTGACTGAAAAAGTAAAAAAAGAAAAAAGAAAATAAAAAACAAAACAAAACAAAAATAAATAAATAAATAAAAAAGAAACTAAATCTGACCACTGTTCCTTCCGACCTGCCCATGAATAGATCACAATTCTTTGGCAGCTGGAGAAGGTGATCTCTTATATCCCTGGCTAGACTCTTTGGCAGTTTAACCATGGTGTTAACATTAAAAGACAGAGGCCCAATGGCAAACTGTGAAATCCCCTATGTGCTACTCTATAGCACTTGCACATGTATAAGAAAATGTTCCAGTGCAATTTCCAGACCACAAATGCTAAACTTCAAGATAGTGAGTGCTTGCAGAATGAAAACATCTGTGTGCCCTGCCCAAATGGATATCAAATGCATGGAAATCCTGTTTCATTAAAAAAAAAAAAAATCTAATCCTGCTATGAATAGAAATGTACACAGCTATCTGGTCAGCTGCAATCAATTGATATGGTCAGCTGTCTTTTCAGAAAAGTAGTCACAAAATAAAAATATATATTCTTACTAGAGCAAAATTATACAAGATTCCCCAACATCAGAATTATTCCACTCTCTAATATGATGAAAAGAAAAAAAATTTAGAGGCTACATCAGCTGAAAGGAACAATTCATAAATAAACTCTAGTTTACAGTGTGCTATACAATTAATTACTTGACAATTTTCTGGTATAAATTATCAAATGCAAACAAACAGTTCTGAAAAACTGAAGAACAGTACTTATTTTGAAGTGGGAGTTTTTTCACAAGTACTTATCTAAATAAAGACCTTATAGTCTCAAAATGATGGATACTATCATGAATTATTAAAAAACAAATACTGATCTTATTTTAAACTATATACATTTAACAGAAATGTAAACTGTACATGGCACTGCACAAAGGATGTAAGGAAACTGCCATGTTAAACATTAATTCAGGAATGTGCAGTACGAGGGATTCATGTTTCCATCAGTGTTGCTTAAAGCAGTAAAGCAAGAACAAAAACTCTTAAGAAAATATAGGGGGTTTTTTCGGTGGTTTTGTTGTTTTTTTCTTTACATATTGGATGAATTTCAGAAACCTAAAATTCATTAACTTCTAAGTTACTTCAAGGTATAAAATACATCCCTTTTATATGTAAAAATAATACTATCAAATGTTTTTGAAAAAAGGGCCATTCAGCTCAGATTTAGACCAGTAACATTTTGGAAAGAACAAGAGACGTTAAAAGTAGAAGAACAGTCAAAAATACACAGCCTGTAGAATAACAGTAAAAAAATAAAAAGAACTCAGACCATTACTTTTGCCAGCAGGCAGATGTACACTGCCATGTTCTCAGTACAAATCTGCTCATTATATATATATATATATATATATAATTTCCTATGCTGACAGCTGCTATAAAAATTCTTGTAAAAAGCTCCTAAGTACAGCAGATTTGATTCCCAACTATATTGTTACACTGCTTATATTAGGAGGGGAGAGATAAAAAGTATCAGCATGAACTTTCAGGTCTTACAGCTCTGAAGAATTTAGTTTCTATTCTCGTTACTCATGACAGCACTGAAATTGCATCTGCCACAGTGATTACATGTTTTTACTGAATTGCTTTAAAGCCTCAGTCTCACATATGCACCAGGGTCACTTAAGGTTCCCATTCTCTTGCAAGTGACCACATCAAAGCTTTTGTCTATAACCAATTTTCTTTTACTCTGAAATGGTAAATATTCCCCAGTATTAAAAAAAGCTTAACAGAACTAATTTGATTACTCATGCATATATGCATTCTAGTCACCAATTAGTATCTTTTGACTGCTTCAAACCTTCCTTCACAAAGCTCCAAACAGCTTCAAATTAAACTCAGCCAGGAGAAATGGATCACTGAGATGTGATGTGGGATCACTTTCCTTCAAGTGGCAAGAGCTAGGGAACAGTAGGTAAAGCTGGGAAAAACAAAATAAATGTCAGTGAGGAAGTCTAGGAAAGAGGGTGAAAATGAAAACACTTTATTGGAAAACACTGGGAGGTGCTGTGCCAGTTTGTGCCATTTGACACTCAACCCTGGCCACTACAGGCTGCTTCTCCCGTAACATACACTAAATTAAGTGGATCTGTAAGGATAAGGATCTTATCTGATTCCTCAACTCTTTTTACCATTTTTCTTTCCTTTTTCCTGTCACAAAATATGTAGAGTAAGATAACAGGATATACCTGAAAAGTGAAAAACCCAAAGGAAAAATGGTGCAGTTCTGTTCAAGCCCTTTTCCCCCTTACTTGCATTGTAATGGTCAATTTTTTGTAATGCTAAGGAAGGATGAGAAAATTATGCATTACCTACTATGTTTTTTTAAGGTGACAAGGCCTATCACATGACAAAGAAGTAGACTTAGAAAGGGGATCTTCTCCAGGTAAGAAACCTTACGTAGATTGAAATGTGAGAGCACAACTTAATAATCTGAACTGGCAAACCCATGCTGATTTTTGTAGCTGTCTCACAGCTTAGTGGAAAAAAAACCTACCATGAAATTCAACTGGGTTTTGATTGAAAACTTCAGAGGAAATCAAAGGTTAAGTACTGTCAATATCACATAAGACCAAAACCAAATCAACTTTTTTAATAGCTTCTCTTCAGAAGCTGTCAGTTAATTCTTTTCCTAAATCAGGTCTAACCTTATACTTAGTGCAAACTACCAGCTAAGGAAACTATCTATCAAGTACACTTGTAAGTTCTGTGGAAAGACCTTGTGAAAAACAAAGAAATCAATTAGCTGAATAATTAGGCAAAACAGCTTTTAACAACCAGTCTCTACATTATACCTACAAAGGTTAAATTTCCCAATAACCCACACTGTGGGAGGCTTTGTTTTGCCTGAGAAGAATAAAAGTCTTTTTTAAACCTGGAACAGAATGTTCCTCTAAAATACCTACTTATTCTTAGTGTCTGAGCATTTCTAGTTTATTAAGACTGGAGACCATACTTTCTCCAGTCCTTCTGATGTTTTCCTAGCACAATCTCTTTCTTCTGGGTTGCCATTAGCCCTACCCTGCCTGACATCACCTTCCATGATTTTGGCTAGATCACAGAGCACTCCAAGAATTAAAGATGAGACATAATCACAGTTTTGGATCTAGATGCTCCAATCCATCAAGCATATGTATTGAAATCTATGAAGATGACAGATCATTACTGCACTTTTATAAATATGTATTCAGCATTTCTACAACAGCAGCAGCATGCTGTGGTGCAGTAAGTAGCCCCAAGAGACACGGTAACAACTCTGGGTAGTAAAAGAAAATTTACCACAGCTCACTTATCAAAGCTTGTATAAATAGCGTAGGTCTAGCAAGCTTTTTTGTCTTCTGATGCTACTCCTAACATAGATGAGTTTTGTGTAGTTTTGCTATACTGTAAATTCGGTTTAGTAAAGAAGAGGATGGAGCTGAAGAGAATAATTAATTTTTTTCTTTTTACATCAGAAACTTATTAATTTCAGCTCTGTTTAAATTCACTTAGGAGAATAAGCAGCACAGATTTTGCTTTATACAGTGGTCAATTGACTACGAAGAACCCAAAAATGTTGCATTACATATTTAATCACTGTAACTTTAATGTACAGAACAGGTACAGCTTGTCTCTGACATCAACAGCGTCTGTAAGACCTGAAGTCAAAGGACTCGCTAGAGAATTGTGGTAACTGCAATAAATACTAAAATTGTATGCCAGAAAATATTCTCCATGAAAGAGTACAAATAAATATACCTAAGGAACTCACTTTATATATCAGCATGTCAAGTTAACATTGATTTCCTAACTTGTCATAATAACAAGTTCAAGTTGTAAACAAAGAATTAGTGAGGAAGGGTTGCTATTCTTTTTTGGGGTAGTACAAAGATGTATAACGTTTCCCTTCTCATACTGACAATACATAAATTAACTGACAGTATATAAATTAACAGGCAATATACCACTTAAACCTCTTAAATTGTGATTAGTATTATACATATGCATCCCCTTTTAAATACCTTTTCTTCTCCTACTTAATATCTTAACTATGGATGTATGTATTTGTCTGAATACAATGGCCTAAACTTCTGCTCTTCCTCCCTCTGTTTATGTGGGCTTCTGACAGCTTTGCATTTCTCATACAGAACCTGTGAGGGCTTAGCTTGTTTCTGTTGCATGTACTATGTTTTTGTTGATCTTTCCATTCACCATCTATTTTTAGACACATGAACTTAAAGAATTTATTTCTGTCTATAATGTGCTTCTACATGACTGTCTTTGAACTGACTGAATTTATGTTAGAGAATCCCTTACGAGTTACATAATGATCATGTAATGTTTATATCACGACTCCTTTCCCATGTTGTTTGAGATCAGCTAAATACTCCACAAGTCCAGGCGGTCTCCCTTTGTTTTAATAGATATCAGTCTCCTGAATCACACTGAGGTCCAGAGAGAGTTGATTTCATTCCACTAGCATTTGATGTAAAAGCCTACCTCAGATGCTGAGTGGGGGTTGGAAAAGATCTGGCAGCTGGCACGAGTGGGAGTAAGCAGCCTAAGGACAGTGTGCAAAACGCAGCAATGAATGACACTTCCATTTTTATCAGAAACTGAGCCTGGGTTTGCTAAAGAATCTGATCTGCTGCTTAAAATGGTATTTCTCATCTGCACTTCTTTCTTATTGGTACTTTCAGCACTGCTGTGAATTGGAATTCAGAACAAATGAGGCTCATTAATATTGGAAAAAGGAGGGCAAGTTATCACCCTAAGGAGTCTCATCATTCTTTTTGACTGAAGTCTGAATCTGATTTAGAGCTGAGTAGCTCTGAACCTCCTTTGCTTTACTTATGTTCAGTGACTACCTACAGAATGCATAAGATTTTAAACACATACATTCATATGCATACACTCAAATCTGGAGAAAAGATAGTATGTATTTTACACTGAAAGTCTTAGTCTAATGTAAGTCCTCAATGGAAAAAAAAATACAATCACAAACATAATATTAGAATCATTAATATATATTTTGTATTTCAAAGAATGATACTTTAAGTAAAATAACATAGATAGGTATTAAAGACCTATTAAATAAACTTGCTAAATGGGGAAAATATCTGTACTAAGCAAAAATCTACATTATATTACTATATTATGCAGTATATAGCATTGGGGCCTCTAAGGTGTCAATAATCCTCAAATTCTATTGCTTAGAATAGAATCAGAACCACAAAATATTCCATTTGTATTATTGGAAAGAGTTTTGCAGATAAAATTCTTGCTTCTGTGTCTGTGATTAATATAGATAACGAATTAAGGCAATAATATCTTAATATCTTGTTATTCAAAAATATAACATTTATTTATGATGAGCAGATATCAAAATTACTTGTGAATTACTACAAGATCCTTGCTTTAGAAGGATTTTTAGTTGATGTTTCTTAAAAACATGAAGAAACAATTACATTTGGCAAAAGCCTTAATATAAAGAAGTGCAGGTCTTGCTTTTGCACACATGGGTCTGACTGGAACGATTTCTAGCTAGAATTGCCTTCTCATTATCATCTGTATGTAGCAGTTCTCCTCAGGTGTTAAAATATATATTTCCGGACAAACTGCTGCAATTCCATAGTGAAAGTAATTCTTTAGTATGAAAATTATTTATCAAAGATGTCCCATTTAAAATAATTCCATTTCTATTCCTGTTAGGAAAAGTGGTAAAAGACAGAGGGTAATCTACAACATGACCACTGGGGGTCCTTCATTTTACACAAATATTCCAGTATGGTAAAGTATTTACTGGTCTTTAGTAGGAATATTTTAATAGAACTAATTATTTCCAAAAATAAGAACCCTCAAATATTAAGAGATATTAAATATCTGCATTCTCTAATTTTAAATTATGAATGGGAAAAATTAATTTCTTCCAAGAATGTCACAATAATATCAAGAAACTGAAAAGGACAAACACAACATGTAATATCTATACAGAAAAAAACTTTCAATAACCCCAAGCAACACCTTTTCCCGATTTTTTGTTACATTTGTAAGGGGACTAAGAGGAAATTGTAACTGCTCGGACACACATCACAAAAAATGAAGCACTGCAAACTCTGATTTACCTACTATGTTTTGCTTCTATCAGATGGTCCACAGTACTTCCATCACTATATATGGAAGTCTCAGTGAAAACAGACCTGAATGCTAACACTGAGAGAAATCCAAACATTTGATTCATGGAACTGTCTCTGCTAAGTAAAACCCAATATAATCCTTAGAAACATAAATCCCATCTACCTGGTTTGACAGTCAATCATAAATATGACTTAAAAATCCAACTGCTGTTGAAAACTAAAACAAATGTAACATGCTCACCAAAGACTGAAAACTTTTAAACTATGAAATAGGTATTAGGCACCTGCATCTAGCATCTAAAATTTTTACAACTTCAGGAAGTAGCTGATTTTATCTTACATGTAAGCTTTATTTATATACATACTTATATGAATTCAGTTAAGAAAATGAAGCACACTAAATCTGTGGGTTATTTCAGTATGAAATTGCCAGTCATACATGGACAATAAATGACATTGATTTCATTTTCCTAATGAAACACTAAATGTAGTTACCTACTTGTCGAACAGTATCTGTATATACAAACAGATCGCTAGACATTCTTATTAAAAACTAATTTTAAAACTTAAAGATTTTGTCCAGCATAATAGTTCCACTAGATATTCTGGCTGCTAATTTTTGATCAAGAAATCATATGCTTACTGAAAAAGACCAGGCCTCCACTTCAGTTTATATTCTGGCTCATTACTAGCTCCAATTTATTACTTTTAACTCTCTCCCAGGTGTACCTACTTTCCTATAGGGACACTAATTACTATGAAGAGCATATAAACAAATTCAGTATAAAGATAACAATAAACTTTTTTTTAAAATATCACCTCTCTAAAATTATAAGGTTTATAAACGATGCTAACAAATTTACTCCCACATAAGCACAACAAACCTAATGAGCAGTGACATGAACACAAAAACAAGCCAAATCAACTACATACAACCCACAGCCTTAAGACTACTCCTCTCTCTCCCATCTTTTACATTACAAAATTACTTTTGCTACAGATTTTTCTTTTTGAGTCATCTGCAAGCTCTGAAATCTCAACAAATCTCTCTTTTAGACTTGGCAAGCTATTTTTTTTCCATTGCCAAAGGAGGAGAAAGGGTTATGTTGCATGGAAGTAATATCACCAAAAATCAAATGTGGATATTTTGTAGTGGAAGAATCACTCCCTTTCTTTACATTTCCTGGCATGCTTGGCATGCTCATTTTCATTGGTTTTAGACAATTAAGCTGAGTTGCTAATTTTAGAAGCAATTTTTAAATTTCCTTTAGGAGCAAATAATTTCCACAGGGGAAAAAAGAAAAAAACATTCAAAATCAACCAACATCTTCTGTACAAGGTATCTTTACCAGAAAAAAGGTTCCAACACCCCAAATGCTTCTTAAGCTCTTGGTTTAATAATAACAAATAATGCCTCAGCAACATTACTACTTTCAATAATTTTTTTTATGTGGAATGCTACAATCTCACACTAAATCTCACAATAAAATCATGATGCATATCTTTTCATCCACCAGGTTACTACTATGCCAAATAAACCTGTATCACAATCTGTTTACATTTACGGTACTCCAAGAAGACATGGAGCAAAGTCAGAATTCAGATATCTTCAAAATACTTTGCTTTGTGTAGTTTCAATTTGCCACAGTTTAGAATTAATATGAGTGAAAAAGTATTTCATGGAATAAGGATCTAACTAAACTCTGATGAGTGTCTAACTGAATAAGAGCTGGTCTTCTGGGACCCCCTCAGGACACTGAGTTGCCTCGACTTGTCAAATGTCCTGGGAAGCTCATCTTGAGTAAGTGGCATCTTCTCTCTCTTGCACACACCCGTGTACAAGCCAGCAGCCACAGAATACAATTAAAAGCTTTAAGTAAATACATAAGTGACAGCCATATTTGGGAAAGGCAAGATGAGGTTCTTACACACTCTTCTTATCAATTTACCTCATGTAATACCTTTACAGAAATTCAATCTGGTTTAGATTCCTTACTTGAATTTTGATTTTACCTAATTAATTTTGTAGGTGACATATGCCTGATATTGCTGGACCTGGGAAAACTTAAGTCTCTTGTTACTTGATAGGAAAAACTAAGTAGTCATTACTCATTTTTCAAAAACCAAGACACTTCGGATAGACAAGGTCACAGAATTATGTGACTAATTCTAAAGTATTGTGTGAGACAGAGAATAGAGGATGATTAAAAGCAATGAAATCTCAGAAGGAGAAAACAAATCCCATCAAAATCATATCCAAATTACTATTTTTGATGAAGAAATGCAAAGTGTAACCAAATGGCTGAAAAAAGGGGAAGATGGGAGAGACAGTGCAACATCTGGGAGAACCAATAAATATTGCAGTTTTTCAGGAAATATATGTTTGTCACAGACATTTCTCTCAAGCCACTCTTCAAGAGATCAGAAAAATCTGTTCTGTCCCACTTCCTACCATATCATATACTGCAATATAAGAAAGATATTAAGCTATAGAGTGCAAAGGAGGATAACAAAGATGGTGAAGGGCTTGAGGTGAAGCCATGTGACTCAGCTCCCTTGGTCTGTTCAGCCTGGACAAGAGGAGACTGAGGGGAGACCTCACTGCAGTTACAATTTCCTCTTGAGGGGAAGAGGAGGGGCAGGCACTGATCTCTGCTCTGTGGTCACAGTGCCATAGCCCAAGGGAAAGGCCTGAAGCTGTGTCAGGGAGGTTTAGGATGGATATCAGGAAAAGCTTCTTCACCCAGAGTTTGAGCATTGGAACAGCTCCCCAGGGCAGTGGTCACAGCACCAGCCCGGCAGTGTTTGGACAATGCTCTTGGGCACATGCTGTGACTCTTGGGGATGTCCTATGCAGGGTCAGGAGTTGGACTCAATTTTTGTGGATCCCTTCCAACTCAGCATAGTCTGAGATTCTGTGACTATTCTTTGTAATGCAATATTTCATGTGACAGTAACTACTGCCAGATGGTGCTGTGTTACTGCACAGCACTCACAGCCGGATCTGAAATACTTTTATACTTCTTTTGAATTCATTTTCTTAGTGACAAAAATCAAGGGAAGTTCCAAACCCTCTGCCTCTATCCCAAAAAAAGGAAGTAATGCCCGATATGTATGCAGTGTCATGACGAGGAATATAAAATATATAATTCCTTGGGAAGTCCCAGTCTTACTAGTGCCTGAGTAACCAGAGGAAGGGAACTTTGGCTTCACTGACTCACATCAAGATGTTCCAGTGATACTATTTTTGTTGTTATTCTCATTTTTAATCTAAATATAAAAAACCCCAAACCACAATTATTTCTCTATTGATATGAATTAATTTCCTAATTACTGCATACCTTCTTCCATGTTGTGTATTTCATCCAGCAACATCAAACTATACAAATAAATAAGTCCCACCGTAAGCTCTCATTGCATTACAGAAACTAAGACAGAGAAAAGAGGTTTTCCTTTTTCATACAAGTCACCACTGAATATAATATGGGATGTAGATCAGTGAACATAAACAGTATTGTTTGGAAAACTTTTGCTGTGTGAGTTGGTTTTTGGGGGGTGGGTTTTTAGGTTGTTGGGTTTTTTTTCCTCCAAACACTGTTGCTAAGACACAGGGTTGTGAGCAGTGACAGGATATATTTTCCAGGACATAAATGGCAATGAGTCTATATTCCATTTAAACTACTGAATGCCTTAAGCAGGAGGGAGGTACTTGTATCTGCTTTCTGTCAACTTAATATTTTAAACAAAGACATGTAGGATTAGTGGGCTTTGAAATGGAGTTAAAGACTTTTTTTAATGCAGTGATACAGTTTTTGGGTAGGTATGGTAGCACTGAAAAACTAATAAAATACAGATGGAATGAATATTTCTCAAAACAGACTAGAAAATGTAATTATTTAGAAAAATTGATGTCATATCCATTTCTGTAATAGACTTCAACCCCAAAACTTTGATTTATTTTATCCTTTTATCCTTTCTATTTACAGGCTTTTACAAGCAGTAACAAACTAATTTTCCTACTGTGAAAAAGTCCAAAAGAAACATAAACACACATTTTTGTTCTATTCATCAAAGACTTTTTCTTAATACTCTGTACATCACAGGAGCAGTGAGACAAACTGGGAGAACAAAGAGAATATATGAA
Organism: Bombycilla garrulus; assembly: GCA_013400315.1. Lineage (NCBI taxonomy): Eukaryota > Metazoa > Chordata > Aves > Passeriformes > Bombycillidae > Bombycilla > Bombycilla garrulus. The sequence goes on from VXBU01011176.1 coordinate 702,766, forward strand.
CCACTAGAGCAAAGTACTGTGCTGATCTATGTGTGCTGACTATTCAGATCTATTCAAGTTTTAAGAACTCATTTTCAGAATGGTTATTTCTATACAGATACACAAAAACACAGTATTATGCAATCTATGCTAACCAGCACATATAATATGTGAGCATGAATACAGCTATCACTGAAGACAGGTTTCACCAGTTGGAAAGAAATTAAATTCTGGGCATCAGTTCAAATAATACACAGCTTCTGCAATTTGAACTGAAGGAAAAGTTTTCTTCATGACTAATAGCAGGATCTTATTTTTGTATTGGCTAAATGGGCAGCAGTAAAAATTGAGATTTTTACCTTACATTACTTTTGCCTTTCTTAAATAACTACCATGCTTTTCATAAATAGCCAGAGGAGAATCAGAAAATGCAGGTATTTGTTGAAATGAAGCACTCAAAAATCACTACAAATTTAATGTTCAGTAGTATCCAATATGGACTGCAAAATACTTCAACTGAAATGTCAGCTATAAAATCAAAGAGTTCAGGGGGAAAAAACCACCACCAACAACAAAATATAATAATAATAAAAAATCTGCTACAATGGTTCAGTCTAAAACTTCGTACTATTTAAAAAAACTGAAAATGAGCTTGCTAAATTAATACAAAAAAGGGGCATTGAAATGTGGCTTTAGCATGTCTAGGAATACCTCTACAAATTGGTAGCTGAAAAATCACTAACAGAAACAAAATAAAAAAGAGGTAAATGGACAATAAAAACAAAGATTTAGATTGAAAGCTGACATGTTTTTCAAGCACGGTCAGTTAACCACTGCAAGTAGTTCTCCAGACAAATGGAAAGCTTTGCATCACATCACATATTTAAAATGAAGTCTAAATATCATTCTGATCTGAATATATTTGTTTAAAGGAAAATACTGTATAAACTGTTATATTAAGAAATGTGACAAAATTCCCAAAATTGGCCCTTTGGCTTAAATTCCAGAACCAGTGGTATTTCACAATCTCATTTAGCCTTTTCCCCAGTCTACAACCACAGGAATTTAAAAAATAAACTATTTAAGAAATCCTTAACCTAAGCCATCATAATGTCTTCATATGCATCTAAGAGTTAAATCTAAAAAGTTAAATACATCCTAGCTTTATAATAGATAAGTAATCACTCGCAGTGGTACAGGAGGAGTCAATTTTCAGCTTTATTTAACCTTTATAAAATTTCTAAAATCAATAAACAATAGAATCCATTTCTACTGATGTTTCCTCAATTTAGCATTCCCAGTTCAAAGAATATCCCTGGTACCCTGTTGCAATTTAATATTAATTAAGGCAAACCAAGATAATCCTGAAACTGCTTTCAGTCTTTTTCTATTTTTGCTTTTGTTTTACTCCCTTAATCTTATACAAAATGTTTGCAACACTTCAGATCTACAGGAAAAGTTAATACTGTAAAAGTGTAATCTGACTTTACACAGTGACTGATAATCTGTCTGATACTAAGAATAATAATTTTTTTATTTATTGGCTTGGATTCAAGTTTATGAGTCCTATTTCTCATCTGAATTTCCCCATATCAATATAATGTAAGTCACTGACACCAAATTTCAGATGTAAGGTGGGAAAAATTTGAGCTTAAAATTAAGTTATTGAAGAGCTTTGCGAGAATTTAAGTATTAATATTATTCAGAAAGATTATTTGGAGTGACACATGGATACTCTGCAAATAACAGTATACTGACTCTTGACACCAATACCTACTTCAATTTTTTAAAATCTACGTCACCCATGAGAGTTGTGACTAATATGACTCGGAACAGCAAACCAGCCATCAGTTATCTGAGTTCAGATACATTAAGTCACCTTATACTCAGAATTAGTACTGTTGAACAGTATAAATATAAATAATATCAAAAATTCCTTCATATAATTCATATGTTATCCTTGTAATTCCATTTTTTTTCCACAGGAATGGATAGAAACTGAGCCACATTGGTTGAAAATATGATCTTTTTAGCAGAAATGGAGTATAATTAAAAGAAATTTAAATAATTACATAAAAATAGATAATTCCTTTGTTTTGAGAAAATATTAGAGGCAAAATGGTAACAAGAACACATTTGGCTGATGAAGTATCTTTTAGGGGTACTAACATCAAACTTACATTTCTTAAAGAATCTTACAGGCATCACAGTCTCCAGCAAACTCATGCCATCTCCTGAATTGGAAGAATTAATTGCTTTATGCATGTTGCAAAGAAACCAGCTTGCATAAAATCCACTATTTCTAATGCTTATCAAAGTACAAAACCTGTGAGAAAAACAAATCTGCAAATCTCTAAGAAAAACCATTGCAGCATTATGGTTTTATGCACCATAAAACTGTTCCACTGAAGAGGCTGGCCCGCAGTTTTGAGGCCAAATAATTGTCATCAGTAGCAGATGAATAAACAGCCAAGAGCTAAAAACCTTGTTAAAGAACAGCCTGCTCCACTCCCTGTAACTGCACTAGGTTTGATAAGAGTAATAAAACTTTAAGAATGTTCAAGTGAACATGATCTTCTACAATGCCACAAATTGCCATTTTTGTATTAATCACATTTTCATTTAATACTTTCTCCTCCTGAGGCTTGTATAGGGTACTCTATCACACATACCTGGCGCAGAATACAGTCGATTGCTTATCACTGTTCTCGTGCAGCACCATTTCTGTGCCTCACGAATTGAAGGACAACAACTTTGTAATGCTCCATTACAATTTTTCTTCAGTACACAGTAATTAGACCTAACAATTCCCTTTGTGAAGGTGGTGTTCTGTCAGGTCTTAGAGGATTAAAAAAAAAAAAAAAAAAAAGGATGAGGATTGGCACAGAAGAAAGGTGGGACAGTGATGTTTGTTACATTGCACCAGGGAGCTATAAAAGACTCAAAATGCTCACAAAGTACAAGGAAGGGAGAAAGCCTGCAGGTATTCATGTTCACGTATATGGGATTTCCCTTCTATTTTTTTCACTATTGTTGGATTCCAGCTCTGGTATTTTCTGAAGGGAGAGTGCTCTTTTCCTCCTGGATGCTTAATTAACATGGCACAGTTGGCCCTGTGACTCTGTCAGAAATGACACATGCGTCAAAAGTGGGATGGGTGTCCTTGCTGCAAGGAATTCTATTTTTAAGCAGAAATGACTCATCAACTACTGGGATGTCCCAAAAGCTACAATTTGTCAAGCTGTTGGGAGAAAAGGGAGGGAAAAAAATATCAAAAGAGGTCACATCTTTATTTGTATCTATAGCTTAAAAAGCAGAGGGGTAAGGCTGATTATACATTCAACTCCACTCTGGAAAGCAATCTTACAGGCAAACCATGTTTTGATAACAGCTATATGGTCTGGCATTTTTAAAACTTCGGCTGAGTTATCTCCTATTTTATATTACATAGATTTGGGAATTTGTCCAGTGCTAAAGAAGAATGCTTCTAGCTCAGTTTGCTCAACTAATCTGTCTACAGGGAAAGAAGGCATGGGACAAAATATTTTCAGATGCATTGTCCCACAAAACAAAAAATGCAGACATTCATTTGGAAATAGGGAAAAAAATAAAGAAAGGTTGTAAGCTGTATATCCATTATACACTGGTGGGGTTTTTGAAAGAATTTGAATTGTAATTTAAGAATATGTTCCCATAGCAATACTAGAAACACATCAAGCAACACGGTATGAGTTTATGAAAACAGAGAAGCGAAACTGAGCAGGCCATAAATGTGATCTATACAGTTTCATTACACAAACTGACCTTTAAATTATTGTGTAGGTGGTGAAAACCAACACAAGGCAGTTTTCCTGAGAACTTGTTTCCAGTGAAAGTTACTAGAATCTAAGCAAATAAATGCTAATCTAAATTTTTTTATCCATATTTCTCAAGTCAGACCCAAGTCATTATCCAAAGAATGTGTATGTAACCATAACGGTGTTAATAAGCTTATTTTATTGATGCTCTACAGACAGTAAATTATTATTCATAGACAACAATAATTAGTAAATTGTAATTCATGCCAGCAAATAAGCTTGTGCTTCAGATGGTGCATAACATGTAGTGCTGCAACATAAATAGAATTTTCCAAAAAAAATATAAATTTAAAAGACTAAAAAACCACTGGAATTTCCATGAACAATCATTTTTTATCCATAGTCCTGGGTAAGAATTTTACAAAGGACATTGGTTCTGGGGTTTTTTAGATAACAGAGGTAACTTTTAACACTGTGCTTTCACTGGACTCAGAAACCTGAGTTCATGCAGAGATACGAATTGCATATGGTATCAAAGCTAATGCAATATTTATGCAACCAGGGCAGCAGAGGATAAATTCCTGAACTTAAAACATCATTTAGAAGTACGGTTTTCTAAACATGCCTGATTATGCCTGACATCTGCCTTCAGGTGAACCTTCAGGTGAACGACCTTACTCTTGCTCAAATCAAACTTTGAGATCCCACCCTACAGAAGCTAATGGAATTTAGAGCAGATGGGAATAATCTTCCCCAAACAGAAGTTGAAATCAATGAAGACTGCCAGGAATCATCTAGAAGCAGCTGTCAATTTGCAGGTCTTTTTCAGCCTGATGTTTAACCTGATGCCTTTGGATTTCTCAGTACACAAGAGCAGAAGCAATTCATTGAAAAGAAAGATGCAGTTTGCCGCCTAGGGGGGTTGAATACCAGTGTTATATAAACGCCCTTTAACAACGGGCACTTCCTTGGAGAAAACTGCCAGGTGAGGGAGGCAACAATCTGCTACAGCCTTTGCAAGGCACTGCCTTGCCCCCACCACCTGAAGGAGTTCAGGTATCCCACATGAAGCATAACAGCACACAAAACCAAGCCACCCCTCAGCAGAGAGAACAGAATTTTCCTCAAAAGCTTATTATACCTTAGATGTCCAAAAATACATATTTAAATTTATTTCTTGCAAACTGCTTCAGAACAAGCAGTAAACTACTTGCCATAAATGCCACTTGTCATAAGGTGTCAGAGCAGACTTGCAACACAGTAGGGGGGAAAAGAATCTTCTACCTCTTAGTACTGCATATTTGCTGAATTTGTGATTCATTTTCAGACAAGAAATACAATTCTACCATCTAACATCAAATTCTCAGAAACATTCATGTATATCTACACATGGCCTCCAGATTAAAAAAAAATAATTAACAAAACAAAAACCAGAACCCTCACAGGTAACCCACACTAAATGACCAAAGTATTATTTAAGTAGTCATGACTTTGAACTCCAAAGCAACATGTTATGAAAACAGAGCTTGCCCCAAGCCAGGATCACACATCTTCACTGGGCTTGGACCAATTCCAGTCTTCTGAGAGTCTCTGAGTTTATAATAATAATTAATAAGAAATTGTGCTACAAAAGATGGTGTTAAATGCTCACTTTTTATAGCATTTTATAGCATTTTTAGGCAAAAAGATATTCCTGTAAGACTGAAATTTTATAGACACTCTTGCCACTCTTACAGGCTTTAGATGTGGTCTTAATTTCCTTTGAGCCTCCCAGGCCACACAGTCAGCTTTACACTGCAGAATACATAATAATCAGATATTCCAACATTCTACCAACCAAAATATCACCAAGTATAACTTGTACAAGTCAAATACCAGTGATGCAGGAAATTCCACAATCATCCTACGGTTCTCTGTTCCAGGATTTCACCACTGTCACATCTGTCAAACTTTCCCTAAGTTCCAAACTAAATCTGCAATGTCATAAATTATATAGATTTTATCATTTCTCCAAACACCACAGAGTGGTACCTTTGAGTACACTTCCACTTACCTATTGGAACAGTGCCAAATCTGCCCTCCCAACATCCCAGGGTGTGACATTTTAGTGTTAAACCCTGCTTCTTTGAAAAAGCCTTGTAAATACGGCCAACAAACCATTCAAATTAAACAACACCTAAGTCAGACCACTATTTCCAATTAATTTCCTCCATCCATCCTTTAAAGAGAGAAACTTGAAGGAGCAACACATCTTACTGTTCTAAAAAGTGCTGTCTTAAAAATGTGCCAGTGATACAGATTTTTCCCTATACTGAAATCAGACTTCTGTTAACTAGAAACTGGAGGAGGAAAAACTAATGGCCAAATGTTTAAAAAAAAAACAACCAAAAAAAACAACATTAGTACATTCCACCTAACCCTTAAAAAAGAAGGATCTGATTCCTGAAATACAGTGCTCTCATTTGTCTAAGAGGTGACAAGAATTTAAACCATAAAAGAATTGGCTCATGAAAAAGTGAGGACTTGGCTATTTAATGATCAAACTCTTAAGCCTGCTATGTTCAGTATAAACACATTAATTTTAGAGACAGATATTTACTTAAAGTCCTATCTAGCAAGATTTTCATATAAATAAAGTCAGTAAATATCACTTCATGTACAAAGTTTTGCTATTTCAGATTACTGACTTATTTTTGAAATAATAAGATGATACAAACTTGAATTTCAATGATTCCTTAGCACAGCATGCAACTAGCTGCAGCTGGAAAGCAGCTTTGCAGACAATGACCCAGGTCTAGAAGTTCACTCTAAGCCGCCCATGGGCCCTTGCAGTAAAGAAGGTCAGCAGTATTTTCCAGGCTGCATTAGGAAATGTGTCTCCAGCATGGAGACACGGGGGAGTGAGAGCAGTGAAAGGCTCAAAGATGTTAGGCACAAAGGGACTGGAGTCCTGTCATATGAGGAGGGCTGAGAGACTCTTTTGTCCAACAAAGGCTCAAAGAATCTTATCAACATATATAAATACCTGATGGAGCCTCCTTCAGGTATAAGAAAACAGAGCCAAACTCTACTCAGTCGTAGTCAGTGACAGGCCAAGAGCAAACTACAGTTATTGAGATCTTTTACAAGGCCTAACACTTCAGAAGAGTAATCCCATTAGAATTTATCACATCATCAAGGCTGTATATCACAATTACTAAGAATTTCTGTAGAACCTCAAAGGATAAAAACAGCACCCAAAAATTTCCCCAGAACTTGATTTGTCAATTATTATAGAAGGAAATCTATTTTTGTTCGCATTTTATCTGAAACTCATTCACAGTGTTTCTCGTTTAATACATTTGCAACAATTCATTTTCATTATTTAGCAAACACAAACTAGTGGCATTGATTAACAGAAACTTCATTAGAATGGTTTGTCTAGAGAACTCAGAATCCATATTGCCTAACCAGAGATTCTGTGTCACTAGAGAAAATCAGTGTAATCCAGTGTTATTTCATTAATGTGATAAACACATACAGAGGAATTCCCTTTATTCATTATTATAATCGCTTAAACAGATTGGAGGAGTCATTCAGGTAGTGTTTTACAAATTTCATCTGCATATAATTTGCCAAACTCAAGCTCTCTGAACGTGTCAGAGAATGAATGCAAACATTGAGGTGGATAGTACATCAATCATGCATCTAATTTTTCACTATGCCTCACTACATCCAGATTTTTTAACAATTCAAGATAACACCTATAATGATTGGTGGTTAAGGGACAATGTCTAACAACACAACTAGGAGACATATAATAATACCTAATCCCTTTGTGCTAGAGAGCCAAGTGCATAGTAACACACGGAAAATCATTACCAGGTGGTTTTGTTCCCTCCACTGTGGCCTGTTTCTTTTGGTGTTTGCCTTATAATAATCATATCACTGCTGTTGCTAGATTTGACTCATAATTAACACCATCTGTGCCTAACAAAGACCTTCAATCATTGTGGTGCTCAGCTGCCTGCAGAGGCCATGCATTGAGCTGCACACCCACCTGGCTTCAACTGCAGCATGCTAATGAAAGCAATGAATCTTAGCTATGGACACTTTCCCAGGAAAATCTGCAGAGCAATGAAGAAAATTAAAGTTCATTGTCACAAATAAGGGTTTCTTCTGGAAATCACTTCTCAATTAAAGCAATACTGGTGTACACTCAGTACCGACTACCAGCACAGTAGTAGTCTCACAGTAAAGAGAAAATTAAAATACATATGACCAAAAATCTTATTTAATGATGTATCAGTTTAAAGGGCATTGACTGAGGCTTTATGAACCAACAGATTTTGTGATTTGCTGAGAATCATCAGTAGAAACAACTGAAGAAACAATTCTGTTATAATATTAAAAATAAAGTTACTTCAAAATAAATACTCAGAAGAAATTAACTTATATATTTAAGCTAAATTTTCTTTGAATCTGAAAATTATAACTATCACTAATTTGACAAGTGAGCTATTATTAAAACTAAGGGTAATTAAAAATTTCTTTTTCCCTTTTTATGTAAAAATCAGGTGGAAAGAACACATTTAACTGGACTTCCTTCAGGATGGAACAAAATTTACCAGCTCACAGAAATTGCCAGAAACTGATGGAGTGTTCACAGAATTAAAATTAACAAAATATTAAAATTTTACAATGCCACCAGCTGCAAGGTACTGTGGGAGACTTCCCTCCTAAGAATGCAGGGAACAATACTGTTTTAATCTACTTGCCAAGATACAGACCATTGTTATTTTAGAAATTTCAGCAATGGTAAACATACTCTAACGGCAAACAGCATTTCCTTGAACCAGATCCCAGAATTTTAAGTCAACTTCTACATCTCTTAGCCATGCATCATAAAGAACTGTATATATATTAACTCTGCTGTGTACTTAGTATGAAGGAATGCTCCCATAGCCACTTAGTGTGGGTTAATGAGTGTACTTAGACAAAGTAGAACTTTATAAACATCATTAAAATACTGCTGCATGAGTAAATTTCACTAAAAGCAGGATGGCTTGAAACAAAGTTAAGTACAATTTAAGCCCTACTTACTTAACTCCTCAAATATGAAGACTGAAAGGCTATGCAAAATCTGTACACACTCAAAACACTGGTAAATACATACTTCAGAGTGCAGAACCATGAACTGCTCAGGATATCCGCAGCAAAATGATACAGCATAGCCCTAAAACTGGTTACTTGAGAAAAAAAATAAATCAATCTTTTATGTCTTGCAAATTGAAAAGAAATAATACATTCAGAAAACCAATCTGTAACCTGAATACAATAATAAAATCAAAGTTGAAACTGAACTTTTCCCATGAACTGATTTCTGATCCTATTACTCATCTTCATCTTTTTATACATCAGGCCAATGAGATCCACTCAAAATTCCGATGTAGCATTGTTGATTTACAAATGAAATTAAAATTGTTTCCTTGAAGGGCCATGAAACCGAGGAGTCATCAAAATGTTCTGCAGATTATTCCAGTTAATATGCAAAAGCTTAATGATTTGTAACGAAAATGAGATTGGTATCTAAAACCACTTGAGTGTTTATGCTTACATAGACCTACTGAACTATTCAGATAAACTTCATACCTCACGCATGTCTGTAAAAGGGGTAACACAGACTAAAAAAATTAAAATATGTGAATTCTCCTGGGCAGTGACATTGTATCTATAATAAATTGAAATAAATCACCCTCACCAGGCTTATAGTATTTTTGTAGAACATTTTGCTGAGCAAAATCCAATGTCTTTCAGAAGACAAAACACAGAAGCAGTAGCAAACAAACAGGAAAGCCAAACACAGTACACTATCACAATTTATCCTCAAATATTCCCACAATAAAAAAGAATTCGTAAGGACTTGAAACAAAGTGCTGCTTTAAGGAAAAAAAAATGTAATAAAACTTTCCAAGAGAACTTGCTAATGACACTTTTCTCCTTGTTCTGTCACACAGGAAACTTCTCAAACAGAATATATAGATTTCCATTGCATCCTTCTTTCTAATTTATTCCCATGCAATGGCAAGAAACCAGCATGAATTGCCCAGAATAAGAAACCAGACTTCTCATGTTGCATTGTTTTGATAAGCAAGTTCTAGTATAGTATCTCTGGCATGTTTCCAGCTAAATTGCTACTAAACAAGTAGACAAAAATCACTCAAATTGGAATCATAAAGTCTAACTTAGTCACTTAGTTAGCATAGGTGAGAAAGACTTGCTTCACCTTAAATAATAAAGACAAGATCCAAAAAATGAACTCAAAGGTACCACAGGAGACAGAAGAAGCACAAGAAAACTGTTTGCCTGGAGGGAATCACAATCCTTCCAAAAAGTCATCAACATACGGAATAAAACACAAAAATACAATTAATATGTATCTTTAAGCATGAACTTTTATGCAGTCAGATATATATGTGGATACTTTATACATAAAATAGAGATTGGACCAAAGAAAAAATAATGATGCAGTAGTCAGAATGTCAGCAATGAAGTTGCACCCATGACAAGGTGCAACACATCTTCCATCTTTCTTATAAAATTATTTGATTAATAGTTTGTGGTGGCTAAAAGTATTTATTTCTGCTCTCTCTCCTGTCATATCACTGATGAAAGGGGTATGGAGATGTGGAGGGTATTTAGGTTATTTTCTGATTATTTTAGAAAAATATAAAGCTTTAAGGAAAGTCACATTTGACTTAGACACAGTTGCGAAAAGCACGAAGGAGACGTATATGATCACTATTGTGCCCATTTTTTGTGATGAAGTATGGTGCAGAATCCAAAGTTTGTACCAAAACCAGAATCATTACAGAAATATTTTGTAGCAACTCAAAGCTACCTAATTGGCGCTACTGAGATGTAGGACTAACTGGTATGGAGGATGTTGAAGCTGCACGATTTTGTGAGCTCAGATGTCTCCAAAGAGCATTGCACTGGATGCGCCATTTCATTTGGTACTACTCTGGCACAGTGTCTGTCAGAGTGATCAACTGGGTAACATAAAAATGCTCTTAGTTTACCCTCCTCTCACAGCTGTAACAACCTTCATACCTCAATTCAGTCTTCATACCACAATTAGTCATGACACAGGCTTGCTCGAAAAAACTCTATGGTCTTGTTACTCTTCCCTTCAGCATCTAATACCACAATGCTCTTTTTCCCATCTTTCTGGATGACCCTTCAGTATTAAGCCATGCAGGATTCCTTTGTGGACATACCATCATTGCATCTCTAAATCTACAGACAGATTAAGGGTCTAGCATGAATAGATCACTGGCAAGATCTATTGGACGACTGCTCACATTGACACCCTTCAGCTTTGGATTGAAGGCACAATTTTTCTAACTCTCCATGGAAGAACCAGTAACAGGTGAGAGTCCATGGCCCAGGCAGAACACACCAGCTCTGGAATGTATTGTTAAAGGAAAGCACACCCTGGTGCATGTCACCATAGCTCTGGTGGGAGCACTAAAGCCTATTTGTCTCCACTGATCCTGGGCAAGCTGTATTCTCTGTTTTCCCACCTGTTTTGTTGAGGATATCATAAGCCTTCCTTTTACCCTATCTTCATTATTTCCTGTTTGACCAAATTCTCAAAGGAATTACTTTTCCCAAGCCTGCACTTGTAGTCTAAAGTAGACTGATGTAACACTGTATTTGATCCTGCGTTGCTGAAATGGGTGTCAGGTCAGCAGAATAAAATGAAGCAGAATTCTTCCCTTCAGAGATACATCTGGGGTGTTTCTAACATGAATTAATCTACTAAGCATTTACAAAAAAAAAAAGAAACAAACCAGAAAAGACCAAGATGTGTATGTAGAACTAAACAAGGGTAAGAGGGGAGAAAGAAGGAGAAACCAAAGAAGAAGTGTGCAACTACAGTATGCTAACTTCAGGTTCCTGAATTTAAACTGCAGCACAAGTTACGTATTGACTGAAAACCAGGACAAAGGTCCAGTTAAAACACTTGTTGATCAAGCGTAGCAGTACATGTTAGGTGGGCCAAAGAAAGCTCAAGTGTCACAGAGACTCTCTCATGTTGTCAGCTTTGTTCTCCTTGAGGAAAACAATCAAAGTCTCAAGAATGCAGTGCCTAAAATTCACTATATATTCTATTAGTTTCACAAAAAAACAATTACCCCAGCATATAACCATAGCTGATGTGAAATTGAAACATAAGTAGAAACAGGTTTTAATCTATTCCACACTTTTCACCTGTAGATATCAGGCATCCAGAAGCTTTGCCATTGTGTTTTAAGAAGTTCTAAAAAGGTCTTCAGAAAGGGGCCACTTTACGTACTTCAGTGGTGACGAATTAAGGAAAAATTGCTCAAATTAGCAGAAAAACACACTGCAATGTTAAGAAGGAAAACCAACTGTCCTCACTTCAAGGGAGCTCAAGACAAAATCTGAGTTTTCCTACCACCTGGCTCTTCTTCACAAAGAAAATCTCCACCTTAGTTATTTGCACTGTACTTAACACACCTACGGCCTCAAACTTGCACAAAACAGAGCTGGCATCCACATATCTTTTGCTGATGCCACCACCTTCCTAAATATCAGGATCTACAGATGTCAACAGCAGAATATCAGATTTTCTGAGTCACAGAATGACTGTTTTAGAGCATAACTACTACCATTACAGACAGTAGGCAGGCTCACATGGGCTGACTTTGGCATATATTCTTAACTGTTGCAGTAATGGAAAGCCTTAAACTAGTTCAGAGAAAAACAGTAAGCATGTCATCATAGAACTTTAAATTCCTATTGATTCCTCAGAAAATCATTCTCCCAAAAGAATTGTATTCAAGGAAGAGTATTTTTTTAGGTCCCTTTTTATTTGTTTTTTCTGTGTTTGGCTACCAAGCTGCCTGTTACAGCATTGACAGTGTCCAGCTTGATGTGAACACAAGGGTGGAGTATGAACGATGTCAGATTATGGTCTAAGCTACCCTCGTTTGCATCAAACCACCACACAGCCCATGAAACTTTCCATCACCTGGCCAAAACCACAACACTGTAGATAAGGTCAGTGAAAACCTGAAAACCACTGAGATGCTTGGCAGACTATTAGCAGTTCACCTTAACTTGGTAGAAATCTATCATGTTCAGAAGTTGGAAACACAGAGATGCAAGATGCAATGCTCGTACTAATTCATGCAGACGTTTTCAGAAGTGTTCTTGTCAGTCTCCCAAGATGCTTTTTTCTCCAAACTGCAATTTTCTGACAAATATTTTTAGTCTGTATTTCTTATCCTAGTCTTGATTTTGAAAGATTCTATACATGCATAATGAATGTAAAAACTGTAATTTTGCAATTGTATGTATAATCTCAACACACAAAAGTAGTTTTCCTCTCCATTCTACAGATCCAATGTGACTGTGTTCAATTCCATTTATGTAATATCTTTTGCCATCCTTGAGTTATTTTTGTAGAACCTATGCTATTATAAAGTTCTTTGCACTTAGGCGATGAGACCAAGCACTGATTTGAAGTAGATGAATGGAGAAATTTAGAGATGTATAATTGCTGCAGGAAAGGAGAGAAAGAAAAATGTACTCAAATACTCACTTTGATGAATCTATGAAGTATATTACAAGAGCACCAATACTAAGAGCGAAGACTAAGACAACCTACAAAAGAAAAGAAAAGAGTAATTATTTACCAACATTAACCATTTATTTTTTTATACACACAAAAAAAAAAAATAAGACAGCAAAAATAAAACATAACCTAGTTCAATTTCAGGTCTGATTTTCTTCAGAAAATTACTCCTACTTGAGCTTCAGACATTATATATTATTATAGAATGCTTTCTTGCATTGAAAAAGAGACAAACAATCTGGCTTTACCAGACCTGTCCTTCAGGATTTCTCAAAGGTGCAAAAACCAAGACTGCCAACAGCTTAGACTGAACTTGCATTTATATACACAGCTGTGAAACCCACAGAAAAATTGTAAGACTGCACTCCTGTCCACTGAGACTGTAGTGAACATTCAAACAGTTTAAAGCAACACTTGATGAAGCACATCATAACAGTTACAACTTTTGTTGACGGGTTTAACTGTTGAAACTACAGATGAGCACTGGAATAAAAATATCTTGATTTAATACAGGCTTCAGACCTCTTTCTGAGGCTGCTATATTATGAACAAGCCTGGCTGAGGATCACAGTGCAAGGAGGGGACACACAACGTTTTCATTCTAAGCAGACTTTCTGAAACAACGTAGATGTTCCTCTGCTCTAAGGTATCACTCAGTGCTGTTAAGGCAGAATATGAAGAAAGATATAATAATTATTGCATAACCAAACTGAAGCTCTGCATGGCCAATTTCAAACATGTACATACCTTCCAACAAAATAAACTCATTGATGTATTAATACTACATAATTACTACTACTCATTAAAATAACTATTCACCTGAAAGCTTAAATAATTTTTCCTTACTTTCATATCTTGCGGGCCATAACATTTTTTACCTTGTGAATGTCTGAAAAAGGGTATTTTGCCTGAGTGCAAATATCTCTTGTCTTATCTGACGCATTATCACCCAAACCAGTGAGATCTGTCAGTCAAATTCAAGAATCAAAGCATGAAATTCATTGAAATAACATTTTTACTACCTACGTCTAATATAATGTTAACATCTAGAGTTTAAATCTTCTTTCTTTGGGTACAGGTATTGCAAGGTAAAATAAGCTATTAAATTCATATCGACTGGTAGGAGTCTCACCATCACAAGAAATTATAGTGGTGAATAGAACTTGTGGATTGTTATCTGACAATCTATCCCAAATTATGATTAGCAGTTATCCCAAGGCCCATTTTTCTCTGAATTAAGATAGTGGGAATCAAATTATTATGCACACTCTGCTTTACCTGTTGGAATATTCCAAGCTACACACAATCAAAGTTTTGATCTGAATCAAATCTGCCACATTATTTATTATCAATCCATTTCAAGGAAAGCCTTCTTTTTTAAAAAACCAGAATTGTGCTGAGCGTTCTGAGAACACAGAGATTATAATTTTGGCAAAAATGTTGATTTTTCCCAAACCGGTTTTAAACACAGCTACTCACTTTTAAATAATTTGAAGTCAAGAATAGGTGGTAATGTTTTACCCTGCATTCTGTGGAATCATTTCTATACTAACAGCACCCTCAAAACCACTACCAAATACAGGAATCTCTTAAAAAATACAAAAACAAAAACAAACAAAAGCTCAATAAAAACCCAAAGCAAACAATCTACAAATAATAAAAGAAAATAAAATAAGAAAAAAAAAATAAAAAGCCAAAGTACAAGAGATTTACCCTGTGGCAGGAGTTTTGGGTTGCAGAATGCTGAAATGGCCACTAAATGCTGAAAATGAAGTTTGAAAAACTAAACTTGTAATCCATTTGGTACTCCATAAATACTCTTCTCTTTCCTTCAAGTTTCACAAGGTACACAAGGACTTTGTAAAACTTCAAGGACATTTATTTTCCTTTTCACATAGCAAGTCTTAAGTTACAACATTCAGTAATTACCTCCTACCCAAAGGAGTCTTGTAAAGCAAACCCAGCATAAAACTGTATCAGCCTTATATTTCAGTTATATCCAATCCTTCCTTAATCATCACTGTTCTGCTTAAATGTTGAAGAGATTCTGGGTGAGACCTTCCAAAACACTTAAGGCTTTAAGGTGTTCTGTGACAGTTCATGTAACTGTCACTAAAATGCAAATACCTGTATTTTGCAAGCAGCTCCAGATTCCCATGCTACACCATATGCATGTATGCAAGACTACAACATTACCCTTCTGTAACACATATACCTCATTTTAAATCAAAGTTTATTTTCTCTTCTACTGCCTTGAAACACATGCATGATTCATAATGTCTGAAAGAATCACAGAAAGAGTATCAGAAGAGAATAGAATCTTAAACTACATTTCTTTTTCCAGCTAGCAGAGAAACACATTCATCCTTTGCTAAGAGGAATTGAGCTGAACTTGAAACCACCAAGTGTGTGGGGAAAAAGCAGACCCTGAACCAATCAGATTTAAGTGATACTAAAATAAAAAAAATATAAAAAAATAGATTTTAACAAACTCCAAACTCTTGCATGCTATATAATGAAGTCTCAGGTACAAGTTTTTGCTGTATTCCCATCTAAATAAAGTCGAGTGTAACCTGGTTATTCAGATCCAGGACAACAATTACTGAGTTTGTTCTAGTCTTCCCTAGATTGCCAGAGGAGATAATATCTTAGAGACCTTACTAGGCTTGAGGTGTGCCACAAACAGACTCATACCCCAAATTGACAGCAACTAGAATCTGAGGGAGGGACAGCACATATGTATGTGAATTACTGCCTTTTTCGTTAACTAGGCCATGGCAAGAAGCTTCCTTGCTCTGTTTATTATTTCAATGCATTTGCCAGAACACTGCAATTGCTACACATCGATTATAACCTCTCTGTACAGAAGGAAAGAATCCTTTAATTTATAATAGCTTGCTGTTTGTATAAGATTGAGAAACGTGAACTCATATGCTAACAGCTATAACTGACTTACTAACTATAACACTTACTAACAAATTAAAAATAAACACCAATCTGATTAAAGGGAAGTACATGGAATAGTAAGAAATAGTTGCTGCATATCCCTAAATCTTTTATTAAAAAACAGAGGAAATCCAGCCCCAGATTTCAACAGAAGTGTAGAATGCCTTGTTGAAGCAAGAGTCAGAGAAAGTGCAGATAAAATCCATCTAACAAAAATTAAAAATATTTTGACTGATTCCAAGATGCTCTAGAAGAGCTCTGACAGCAGTCAAAATTTAGGCATCCATACTAAATACAAGAAGAAAAATTTAAAGAAAAAAAGGGGAGCATTGATAAGGGTGTAGCAACATAATAATCATGCAGGGGAGCACCAACTCTGAGCAACACTGTCCCAATTAAAGTCCCCTTCCAGGCCCCAGCCCATGTAACAAAGGGATAATCCAAAGGGTGGCACTGTTCCCCCTACAACTCCATAACTGCATTATCGAAGGAAACAGGAAAAAGAGAAAAGCTGGTCACTTTAGAAAAGAGGGCTACAGCAAATAATGAAGAGACGTGAAGGGACTCTAGAGCAGGAACTTCACTCTCTCATATCCTGTAAGACTTAAACATTCTGTGAAAGTTGAAACAGAACTCTTTGAAGTTCCAAAGGCAAATTCTTGCTTATGCAAGATTAAATTATCCAAACTTAATTAATACAAAATAGCATAGAACTCAAGAGGAAAAGCAGAAAATATAAAAGGAATAATCGTCTCTTTTTTTCTCCAAAATGAAATATTAAAATACAAAGTATGCAGTGAAAAGAAAAAACTTTCAGAAATCTGTAACCCCTAACACCTCAGGGCATCAGAGTTCTTATTTCTTCTGACAAGAATCTGTTCTGCACTGCTCTTCAAAAATGTTTCCTTCAAACTCATTCTATGGTTAAATTATTCAACCCAAAGGCTACTGTAATGCTTAGAATATACTAGGTTGTTAGTTATTAATACTTTCAGAAATACACTTAGCTGTCATTTCTAAATTCACAAAGTAAATTCTGTTAATAAGCTACTCCATTTTATCAACTGTGATTTAAAATAAAACTCCATTAGTTTTTATAATTAGTTATGGAGAACACTAATTATTTCCTATATACTTAAAACTAAAACCTCAAAGATCCATTAAACTTTTGCTACACAAAAGTTTGCACTACTAAGATGCCAATAGCCTGATATTTTGATTTAACTTGGATGAAAATTCTTATACCTTAAATATAAACCCCAAACGTCCTTTAACCATCAAATAAGAAATCAATTGTAGCTCTTTTATAGACAGACAGAATTTATTTGTCCAAGTTTGTTAGGAATGAAAACCTTAAAAAAAATCTAAGGACAGACACACCTGCTTCAGGTTACATTTCAGAGGTTAGGAATTACTTCTAGCTTGGCAATCCCAGCATTATGTTGCAGACTCTAAGAGATGCACCCACATCTGTGCAATTATTCCAATTTAACAAAAGTAAGACCTTCTTGACCATAGAAGATCCAGAATGTCATACCTAAAACTGCTGTCCCACTAACTGACACCCTATATGCAAAGAACAAAATTCAGAAAGCATTCCATACAGGCAAAGCCATAAGTGGTAAGAAATGATGCACTGTAGCTGACACAAACAACTGAGTAATTAATATATCTTAGATTAATCTAAATACAAAGTAGGTGCTATTTACTATAAAACAATACAGATATTTGCACTAAAAAAAATCGGTGTTTTGCCTTTTTGTACTGTAATACTTCATTGAGATGTCTTTATTTATATTACCTTTGAACATAACCCAGTGAACTAAAGCAGCTGCTGGATGTCAAACTATAGAATTCATGTAAGCTCATCCAACAAAATTGCCTTCAGAACTTTGTGATTTATCCAGTCAAATAAAATGTATTCAGATTTTTATAGAAATTAGTAGTCAATTTTGTTTAGAGGGTTTTTTTTCCCACTCTACCGTGCCTGATAACCAGGAGAAGAGGATCTCTCAAGTCCATCAACAGGACCTAAGACCATGCTCTGGATGAAGTTGTACACTGACTTGGGTCCTCCTGGGCCAACATATAAATAACTAAAATGTCCAAGGCAAAAGTACAAAATATCCACCAACCACTCTATGGAGTCATGAACTCCCAAGGCGCTCCTAGAATGCCATTCTACCTCACTCAGGTGTGCTAGAGCAGATTTCTTATTGATGAAACACTCTTCCAATATTTTCTAGAACAACTGCATTTAATGCTGTTCTTCTCTGTAAAGAAAAATGTCTAAGCATGCACCAGTTGTGAGCCACCTTGCAAGAAAAAACCACGAAACACAAGCAAATGAATGCTGAAGTGAATAGGAGGAGAAAGATGAAGTGACAAAATAATGAAAAGACTAAACAAGATTCCATCTTGCTTCCACCAGCAATAAATACTAAATGAAAAGCTTACAGACACTGGGAAAATTTGTCATTTACCTTTTATTCAAAAACGCAGGGAAACAGATTTTGCTGTTAATATATTGCCTGTAAAAGAGTCATGCTTGACCAGACATAATACTATGACCAGGCAGCAATGATATATGAAGTGATTCTCATGCAAATACAGGCCAAGTGCAAATTCTAGAGCCAGCACTGGCTCTTGATGACAGGGTACATGCTAACAGCTATGAATCCTAAGGGTTCTGTCTGCTGGGCAGTGTCCTAGCTCTACTAAATCTGCCTCAGTGACATAGTGATCCTACCACTTTGCGTGCAGAAAAGGCAGGTGCTGAAGGAAAAATAACAAAAAAATAGTAATCTTCACTCCTACTATTTCTTCCAACGTTTGAATGTCAGCTGGGATTTCAAGCCAGATGATGAGCAGCCCCATCTGTCAGAAAGTCAGAAAAGGTTCAAGATAACACAACTCTGATGAGACTTTACTAAGTCTTAGTTTTGAGCTTGAAGCAATTAAAGCACTAAATCCAAACTATTTAAATTTTATAGCCACATTAAAAACTTCTCAGAAACCCAGACTTGAAAAGGTTTACAGGCACGTTATTTCCTTTCAGCTACATTTTCTGATTTTGGGTTTTTTGGGGTTTTTTTTTGTTTGGTTGTTTTTTGTTTTTTTGTTGTTAAGTTGACTGTTATTACACAAAATGGAGTTAACTAAAAAGTTAATTAGCTATTAATTTTTACACTAACTAATTTAGTCATCAGCACACAATAAAACCAGTACTGTAAACTTTGGCAGGTTTATGAGATTTTTCGCTATAGAAATTTTCCCCTTCAGCAAAGCTCATATAGATTTTACATTTTCCAAGAAAAGTCTGAGTTGATCCAAAAGAGGAGATGAAGGGGAGTGAGAAATGACTATCTGATAAACCAGTGTGCAGTAAATTCTCAGAACTTCTGTCAGAAAATTCATAGCAAGGATTTAATTTCAAAACCAAAAGGCAGCAAAGTAGGCCAGCGTGAGCTCTGATCGATGACCGTGAGTAATCAGAAGACTTGGTTATTGTCCCTTGTCCTACCATTCCTGTGCTGTGTGACTTCAGCATATTACTTGACCTCTTCAGGCTCCCAATTCTCCCTCTTCCTTTCATTTGGCAGGAATATTCCATGTCAACTCATTAGGGCAACCACTCTCTTCACTTCAGGTGTTTGCAGGGGATCTTGCACAGCTGAGAGCTCTCCTGAGGCCACAGCAATCACCAAGATCCCAAGCAGGACACGGCAACAGTGGCAGCACTGTCTTTGACAGCAAAGGGGCTCTGTGCATTAAAGGGTTTTATTTAAAGTAGAAAAGTGTCAGTAGCTCTAAAATAAACTTTTTGACAATTTTTTTGGAACTATATTTTTGGTACCGCTAAGTTACTACCTAGTATAATAAGGTTTTCACTTATTACTAAAACTAAAATTCTGTATTTATGGTAAATATATCTTTAAAAATACAGTTCATATGTAATGCATCTCTTTTTACAAACTAAAATTACGTTGATAAGAAATATAGAAACAACATTTCTGGGAGAGAAAACAGATACAGCAGACAGAGAAGAGTTACCAAAAAAAAAAAAACAAAATTAGCCACATATTTAGTGCCCAAATATCGAATTTATGCATCAGAGCAGTAATTTGGGTATGTTTGAAAGGTACAAG
Source organism: Bombycilla garrulus (assembly GCA_013400315.1). Lineage (NCBI taxonomy): Eukaryota > Metazoa > Chordata > Aves > Passeriformes > Bombycillidae > Bombycilla > Bombycilla garrulus. The sequence continues at coordinate 723,282 of VXBU01011176.1, forward strand.
TAAAAGCCACAGTAAAGGCCTGAATCACTTTGAATTTGCCTAACTATTCATGACTGTAGTAACTGATGTAATAGGTCACTGGGAATAGAATATGGAACATCTCTGAATGAAATCACACTAAGGAGAATTAGCAAATTCAGTCTGCCTGCCACAGGCTGCGCTTTCTTCTCTGTCCAATAAAAAATTCAGCTTTCTTACACAGACTTGAACAGACTACCTCTCATTTGAGCAGACTGCTTATTATAAGGAATGCTGTGAAATCAAAATTAAGGAATAATTAGAGTAGACATGAGACTCAGAAATATGACAAATGAAACCAGAAAGTAAAAAAAAAAAAAAAAAAA